>CATIUR010000004.1:52940336-53540336 GCA_949592205.1 Helichrysum umbraculigerum
GCAATAGATAGAAAATGGGAAAGAAAAAGTATCTTACATCGCATTTAGTTATGAAGAATTTCTTTGTTTTTTTCTCTCTTACTTTTTATGAGTTATGCGTCTCTGAAAAACTGAAACATATTTACGATACCTAAACGTAACCTGGAGTTTAATTTTTCGTTATGAAAGTAGTGAGTTTTGTTGAAATCCAAAAAGCATAACAAGTTGGTGGGGTGAAGTTGTGCCATCTTGTCTGTTAGATATCGAACGTGTGCGGAAGCAAAGATTCAACCCGAACAATAATCAACCAAATAATAAAGTAATGAAAGCAAGTAAAGAACACAAACGATTTACGTGGAAACCCCCAATTTAATGGGAGAAAAAACCACGGGCGACGACCACGAACAATCCACTATAATAAAGAGTACAAAACCTTCAATGGTATATAGGCCAATTGAAGTATAAAAGAGAATTAAATAATTCCCAATAACAACTCTTGAACAAAAAAGGGATTGTAATATACCACAATATATTTGTACGTACGTATTTGTGTATGCGGCAAGAACTTGCGATGGAATTAAAGCAAGAAACAAAGACGTACGTATGTATGGGTATATTGTATGTGGCAAGTAATATAAAACAAGGAGAAGAAACTAAACGTATGGGGTGTTGGGATGTAATCTGCCAAGGGATATCATCTCTATATATACAGATGTAATTATATTGTAACTAGGAAATAATATCATAGTATTTAACTAGGTAATTATCCTAATTAATGAAAAAAAATCCCATGGCTTGTGGGACATGTTTTCTCCAACAATCTCCACCTTGGACCAAAAGCCATGATTCTTATCGTTGTCATCGCCGCACCCCGAAGGGTATTAAACACCAATTACACCAACTAAGTCCAAGCAATGTTTGAACTTAGTGGTGGGGAGAACTTTAGTCAACATATACCGTTTACCTCCTCGAGAGGTAGCAGGAGATGGCCCCCTAGATCCGAATGGATGTAGTCAAGAGTACCTTTAGTTCTATGGATACCGGAAGAAAAGTTGACCCTTTTTTGCTTGCCAAATACACAATACTCACAGAACTCAAGGTTACACGGATTTTTAAGGAGACCTTTCTTGGCTAGAATATTCATGCCCTTCTCACCCATGTGACCTTAGCGATAACGCCAAAACTTAGAATCATCCAAGTGAGATTTTGATGTGGCAACTGTAGCAGTACCAACAACTGTAGTTCCTTGTAGTACATATAAACCAAGTGATTGAATTGCCTTCATCGACACTAAAGCTCCTTTAGATATTTTCATAATTCCATCTTGACCCGAGTATTTATAACCACTAGCTTCGAGAGTGCTTAGAGATAAAAGATTCATTTTTAAGTCAGGGACATGTCGAACCCCGGTGACGATCCTAACAACACCATCATGCATCTTGATCCAAATATTACCCTTCCCGATAACTGGACAAATAGTATGATTCCCCATATACACATTGCCACCATTAAAAGATTCATAAGTAGCAAACCAACTTTGATGGGGAGTCATCTGGAAGGTACAACCGGAGTCAATTATCCAATCATCCTTGGATCTTTCGGTGTTAATAGCCAAATATACGTCACCATCGGACTCCACCTCAGCAACAACTACCTCGGCGGATTTATCGGGTTTCTTGTCATTATTCCCTTTACCTTCTTTCTCTAATTTGTTCTTCAACTTGTAACAATCAGAAACAATATGTCCAACTTTCTTGCAGTACTTGCAAGTCTTGTTTGAATATTGTGATTGATGTTTCTTATTGTTATTACTATTCTCACCTCGTTCAGAATTTCGGCCTCTTGCAACCAATCCTTCACCAATTTCCGATTCGGCATCTTCATCATACTTTTGCTTGGACAACAAGGCAGACTTAACATCATCGAATGATAATGTATCACGGTTACCATACAACATGATTTCCTTGAAGTGTTTATAAGACGCGGGCAAAGAGATAACCAATAATACCGCCTTATCTTCGTCATCAATATCAACATCTAGATTCTCCAAATCAATGAGAATACTATTAAATTCATCTAGATGATCTTGAATGGGTGTGCCCGGTTTCATACGAAAAGTGTAGAGACGATCTTTCAAACGAAGCTTATTTGCAAGACTCTTCGTCATGTAGAGAGATTCCAACTTGAGCCATAAACTAGCCGCAGTTTTCTCATGTATAACCTCTCGGAGAACTTCTCGAGTTAAGAAAAGTTGGATCGTGGGGAGAGCTTTCTCATCTAATTCTTCCCAATCAGCATCCGACATGCCTGCCGGTTTGTGAGCCACGCCCCTAAGGGCTTTCTTGTACCCGTGATGAGTTAGTATCGCTTGCATGTGAACTTTCCAAATAGCAAAACTAATATTGCCATCAAACTTATCAATATCAAATTTGGTGACCATTGTGACGTGTCTCTGATACCACTTGTTAGATATCGAACGTGTGCGGAAGCAAAGATTTAACCCGAACTATAATCAACCAAATAATAAAGTAATGAAAGCAAGTAAAGAACACAAACGATTTACGTAGAAACCCCCAATTTAATGGGAGAAAAAACCACGGGCGACAACTACGAACAATCCACTATAATAAAGAGTACAAAACCTTCAATGGTATATAGGCCAATTGAAGTATAAAAGAGAATTAAATAATTCCCAATAACAACTCTTGAACAAAAAAGGGATTGTAATATACCACAATATATTTGTACGTACGTATTTGTGTATGCGGCAAGAACTTGCGATGGAATTAAAGCAAGAAACAAAGACGTACGTATGTATGGGTATATTGTATGTGGCAAGTAATATAAAACAAGGAGAAGAAACTAAACGTATGGGGTGTTGGGATGTAATTTGCCAAGGGATATCATCTCTATATATAGAGATGTAATTATATTGTAACTAGGAAATATTATCATAGTATTTAACTAGGTAATTATCCTAATTAATGAAAAAAAATCCCATGGCTTGTGGGACACGTTTTCTCCAACATTGTCTCAATAATTATATGAAGAAAAAAAAATGTAATATATGCTCATGTGTCATCTTATCACCACTTGTAACTTTTAAATTTCTAAACGTGTAGGATGGGGTTCAAATCAGAATAGAAATTTGTGTGGGAATTAGAGAATCAATCTCAACACTCATTCTCCCCGAAACCCCAAACCTCAAGCCCTAAACCCTAACCCTTAAACTCCAAACCCTAAACCCTAAAAGCTTTATAAAACTCTAAACCCTAAACATTAAACACGCTAAAGCCTAAACCCTACTAAACCCTAACCCTAACCACAAATTAAATGTAGAACCAATCACTAACATATGTGTTACTAGTTTGTAAAACCCACAAAAAATGAAAAAAAAAAATAAAGTTGTGAAAAGTATGCTTTGAGGGAAGGAAAATCGACGAGGAGAAAACATTGAATTTTATGGTGCAATTTTCATGATTTTTTGACTTACCGTTTGTGAAATATTTGAGTTTCAAAAATGTGGGGGAAATGAGAATTTGATGAAAATGAGTGGTTGAGATTGATTTCCGTATTCTCGTCCAAAATTATTGTACTCATTTGAACTCTACTCTAACTTGTATTTTCAATAAATAACATCTCTATATTTATGCCATTTTGATGTTCTTTCTGGGTTTCCTAAACTTAAAGTATGTATATATACTTTAATATTAAAAAACTAAAAAATGGCTTCTAAAGGTTAAGTATTAACTATTAATTGTTTAAGTATTAATTCTTGTGATGAGTTTGGGAACTAATAATTGGCTCCAAACACTCTCTTTTAATTTTCTAATGTATGTATTATACAAAATGGTATTTTAAACTAAGCGTATCAATTTGCATCTGGTACCTTTTGAATCTATTGTCGTTTAATCTACATCTACAATACTATAACTTTTGATTCATAGACCTATTAATTTTTAGTAATAAATATTGAGTTTAACTACAATTGAAATATTCAATAGCAACTTCTTCTATTTGAGTATTAATTTTTGAGTCCTAGACATCATCATCATCATCATGCTAACCCAATCTTGCTAAAAGCAAGTTATGGGGAGGTAAAGATGTAGACAGCCTTACCCCTACCCGAGGGTAGAGAGGCTGGTTCCATGTGACCTCCGGCAATCGAATGAGAGATATTATTATTATTATTATTATTATTATTATTATTATTATTATTATTATTATTTATTACATTTATTTTATAATTACTACTACCAAGGTAGCATCACCGAATTAAAGTACAGGTAAGCAAATACAGGAAACGAAAAATCAAAAATGATACTCATCTTTGTCTTATTTAATCAGCATCAGTGACATGTATCCAACAATCTTGCTTTATTCTGCGGCGGTTTAATCAGTATCCCTGGAGATATGTAAGTGCTCTCTGAAATGATATGTAAGTGCTCTCCGGACTAATAGTTCGATAGGCCTGGAAAAAAAAAACATTTTCATTTTCGATTAATAATAAGAGGGGATGAAAATAAAAATGCGGCTAACGGCTACATTATTTTAATACATTTTTCTACAAAATTCTACACACTTCTAAAAAGGCGATTAACGAAAAATTTTGGTGTATAAATAGAGTATACAAGACTTCAAGAATTAATCCAACAATCAATTTTTCTTTGCATTCAAAGATTAATGGAGGCATTAATATTAATATTAATTAATTATTATTAGTGATAAATATTGAGTTTAACTACAATTGAAATATTCAATAGCAACTTCTCCTATTTGAGTTTTTATTATCATAACTATAATATAATAATAAATAAATAATAAATAATGGCATTTGTGTTCTTAGTCACAAGGAACAAGCGATTAGTAACTGTTGCCCAAACTCTTTAAGTACTTTATTCAATGGTAGTTTATTCTTAAGTATAATGAAATTATAAATATTCAATAGTAATTCCCTATTTAATTTTTTGTCATAATTACTTTAATAAATAATATTGATAATTGTTATTTATCATAGGCAAATGGATACAATGAATATTTAACCGAGTCCCTAACTACTTTTTTCAATTGATTGTGCCTTATTATTATTATTATTATTTATAAATAATATAGCCAGCAAATAGTTTTTGTGATGATTATTAATTAACACATATTCTTATATACTTAACCAAATCATGCATATTAAATAGAAAAATAGATTAAGAGTTTTTTTAAGTCTATAAATATCTCATTTTCATTCTCATTCTCATGAACCAAATAATACAAAGATCCCACCATTTCTCTTTTGTCAACTTGAGTTTCACTTTAGGATGTCAATATTATGTTCTTAGTATGTATATATTGCATCTTTTTATGGCTTTTGTTTATAAATTTATTTTTGGATCATCTTTGAATATTTTTTTAGAGTTAATGGATGTGCATGTTATTTAGTTTCACAAGGGTTGTTTAGCCCCGCTTCGCAGGGGATATATATGCGTTGCGTTCATCATAATTCATTTAATTTTTTTATCATATAAATATATATGTGTATATTCGAAAGAAAATAAAGTAATAACATACAATTTATTATTAAAATAATTTTGTTGATCAAAGAAATAGAGAAAACCTTTTTTTTACTTTGGGATAAAAAATATATTTTAATAAAAGATATAAATTTCAATAAAAAATTTAACTTGACGAATGTATAATCTCATTTTTTTATTATTATACTAATATGTATGTGTAATTGAGAAAATGTAAAATATTTCAAATTTTTTAGAATACTACATAAAAATGTTATGTTAAAATATCGTTTGTAATTATTTGTATAATTTTATCGTAATAAAATTAGTATATAACTTTGTTGTAAGCAATGGGGAAAAATGTATAAGGTATTAGTGAAAGAAAAGGAAAAAAGTAAATATAAAATATAAAAGGGAAAAATAGGAAAGGTTAAAATGTAAATGGTAGAAAATAAAAAACTAATAATAGTTGAGACGAAGAAATTGAAAAATAGTTGAAAGTTGAAGGGTAAAAAATAAAAAAAGTCATAAAACATAAGGGGTAGATATTTAAAAAGTGCAGGGTAGAAAAAGGAAAGATATTAAGGTAAAGGATAAAAAGATAGAAAGTCATTAAAGCATAAAGGGTATAAAATGAAATAGGATTAAATTTGAGGGGAGTGAATTTAAAGATTCAAGGGGAGTAAGATGTAAAATTCGTATGGGATACTATTCATGCTACAAGAAAACAATGGCCATCTATATAGGGAGGTTTAATTAATGTGATGGTTGTGTGAAGTGAAGGTCCATTTTAATTTGACTTTCATATTCTAAAATTTTCATTTGAATTATATTTTCGTCTGAATATTTAGTTAATTTTTAATTTAATCTTTACATAGTTCATCGATAATATATATATCATGATGGTTAAAAAAAAGGTCATCGCTTTTGACTCAAAAAGGAAGTCTTATACTTACGACATTATGCCGTCATTTGAATTATCAAGCATCATAACTATAAGCATTTTTATTATTATTTAAGATATAATGTACGAGAATTTTGTTAAGGTTAAACACCTTAAAATGCCGATTCCACTTGAGAAATATATATGTGTTAACATATATTCAATTAAAGTGGGGGGGGAAGGTTCAAATGAGAACCACTTTAAAGTTAAGAAGTGTGAGAACCACAACGAATACGTGTTTGTTCACATGTGATTAACATCAATCATATGTGAACATTGATGTACGTGTAATTGAAAAAGAAAAAAGTCAAAAAAAATCTTAAAATCATATCGAAAAACGCAAAAAACAAATAAATGTTCACATGTGAACGATAATGTGAACAAATCGGTTAAAATGTGTTTTAAGACGTAAATTTAAGATTTTTTTTTTACTTTTTTTCTTTTTCAATTAAACGTACATCAATGTTCACATATGATTGAAGTTAATCACATGTGAACAAATACGAATTCGTTGTGGTTCTCACAGTTCTTAACTTTGAAGTGGTTCTCATTTGAACCTCCCACTTAAAGGGTAATGGGTTATATACATATAAATCGTCGTAAAGAGGAAAAGCCCAATTGTACTTAATTATTGTATTTGTATAGATATAAATATTCATTGATATTTTTCAACCTATAACCAAATACAAATAAACGAAAAATGATTCGAATACCTAAACATATTTGCCTAATAAATCAATGCCTCATAAAAATATTGGTGCAAATGGTAAATTAATTGATATGTAAGGAGAGAGTTAAGATTTCACATGTCAAACAACATTATGTTTTGACATAATTACTTTTAATACATATTAACTTGGTATTGTTTCGTCACAAACTTTTATACACAACATGAAAATATATTGGGCAATACTTTCAGTGAAAAAAATATGGTCAATTGTCTTTGATGTATGTCATTTCTAACTATTTTAAGAGTTATATGGTAGGAATACTCATCATGTTTTACACTTGGATATTTGATTAAAATGCTATGTGTTTTTATGATTTGAACGTAAGTGGTTGCATGATACACACAATAATATGAAAATAGCAATTGAACAAATCGTTTTTTTTTTCAAAATTGCTTCTCAATAAAATGATTATAGTGGAAACGCATACACAATCGATAAGATTCAAAACTCGCGCATCGCACGTGCAATTTCCATCTATTGATCACAATCACACTTCCCCAGATTCAAAATAATTGTTCATTTTTTACTTTTTGAAGTTTTTCCTTTTTTTAACTTTGACCTTAAATATTTTTATTTGTATTATATGATACTTGATGCAAAATATATGAATGGATTGAGTTTTAAATGTATTTTCATTGTTAAGAAAGAGTTTAAAAAATTAAAACTACAGTTATCATTTCCGTTGGCAATTTATGTATCTATTGTAACAAGATAACATAATCATCAAATTCATACAGTATCCCCTTCCACAACGAAGTTTGATATATTGATTTACTCATGTCGATTTGTGGTTTTGTTAACTTTGATATGTCATTTGTTACTCATGAGCTTTGATATGTCATTTGCCCTTGTGGTAAATCGAGATAAGCAAGGTTAAAGTTAATTAGATATCGAACTGTAATGTACAATTTATTTTTAGTTCATATTATATTACTTTCCAATTGAATTTATATTTGACATCTTTAACTTGTTTTTCATTTGAATCTCTTGACTTGACCAATCAAAAAAGCAACCAATATATACATACCGGATGGTGATTCATACACTACCTGTTTTAGCAATAAACCACTAAACATACTATAAGTGTGTTGTATTGTACATCGTTGTAAACCATGTTTGATGATGTGCATCTAAAAATATGTGGTGTACGAATTGCTACCCTGTACATAAACAAGTTGGAAGTACTACCTTTATATTTCATTAAATTCATGTAATTTGCATTAATTAAACCTTATAGTATTCCATTTACATACTATAGTCTTAGAGCTTAAATGATTGGCACACATTTCACCATGGTTCCATCTTTATTTCTTAAACACGAGCAGTAACTAAAGATGAATTCATAAATAATAAAGTTTATAAATTCATATGGAAAGACATGATTACATAACGTGAAAGTTTAGTGAGATTCCATTACGCTTTTTAATTCAAGATTTTTATTATACAGTTTTTTCTAGAAATAATAATACAAATATAATTGTATAATCGTGGCTGCATCGTACGAGTTTAACACTATTAATAATAATATAATGTTGACTACTCAATTAATATAATCTAAATAAAACTTTTTTTTTTACCATTTATTGGCTAATATTTTTAAAGAGCTAAAGCCACTGTCTTCAATACTACAAGGAATATTTGATGGTGATCCAAAACGAAAGTGGTGTTTATTGGAGTTACAAAATCGAATTACCTAATTGAAAAAATTGAATTGGATTGTATATTTTTGGATTTTTAGATTTAAAATTGTTATTGTTATTATTATAATTATGAATTTTATTTATTTAGTAACTCACTAGTTTAAATGAATTAAACTAATAATCCATATCTAAAATACTTTTCATATAGCACCTTAATCAAGTCCATAGTAACTATCTTAACTGTAACTCATAAAAGTATTGTTGATATAAATTTTATTTGATTGTTTTGGACATTTCGAAAACTTTTATTGGTTGCAACGAAATTTCATATTGTAAACATAGTTCTTGACTCACAAGTCACGACACAATTTGTAACTAATTACAAATTAAAACTCGTGATTCGACCTTGTATAAGTAGTTATGCGCACACATACACATATATATTAGAGTAGAAATTAATAAGTAGCAACATATCTTTATAGATCATAGTAGCATATACTTATTAAGTACATCTAAAGAGCCGAAACCGTGGCTAAGCGAATGGGTAAACTTTAATCTCTATGGTGTGTATGAGATAACACTCAAATGGGAAAATTATAGTTTTGTTCTTAAGAGGAGTAAGACATGGTGAGGTCGATGGTGTGAAGTCATTAAACTGCAATTAACACAAAGACTTGAGTAAAATTAACTTCTAGTCATTTCTTTGTATATTTTGCTTTTTCAATTTTTATACAGTATTAAATTACATCAAAAGTTTATTTAATTTCTTATCTCGTAAGAGTTAAAGTCATTTAGGAGTTGGATTTCGAGTCGCCTCACTTTTTAAGTTTTTGACATGATTTTTGTGACTTTGTAATTTTTGACTCGATTCGTGATGATTGAGTAGGCCTGAAACTGCAGATGGTTTGTTTGGCTAGCAATAGCAATAGCCCATCTTGAAAAGGACTATATACGAACCAATGAAGACCGAAGAGAAGCACAAAGTGGCCCATTAAGCCTAGAAAACCAAAAGTCCAAGTAATAAGCGTTTGGGTAAATTGCAAATTTTGTCCTTATGGTCTTGCCGTTTTGCTGATTTTGTCCTTCTACTTTTTTCTTCGCCTTTTTTTTCCCGTGGTTTTGGTTTTGGCAATTTTTGTCCTTTCTCGGTTAAAGTTAACAAATACATCGTTAAGTTCACGTAAAATGACAAAACTACCCTTATCTTATGGGAGAAACTTCACCTTTCATGTTTTATATTCCTCCCTCTTTTATCCAAACAAACGACGAGTAATTGACAAACCCCTGTATCACCAACTTTCACCAGCTAAAAACATTAAACCACCATCACCACAATCATAATTCTTACCACCACAACTTCACATCTAATCAATCTCCACATCACTACATGTATAATTCTTCTCAAATGACCCCAACAATTCTAACTCAAACCATAAAATATTCAATAAATCAACCACAAATTGAGACCCAAAACCATAACAATGAACTACCATTACTACATTCGTGATTGTTTCATATCCTGCGTTTTGAACGAATTTATAACATTCTCGGCCGCCGCTACGACAACGTGTCCAGCGAGTGTCAATAACACCGCAACCGAACTGCGAGAGGTGAAGGGGTGTAGCACGAAGGTATTAAAAGTGTACATAAATGTGATTCTGACGGCCAGAAAGGAGATATTAACCGAAATTGCGACTTAACCCGCGCCCCAATCGCTCTGGATCTGACCGAAACAACTAAACTCACCGTCGTCGAAAAACGTTTAGGGTTCAAGGATTCGTGTTGCCCCAGATCCGGCCTGAATCCAACCTACATGGTCTAAATTTTTGTGCCAGAATGTAACATGAACGAAGAGACGAACGTGAAGATTGTTGTTCGAATATCGTTGGTGTATTGGTCGATGGTTTTGTTGTTTGGTTACACTCTGTTTTTTTGTCCATTTTATGGTGATGATTTTGTGGCAAGAAAGCTTTGTTTTGATGATGGATGTGTGGTGGCTAGAGATTTTGTGAAAATGGTTTAGAATTAATTGATATGTTTGAGATTTATTACTCCCTCCGTCCCAATATTATAGTCCACGTTTCCATTTTCGGACGTCCCAAATTAATTGTCCACTTCCAAAAATGGATAGTGAAGTTTGATCATGATTACCATATTACCCTTAATTGTAGTTATTATTGCATACTTTTTACAAAGTAGTAATTAATTAGTTAAGGGTAAAACTGTCATTCTACAAAAAGTAAGAAAGAGAAAGCAGTAATAATTATGTTTTTATTAAACTACGTGTTTTTTGTTGGGTGACAATAATTTTGGGACTGAGGGAGTATTTTTTTAAGGAAAATGCTTTGTGTGAACGACGCTTAAGTTAGGGTATAAAAGGGACCAAGGTGTGTGGAAAAGATGAGGGTACTTTTGTCAATTAAACTAATTTAACTGGTATTTGTTAACTTTAGCGAAAAAAGGACAAAAGTAGCAAAAATTAAAATCACATGAACAAAAAATGCAAAGAAAAAAGTAAAAGGACAAAAACAGCAAAACCACATGGACAAAAATTGCAGTTTACCCTAAGCTTTTTAACCATCTATCTAGCCCCAATTAATCTAAGCCCAAATCTTTCAAAAGGTAGCCATGTATTCTTCTTCTTTTCATTCATACACAATCAAAACATTTATCAAGAGATAAATAAACATCATCATTATTTAAATAATTAGAGTTTTATTATTAAAGGAACTCAGTGAGCTTTCATGACAATTAATTGTTTGTATTAATGGGCCAAAATTTAGTGAAAATTAAAAGAAAAGGTAATATGTTGGATTTGGATTTGAATTTGGATGATTTGAATCAAGTAACACCATTTTTATTCAATCAAACTCATACATGTACATAATATCAGAAATATATAAACATCTATTTTAAGGACCAAGTGGGTAGTGATTTTATATACGAGGCTTTGTTATTAAGGGGGCCAATAATAACAAGTATAAAAACGAAATTATATTTATAATGTTTTTAATAGCTTTACCTATATCTACACTATCTATAATGTATGTTGGTAATTTATTCATAGAAATTTTAATACTAAGACTCAAAATTTCCTTAGTTATGCTTATCTAGCCTTGCTCTCTTTCTCCAATTCTTATTCTACAATTACTTTATCAATTTTACATTTGTTTGCTTTTTACAATCAAACTACCCTATCAACTCTTTAAGAATTGGAAGTGGCAATAGCGTCCGTTTTTGGGATCATGTATGGATTGATGGTTTTTCTTTGGCTAATAGATTTCCACATATTTATGCTCTTGAAACTAATAAGAGATCTCTTTTAAGAGATAGATGGTCTAACGTTGACTGGTCTTGGTCGTGGAGAAGACCGGTCCGAAGTGGAAGTGTGTAACACTCTCGAATTTCAGGTTGCGGAAGCGGTCGGGTCGGGTGTTACCAAATCAAATATCACAAGCACAAAGGTACATAATGAACGACTCTAAATGAGACGTTTGAAAATAGTTATACATTTCCCAAAATAAAATGTATACATGTTGCGAGTTCGCAAAAATAATTTCATTACATAATTGTAATACAAAAGTTATGCAAGAAATCCATTTGTTGAAAGCATGCGACTCGAGCTAGGATCCTGACGGGCCGATCCTACTAAAGTTGTACCTGAAATGCATACTAAAATACGTCAGCGATAAGCTGGTGAGTCCATAGGTTTAGTTGACAAGGATTAAAGTATAAGATTATAATCCTATGCTTGAAGTACACCCCTGTGTACAGTGTTGAATTCCTGAGTTTCTTAGATTGAGTGATGAACTCAATTGAAGTGATTATTGAACTAGTTCCTTGATCTAAGCAGTTCACACAATAATAACACAAATAATAATATCACAGATTAGCAATTAACACGTATCAATTAATTCAAATAATTAGCACATATCACATAAGGAAAGTAAAGCGCAAGTATGTTCTTGAAAATCTTGTTTTATGATCTTGTCCTTGAAAATCTTGATCTTGAAAACCTTGTTTTATTGATCTTGAAAACCTTGAATTCTTGACCTTGCACATAATTCTTGATCTTGTAAATAGGTTCTTGATCTTGCAAATAAGTTCTTGACCTAGCACATAATCCTTGATCTAATCTTGTTTTCTTGTTTCTTGATTCTTGTATGTTCTTGTATTCTTGACCTTGAATTCTAGTTCTTGATTCTAGTGTTCTAGTCCTTGAATTCTTGTTCTTGATCTTAGTGTTTCTTGTATTCTAAACCTTGAGTTCTTGTTCTTGATTCTAATGTTTTCTTGTATTCTTGACCTTGAGTTCTTGTTCTTGATCTTAAAGTCTTGTTATCTAGTTTCTTAGTATTCTAGTTTCTCGATTCTTGGATTCTTGAATTCTAAGTTTGATGTACTCTAGCCTAGAGTACAATGATTTCAATTGTTCCAATGTCGTACAGTTTTAGCCTACAGCTATTGATGTTCTTGAAACCTGAGTGATGTGTAAGGATAATCCATATTATCCATCAAAGTTCGTGTTACTGAAACCTATCTCATATAAGTTTTTCATTTGCGACTAGTGCCCTAGTCTAATACGAGTTGTAATAAATCATTTACAATGATTGATTTCATAAATAGATTTTGAATAATAATCAACGAGTATGCATTCCACCCCAAAACAGTATAACAGTTTGAAAGGAGGGGCTATGGAAACTCACCTTTGAGTGCTAGCGTTTCTAAACGTACAGTTGATCCAACAGTAATCTCCTAGTGTCCTAAACACGCGAGATTTCGTATAAATGAATGGATATTTATATAAATGATATTGGTTTTAAAAGCGTATCGTATAGGTTTAGTTGTTATTCAAGTTCATTATGTCCGTCACATTTTATTTCATAAGTTACTAAATTTGGTACGGTTCTGAAAACTGAAATATGCCATTTTCGACCCCTAGATGACTCCGGATGGCTTAAAACTGGCTAGGCTAAGGTACTTAGTCTTGACCATTTTGCTATTTTTGAATGACCGAGCGAATTTGAGTCTGATCCGTTACAATAAATTTTTCATCGAGAAGCACGTTAAAAAAATCTTGTGAAATCGTCGGCGTTTTTGAAAATTTACTTGTTCTGTTTTAGCTAGAATTCGCAGGGCTAGTTTATTGATCCGTTGGATCATGAAATATGACGGGGGAATCCGCCGGATTTGTGGCATTTGTGGGGAATACGCCGTATTCATTTGAATCCGAACGTATTCATGAAAAATAGAGGGAATACGCCGTATTCATTTGAATACGACCGTATTCATGAAAAATAGAGGGAATACGCCGTATTCCCTTGAATACGCCGTGTTCATGTTTTCTGGGCGGGAATACGTCGTATTCCCTTGAATACGCCGTATTCCGAGGTCTGGTTCGAGTCTGTCCTTTCCAAAACACACCCAAACCGATTTTAAAACCATTTTCGCATATAACCAACTTAATAGAATGATAATACATGATAATATAAGTATTATAAACATGAAATCGAGTGGAGATCGGGGATTTTCTTACCAAATGAAAATGAGAACGAAAATGGTGAAAATGATGATGGAAGACGATGATGATGATGTTGTTGTTACTCCTCCTTCTAGTGATGATGATGGTGCCGATTTGATGATGATGGCGGTGGTGATGTAGTGTGAGCCGAGAGGGAGAGGAGGAAGAGATTGAGTGTGGGTGAAATGGAACCAAAAATGGAAATGAGGAGGGAGTAAAGAGGAAAGGCCGGCCATCTCCAATAATTGGAGGTGGTTGGCTCCGGTTTGTCCCGCTTCGTGGTATTTTGACCCGTGTTTTGGTACCCGATTGTAAAATAAATAATATTTTTAAATTTTATAATTTTATTGATACGAAATCGTTTATGTTTTTATGCGAAGTATTTTATAAAAATACTTTAATTGAGTTATAAAAATATAACTTAGTTTTGAGTTCGATTGACGGATATAGTTCGATTGATTTCCTTGCGTTCGAGTAAAATGAAATAAAACGAAATGTGTTTTATTTTAACCCACGTAAATAATTATTATCATTTTCAATGATACATTATTTGTTAGTTTTGTAGCGAATGATTTACTTGTACACGATAAATAATTAATCATTTCGTGTTATGGTTATATAATACCTTATATAATACTTGAGCACTTGATAACATTTGTATCGGATATGTGAATAGAAAGTTTAAATTGGACCCGGATTTTGGTCATTTTTGTCAGTTGTTACATTCTCCCCTTGTTATAGGAATTTCGTCCCGAAATTCAAGACGGAGATAGAAGTGAGTGAGGTCTTAAGAGTAAGACGATTGAATTGATTCTCTTGAGTATTTTGATCTATTGTTCTTGTTATGATCCGAGTTCTAGATTTTCTTGATCTATAGTTTCTTGCCTTATGATTTCTTGTCTTATGATTTCTTGTCTTATGATTTCTTGTCCTAGAGTTTTCTTGTCCTGAGGTTTCTTGACCTATAGTTTCTTGGCTTGTGATTCCTTGATCTAAGATTTCTTGACCTGAGGTTTCTTGACTTATGATTTCTTGATATCTGCTTTCTTGATCTTGATTTTCTTGTCCTATAGTTTATAAACTAATTGACTCTAGTCACAAAGTTCTATGTCTGATCTTATCTTGCTCCCCTTGTTAAGATTTACGTCCTACAGACAGTGCGAGGGATAGATTTTCGTTTACAATGACTACCTACTGTAGTGTGAATCTTGATATGAATAAGTGAAATAAATAGGGTCACAGTAAGATACGTACCCTAATATAATATAGCGTCCTAGCAGACGTGGTTGTTCTAATCTTGACGTTTTGGACAGTCCTTCATGAAATGTCCGGAGTTACCGCACACAAAACAGACTTTTGGTGCGTTGGAATTGACAGGTGTGGTTGGGAATTTACATTCCTGAGCTGGGTGTCCCCTAAGATTGCATTTTGAACAAGGTTCACTACAGGTGCCCACATGATGATGTTTGCAGTTGGAACAGTGTGGCAAATAGCCTCCATAACTGCTACTACCCTTAGATCTAGTGACGTAAGCCTTAGACGCTTCTAGTCGCTTGGTTGGTGATTGGTACTGGTCGTTGTCATTGGGATTCCCATCCCGAATGCGTTTGTTGTGGGTTCCGGTAGGGGTATCGATCATGGCCGTAAGTTCATGTGCCAGACGGATGGCACTTTGGATATTGGTAGGTTGGGATGCGGCGACATTGCCTTGGACAGGGTCCGAAAGGCCTCGAATGTACTTCTTGATGCGTTTGGATTCAGGCTCCACCATGTTTGGGCATAAAAGTGCCAGTTGTTGGAATCGAGTGGTGTAGCTTTGGATGTTGTTCCCCTGAACAGTGAGATGCCAGAACTCTTCTTCCAGCTTTTGTATTTCTTCCGGAGGGCAGTACTCTTCCCTGAGCATGGTTTTCAAATTTTCCCATGGAAGTTGATAAGCAGCATCAATCCCTACGGACTGAACATAAGAGTTCCACCAGGTGAGAGCACCCTCTTGAAAGGTACAGGTGGCGAATTTGACTTTGCAGTCCTCGGTGCAATTGCAGATGCGAAGAACTGATTCCATTCTCTCGAACCATCGAATCAGACCGATAGCTCCTTCGGTGCCAGCAAAATCGAGAGGTTTGCAGTTTTGGAATTCTTTGTAGGTGCATGGTTTGGCAACAGGTGGATTTTCAGTGGTGCTTTGAGAATTTGATGGTCGTTCTCGAGACAAAGCCTCAGTCACTGCTTGAGCAATGAGGGATGTCATCTGAGCATCTGTGTAGTTTCTTGACTTTGGCGGCATGGTTCTTCAAGAAAGAAAAAATGAAGATACATGAGATTTGATTTTTGTAATTGTGGAGGTTAATATCAACATAGAAGTGAGAGAAGTGTAGGAAACAAGTTGAGGTACGACATGAAAGTGCATAGAGTCAGTTAATGCATGAAGAAGTATTATTGATTTTTGAACATGTTTCAAGTTTTCAACGGGTTGAGTCGAATGATTTTTGCCACGTGGGAAAAGAAATACACCACGTTTAGTAAAAACTGATAGCGTTCGCGCGATGAAATAGGTGGAATAGTTGGTGCGTCGTTTCTAAATGTTGAGTTTGAAGTGACGAGAATGTCAGCGAGTGAGGCCTATGTATATATAATCCTATATATAATAGCCTAGTAAGTCTAGTATACGCTAAGTCAATATAGTCCGAGCTAAATCAGAGTCATCTATTGTATTTCCGGTCAGCATCACCCTTTTCAGATTTCACATCATCCGTATTTAATTATACATAGTTAGCTACGCTATGTTAAATTAAACCCGTAAGACGTGCTTTCTGAACCAAGTCATTCTTAATAGGAAATACTGCCTAACGGTCATAGTCTAGGCCCACTAAATGCAACCTAGTTCACTATAACCTTAGGCTCTGATACCAATCTGTAACACCCTCGAATTTCAGGTTGCGGAAGCGGTCGGGTCGGGTGTTACCAAATCAAATATCACAAGCACAAAGGTACATAATGAACGACTCTAAATGAGACGTTTGAAAATAGTTATACATTTCCCAAAATAAAATGTATACATGTTGCGAGTTCGCAAAAATAATTTCATTACATAATTGTAATACAAAAGTTATGCAAGAAATCCATTTGTTGAAAGCATGCGACTCGAGCTAGGATCCTGACGGGCCGATCCTACTAAAGCTGTACCTGAAATGCATACTAAAATACGTCAGCGATAAGCTGGTGAGTCCATAGGTTTAGTTGACAAGGATTAAAGTATAAGATTATAATCCTATGCTTGAAGTACACCCCTGTGTACAGTGTTGAATTCCTGAGTTTCTTAGATTGAGTGATGAACTCAATTGAAGTGATTCTTGAACTAGTTCCTTGATCTAAGCAGTTCACACAATAATAACACAAATAATAATATCACAGATTAGCAATTAACACGTATCAATTAATTCAAATAATTAGCACATATCACATAAGGAAAGTAAAGCGCAAGTATGTTCTTGAAAATCTTGTTTTATGATCTTGTCCTTGAAAATCTTGATCTTGAAAACCTTGTTTTATTGATCTTGAAAACCTTGAATTCTTGACCTTGCACATAATTCTTGATCTTGTAAATAGGTTCTTGATCTTGCAAATAAGTTCTTGACCTAGCACATAATCCTTGATCTAATCTTGTTTTCTTGTTTCTTGATTCTTGTATGTTCTTGTATTCTTGACCTTGAATTCTAGTTCTTGATTCTAGTGTTCTAGTCCTTGAATTCTTGTTCTTGATCTTAGTGTTTCTTGTATTCTAAACCTTGAGTTCTTGTTCTTGATTCTAATGTTTTCTTGTATTCTTGACCTTGAGTTCTTGTTCTTGATCTTAAAGTCTTGTTATCTAGTTTCTTAGTATTCTAGTTTCTCGATTCTTGGATTCTTGAATTCTAAGTTTGATGTACTCTAGCCTAGAGTACAATGATTTCAATTGTTCCAATGTCGTACAGTTTTAGCCTACAGCTATTGATGTTCTTGAAACCTGAGTGATGTGTAAGGATAATCCATATTATCCATCAATGTTCGTGTTACTGAAACCTATCTCATATAAGTTTTTCATTTGCGACTAGTGCCCTAGTCTAATACGAGTTGTAATAAATCATTTACAATGATTGATTTCATAAATAGATTTTGAATAATAATCAACGAGTATGCATTCCACCCCAAAACAGTATAACAGTTTGAAAGGAGGGGCTATGGAAACTCACCTTTGAGTGCTAGCGTTTCTAAACGTACAGTTGATCCAACAGTAATCTCCTAGTGTCCTAAACACGCGAGATTTCGTATAAATGAATGGATATTTATATAAATGATATTGGTTTTAAAAGCGTATCGTATAGGTTTAGTTGTTATTCAAGTTCATTATGTCCGTCACATTTTATTTCATAAGTTACTAAATTTGGTACGGTTCTGAAAACTGAAATATGCCATTTTCGACCCCTAGATGACTCCGGATGGCTTAAAACTGGCTAGGCTAAGGAACTTAGCCTTGACCATTTTGCTGTTTTTGAATGACCGAGCGAATTTGAGTCTGATCCGTTACAATAAATTTTTCATCGAGAAGCACGTTAAAAAAATCTTGTGAAATCGTCGGCGTTTTCGAAAATTTACTTGTTCTGTTTTAGCTAGAATTCGCAGGGCTAGTTTATTGATCCGTTGGATCATGAAATATGACGGGGGAATCCGCCGGATTCCCTTGAATCCGCCGGATTTGTGGCATTTGTGGGGAATACGCCGTATTCATTTGAATACGACCGTATTCATGAAAAATAGAGGGAATACGCCGTATTCATTTGAATACGACCGTATTCATGAAAAATAGAGGGAATACGCCGTATTCCCTTGAATACGCCGTGTTCATGTTTTCTGGGCGGGAATACGCCGTATTCCCTTGAATACGCCGTATTCCGAGGTCTGGTTCGAGTCTGTCCTTTCCAAAACACACCCAAACCGATTTTAAAACCATTTTCACATATAACCAACTTAATAGAATGATAATACATGATAATATAAGTATTATAAACATGAAATCGAGTGGAGATCGGGGATTTTCTTACCAAATGAAAATGAGAACGAAAATGGTGAAAATGATGATGGAAGACGATGATGATGATGTTGTTGTTACTCCTCCTTCTAGTGATGATGATGGTGCCGATTTGATGATGATGGCGGTGGTGATGTAGTGTGAGCCGAGAGGGAGAGGAGGAAGAGATTGAGTGTGGGTGAAATGGAACCAAAAATGGAAATGAGGAGGGAGTAAAGAGGAAAGGCCGGCCATCTCCAATAATTGGAGGTGGTTGGCTCCGGTTTGTCCCGCTTCGTGGTATTTTGACCCGTGTTTTGGTACCCGATTGTAAAATAAATAATATTTTTAAATTTTATAATTTTATTGATACGAAATCGTTTATGTTTTTATGCGAAGTATTTTATAAAAATACTTTAATTGAGTTATAAAAATATAACTTAGTTTTGAGTTCGATTGACGGATATAGTTCGATTGATTTCCTTGCGTTCGAGTAAAATGAAATAAAACGAAATGTGTTTTATTTTAACCCACGTAAATAATTATTATCATTTTCAATGATACATTATTTGTTAGTTTTGTAGCGAATGATTTACTTGTACACGATAAATAATTAATCATTTCGTGTTATGGTTATATAATACCTTATATAATACTTGAGCACTTGATAACATTTGTATCGGATATGTGAATAGAAAGTTTAAATTGGACCCGGATTTTGGTCATTTTTGTCAGTTGTTACATTATCCCCTTGTTATAGGAATTTCGTCCCGAAATTCAAGACGGAGATAGAAGTGAGTGAGGTCTTAAGAGTAAGACGATTGAATTGATTCTCTTGAGTATTTTGATCTATTGTTCTTGTTATGATCCGAGTTCTAGATTTTCTTGATCTATAGTTTCTTGCCTTATGATTTCTTGTCTTATGATTTCTTGTCCTAGAGTTTTCTTGTCCTGAGGTTTCTTGACCTATAGTTTCTTGGCTTGTGATTCCTTGATCTAAGATTTCTTGACCTGAGGTTTCTTGACTTATGATTTCTTGATATCTGCTTTCTTGATCTTAATTTTCTTGTCCTATAGTTTATAGACTAATTGACTCTAGTCACAAAGTTCTATATCTGATCTTATCTTGCTCCCCTTGTTAAGATTTACGTCCTACAGACAGTGCGAGGGATAGATTTTCGTTTACAATGACTACCTACTGTAGTGTGAATCTTGATATGAATAAGTGAAATAAATAGGGTCACAGTAAGATACGTACCCTAATATAATATAGCGTCCTAGCAGACGTGGTTGTTCTAATCTTGACGTTTTGGACAGTCCTTCATGAAATGTCCGGAGTTACCGCACACAAAACAGACTTTTGGTGCGTTGGAATTGACAGGTGTGGTTGGGAATTTACATTCCTGAGCTGGGTGTCCCCTAAGATTGCATTTTGAACAAGGTTCACTACAGGTGCCCACATGATGATGTTTGCAGTTGGAACAGTGTGGCAAATAGCCTCCATAACTGCTACTACCCTTAGATCTAGTGACGTAAGCCTTAGACGCTTCTAGTCGCTTGGTTGGTGATTGGTACTGGTCGTTGTCATTGGGATTCCCATCCCGAATGCGTTTGTTGTGGGTTCCGGTAGGGGTATCGATCATGGCCGTAAGTTCATGTGCCAGACGGATGGCACTTTGGATATTGGTAGGTTGGGATGCGGCGACATTGCCTTGGACAGGGTCCGAAAGGCCTCGAATGTACTTCTTGATGCGTTTGGATTCAGGCTCCACCATGTTTGGGCATAAAAGTGCCAGTTGTTGGAATCGAGTGGTGTAGCTTTGGATGTTGTTCCCCTGAACAGTGAGATGCCAGAACTCTTCTTCCAGCTTTTGTATTTCTTCCGGAGGGCAGTACTCTTCCCTGAGCATGGTTTTCAAATTTTCCCATGGAAGTTGATAAGCAGCATCAATCCCTACGGACTGAACATAAGAGTTCCACCAGGTGAGAGCACCCTCTTGAAAGGTACAGGTGGCGAATTTGACTTTGCAGTCCTCGGTGCAATTGCAGATGCGAAGAACTGATTCCATTCTCTCGAACCATCGAATCAGACCGATAGCTCCTTCGGTGCCAGCAAAATCGAGAGGTTTGCAGTTTTGGAATTCTTTGTAGGTGCATGGTTTGGCAACAGGTGGATTTTCAGTGGTGCTTTGAGAATTTGATGGTCGTTCTCGAGACAAAGCCTCAGTCACTGCTTGAGCAATGAGGGATGTCATCTGAGCATCTGTGTAGTTTCTTGACTTTGGCGGCATGGTTCTTCAAGAAAGAAAAAATGAAGATACATGAGATTTGATTTTTGTAATTGTGGAGGTTAATATCAACATAGAAGTGAGAGAAGTGTAGGAAACAAGTTGAGGTACGACATGAAAGTGCATAGAGTCAGTTAATGCATGAAGAAGTATTATTGATTTTTGAACATGTTTCAAGTTTTCAACGGGTTGAGTCGAATGATTTTTGCCACGTGGGAAAAGAAATACACCACGTTAAGTAAAAACTGATAGCGTTCGCGCGATGAAATAGGTGGAATAGTTGGTGCGTCGTTTCTAAATGTTGAGTTTGAAGTGACGAGAATGTCAGCGAGTGAGGCCTATGTATATATAATCCTATATATAATAGCCTAGTAAGTCTAGTATACGCTAAGTCAATATAGTCCGAGCTAAATCAGAGTCATCTATTGTATTTCCGGTCAGCATCACCCTTTTCAGATTTCACATAATCCGTATTTAATTATACATAGTTAGCTACGCTATGTTAAATTAAACCCGTAAGACGTGCTTTCTGAACCAAGTCATTCTTAATAGGAAATACTGCCTAACGGTCATAGTCTAGGCCCACTAAATGCAACCTAGTTCACTATAACCTTAGGCTCTGATAGCAATCTGTAACACCCTCGAATTTCAGGTTGCGGAAGCGGTCGGGTCGGGTGTTACCAAATCAAATATCACAAGCACAAAGGTACATAATGAACGACTCTAAATGAGACGTTTGAAAATAGTTATACATTTCCCAAAATAAAATGTATACATGTTGCGAGTTCGCAAAAATAATTTCATTACATAATTGTAATACAAAAGTTATGCAAGAAATCCATTTGTTGAAAGCATGCGACTCGAGCTAGGATCCTGACGGGCCGATCCTACTAAAGCTGTACCTGAAATGCATACTAAAATACGTCAGCGATAAGCTGGTGAGTCCATAGGTTTAGTTGACAAGGATTAAAGTATAAGATTATAATCCTATGCTTGAAGTAC
Organism: Helichrysum umbraculigerum; assembly: GCA_949592205.1. Taxonomy (NCBI): domain Eukaryota; kingdom Viridiplantae; phylum Streptophyta; class Magnoliopsida; order Asterales; family Asteraceae; genus Helichrysum; species Helichrysum umbraculigerum. The sequence continues at coordinate 52,962,989 of CATIUR010000004.1, forward strand.
ACCCCTGTGTACAGTGTTGAATTCCTGAGTTTCTTAGATTGAGTGATGAACTCAATTGAAGTGATTCTTGAACTAGTTCCTTGATCTAAGCAGTTCACACAATAATAACACAAATAATAATATCACAGATTAGCAATTAACACGTAACAATTAATTCAAATAATTAGCACATATCACATAAGGAAAGTAAAGCGCAAGTATGTTCTTGAAAATCTTGTTTTATGATCTTGTCCTTGAAAATCTTGATCTTGAAAACCTTGTTTTATTGATCTTGAAAACCTTGAATTCTTGACCTTGCACATAATTCTTGATCTTGTAAATAGGTTCTTGATCTTGCAAATAAGTTCTTGACCTAGCACATAATCCTTGATCTAATCTTGTTTTCTTGTTTCTTGATTCTTGTATGTTCTTGTATTCTTGACCTTGAATTCTAGTTCTTGATTCTAGTGTTCTAGTCCTTGAATTCTTGTTCTTGATCTTAGTGTTTCTTGTATTCTAAACCTTGAGTTCTTGTTCTTGATTCTAATGTTTTCTTGTATTCTTGACCTTGAGTTCTTGTTCTTGATCTTAAAGTCTTGTTATCTAGTTTCTTAGTATTCTAGTTTCTCGATTCTTGGATTCTTGAATTCAAAGTTTGATGTACTCTAGCCTAGAGTACAATGATTTCAATTGTTCCAATGTCGTACAGTTTTAGCCTACAGCTATTGATGTTCTTGAAACCTGAGTGATGTGTAAGGATAATCCATATTATCCATCAATGTTCGTGTTACTGAAACCTATCTCATATAAGTTTTTCATTTGCGACTAGTGCCCTAGTCTAATACGAGTTGTAATAAATCATTTACAATGATTGATTTCATAAATAGATTTTGAATAATAATCAACGAGTATGCATTCCACCCCAAAACAGTATAACAGTTTGAAAGGAGGGGCTATGGAAACTCACCTTTGAGTGCTAGCGTTTCTAAACGTACAGTTGATCCAACAGTAATCTCCTAGTGTCCTAAACACGCGAGATTTCGTATAAATGAATGGATATTTATATAAATGATATTGGTTTTAAAAGCGTATCGTATAGGTTTAGTTGTTATTCAAGTTCATTATGTCCGTCACATTTTATTTCATAAGTTACTAAATTTGGTACGGTTCTGAAAACTGAAATATGCCATTTTCGACCCCTAGATGACTCCGGATGGCTTAAAACTGGCTAGGCTAAGATACTTAGCCTTGACCATTTTGCTGTTTTTGAATGACCGAGCGAATTTGAGTCTGATCCGTTACAATAAATTTTTCATCGAGAAGCACGTTAAAAAAATCTTGTGAAATCGTCGGCGTTTTCGAAAATTTACTTGTTCTGTTTTAGCTAGAATTCGCAGGGCTAGTTTATTGATCCGTTGGATCATGAAATATGACGGGGGAATCCGCCGGATTCCCTTGAATCCGCCGGATTTGTGGCATTTGTGGGGAATACGCCGTATTCATTTGAATACGACCGTATTCATGAAAAATAGAGGGAATACGCCGTATTCATTTGAATACGACCGTATTCATGAAAAATAGAGGGAATACGCCGTATTCCCTTGAATACGCCGTGTTCATGTTTTCTGGGCGGGAATACGCCGTATTCCCTTGAATACGCCGTATTCCGAGGTCTGGTTCGAGTCTGTCCTTTCCAAAACACACCCAAACCGATTTTAAAACCATTTTCGCATATAACCAACTTAATAGAATGATAATACATGATAATATAAGTATTATAAACATGAAATCGAGTGGAGATCGGGGATTTTCTTACCAAATGAAAATGAGAACGAAAATGGTGAAAATGATGATGGAAGACGATGATGATGATGTTGTTGTTACTCCTCCTTCTAGTGATGATGATGGTGCCGATTTGATGATGATGGCGGTGGTGATGTAGTGTGAGCCGAGAGGGAGAGGAGGAAGAGATTGAGTGTGGGTGAAATGGAACCAAAAATGGAAATGAGGAGGGAGTAAAGAGGAAAGGCCGGCCATCTCCAATAATTGGAGGTGGTTGGCTCCGGTTTGTCCCGCTTCGTGGTATTTTGACCCGTGTTTTGGTACCCGATTGTAAAATAAATAATATTTTTAAATTTTATAATTTTATTGATACGAAATCGTTTATGTTTTTATGCGAAGTATTTTATAAAAATACTTTAATTGAGTTATAAAAATATAACTTAGTTTTGAGTTCGATTGACGGATATAGTTCGATTGATTTCCTTGCGTTCGAGTAAAATGAAATAAAACGAAATGTGTTTTATTTTAACCCACGTAAATAATTATTATCATTTTCAATGATACATTATTTGTTAGTTTTGTAGCGAATGATTTACTTGTACACGATAAATAATTAATCATTTCGTGTTATGGTTATATAATACCTTATATAATACTTGAGCACTTGATAACATTTGTATCGGATATGTGAATAGAAAGTTTAAATTGGACCCGGATTTTGGTCATTTTTGTCAGTTGTTACAAAGTGAAGCCCAACAGCTTTCTGAATTGTTGATTCTGTTATATGAAATGCAAGTCTCGAAAGATGAAGATACTTGGGTTTAGGCCTACCAAGGAAAGTCTGAGTTTTCTGTGAAAAGTATTAGAGTCTCCATTAATAGATACTCTCTTCCGACCTCTGATATCAGTACTCTCTGGAACAAACTGGTCCTCAAGAAGGTGAATATTTATATATGGCGTCTCATAAAGGATAGAATACCCACCCGATTCAATTGAGCAGGCATGGATTGGAGATTGCTTCTATTCTTTGTCCGCTTTGTATATTACAGGTGGAAACATGCAATCATCTCTTCTCATTATGCAGTGTTGCTACTGAACTTCATTCCTACCTTCAAGCATGGCTTCAGATGGACCTAGCCTCATACAGCCCCAATGGAGGTCATTGATTGGATTCGGCAAACCAGATTTAGAACCATCTACAAACAAGTTATTCAAGCGGTCACTTTTGTATGATGGTGGACGTTGTAAAACATTGGAATCACATTGTTTTCAGAGGGGAGGGGGTACGTTATCGGGTAAGGAGATGTTTCAATCTATAGTTTCTGTCTCTTATTCCTTGATTTCTACTCGTTGTAGGAAGCTAAACATTTCGTGGCACTTATGGGCCCTAAGCCCCTCTTTTATATTGTAATTCTTTGCTTCTTCGGCACCCTGCCGACGGTTTTTAATTTTTAATAAAGTTGCTTGTTCAAAAAAAAAAAATACCCTATTAACTCATAGTCATGGATAATCATATTCCTATTAGTGAGTCACTCTTTACAAAGAAAAATAAATAAATAAATACTCTCCTATATAATATGGGTATTATGCTAGTCATTTAAATTATGTATAAAAATCAATAGAAGCTAAGGTTATATATAAGTTATACTAGTCGATCTTTAAGACCGTACGATGCACGGCCCACTCTCGAAAGGTTAATGTTAATTTTTACAATGTTACGTGTATATGTTAATATACTATGTTCAAAGTTGGTGTTTGAATCAAAACAAAATTTTCAAACGATTCTTGTTTTATTTTATTTTATTTTATTTTGAAAACTCAAATAGAAATATAAAGTGAGAAAGTGAAAATATGTGTCATAAATAAAGTGCAAAAATTGATGAATCAATAGTCCAATGACTCTCCAACCTCTACAAGTGAACGTTTCAACGTACTCAGGTCCATTTTGATAATACATAATAAAGCTCCTTATCAACTCCCAAACTACATTTCCAAACATCGGTATTAAAGCAAATATCGAGAAGTAGTTCTTGTTTGGTTCTTCAGGGAGCACTTGCACAATTAAACAAAAGCCTACAGTCACAAAATTTGCACATAGTCTAAATAGCTCAAATGGACGATCAGTAAATTAAGATGTTGTACAATATGCATTATGAAAAAGTTAATTATCATCTTCATTCGTTAATTGTTTAATCGTAAAATGTAGCATGCCGGTGAGGAGGTGTGACACCACCCACCGACCAGCGCATCCACAAGCTGTGTTTCACCATCCGCCTCCACCAGTAAAGTTCAGAATTTTACAGATGATGATGATGTTTATGTACGTATCTTTTAATGCAATATCTTTTATTTTATGTGTATTTATTGATTTCCATATAATCTAATACTTTGCTAATGTAGCACTCAAATATGGATGATGTTCTTCTGCCAACATCAACACCATCTGAGCTCAGTGATAAACAAGCTCAAAGAATTCTGAAAATGGAAAACCAGTTGTTAACAAGGCCCAAAGTGTTAATATCTATGGGTAGGCGCTTTAAATCATGGTTCGATGATCAAAAAATCTCATCAATCGAGATTGAATCCCTTTATAATATGTATCCTGAGCCGATCCTGGATTGGTTTGAGTATGAGGCTCTTTTAATTTGGGTGTCTGATATCGCCTAATTTATACATATTTATACGACGCGATATCCTTGTTTTTGTATGCATTTTAGGATAAATGTGTGAACTTTTGGTACTTAATAGATCGAATAATCATTTCAGGTGAACAAGTGAAGAGCATGAAGTAATGTAACACTTTGGAGTTGTTTTGGAGCTGAAATATAGTAAAGATCATGATATGCTGAAACTGCTATTAGGACGCACCGTGTGGTTAAGAACACGCCGCGTCCTAATGCTTGAAAGAAAGAACATACCGCGTAGCTAAGGACATACCGTGTCCTAAATGAAATTTCGATCACAGAAGATAGCCTTTGAGAAGTACGCGCCGTGTCTATTAGAACGCACCGCATTCTACCCATTTACACTCAAAGGACACACCGCGTACTTAAAATTCACATCATGTGCAAACCAAGAGGACGCACCGCGTTCATAAGTACGCGCCGCATCCTATGCGTAATAAATGCCGAATTAGGTTGAACCAGATTTTGACACGTGGAGAAAACAAAGGACGCACCGCGTCCTTTGAGTACGCACCGCGTCCTTATGCGATCCAACATGTCCACTCCAGCACTAAAAAACCATTCCACAAATTCTTTTCATTTTTATACTCCATTTCAGTGTTTTGCCAGCAAAAAGAGGAGAAAATAAGTTAGGTTTTGATGATGACTTCCATTGCGTCTTGCTTTTCCATCATTCTTAATCAATGAGAGTGGATTAAATGAGACACTTCTCACTTGGAGATAATTGCCACCTCCATTCACCAATTACACTTTCACTTTCCATCTTTCACCATCTTCATCTTGTTCATAAGGAGGTAAATTGGGGTTACGAATTTAGGAGCTTGAATTGTCATTTGAATCATTGGAAGAGCTAATTCCATCATCAACAAGTGTTTATCTTCAATTTCCTTTGGTAATTCTTTGTCTTGTAAACTATGAATACCACACAATTGATTATTGTTATTGTTATGAATGTTGTTGTTATTAATTCCATGACTATGAGCTAAATTCCCTATGTTCATCTAGATTAATAACCCTAGTTGTTGGATACTTTTGTTTGATTAATTTGAATCATATGATAAATTGAAGTTTGATCAAGGAACCATTTGTATTGTGTTTATTGATATTTGGCTAAACTAGTTTAATACTTAGATTTATGAAGTGACAACTTATGGATTTTTAGTATTACACTTATTAGTAGTGACAACTAGTAATTTGTAATTAGAGATAATTCAAAGAGTTGAGCCAAAAGGAATTAAACTATAACGTGGATGAATTATGCTAAGAGACATCTTGTATGATTAGTGGTTATTATGAAAATAAAATCACAAGATTGATTCTTCAATTTAGCTTGGATTAGCTAATCATAGTTAGGAGAAGATAGTGATAAGGAAACTCACCTTGTAATTCTAGTTAAAGGTTTATTTCATGAGAATGAATAAATTGATTGGTTGAACCACATATGATGAGAATTAATCTAGTTTCTTAACATTATTGAATTAACTAGTTATAATTTAGAGAATCATAAGGTGAACAAGGAAACTTGCATTTTACTCTAAATTAAGTGTTAGTGTCATGAGAATGAACATTCCAACTAGTATATCTACTAATGTTAAGTAACTTAATTGCACTTAATCTCAATATCCAACACTAGGGGTAAAAGATCTAGATGAACATATTTCCTTCCATTTGAGAACAACCTATCTTTAATTTCTTGTATTTTATTTGGATTGCATCTTTAGTTAAAAATCACTAAAATTGACTACCTGTCATTAAAAGGCAAAAATCCCAATTTGTATTTACTTGTTATTATAGTTAACTATAAATTGATTACATATTCATAATTACATATAAACTGTTCTTGTGGACGATAACTCGGAATCTTATCTTTGCTATACTATTATTCGATAGGTTCACTGCCTATGTGTTTAATAGCAATACTTAGATACTTTCCATTTATAAATTTTATAACTGCGATCTAACACATCAAGTTTTTGGCGCCGCTGCCGGGGACAGTTTATGTTAATTTTGAAATTGGAATTTGATTTATAGTTGATTGATCCTTTCATTGGAATTCATTCCTTTGAAAGTTAATTGTGTTATTTTTGTTTTATTTACACTCTTATAGTGTCGGTGCTTTTAATAGATTGTTGTTTTTGTTTTGATAGTTTATGACCCGCAGTTTTGATTCGCCACTTGTTGAACCATTTTCAAATCCTGAAAGAGTGGTAAGAAGGCAAGTACGGAGAAACATTTCATTTGATATTTTAAGACAGATTATAAGTCGGAACAAGGGGAAGCTTCAACATCAACAATGGAGAACCAAACAATGGAAGCTTTGATGAAAGCTAAGAGAGAAGGTCAAGGTTCAGCTATTAATCAACCAGAAATCAAAGAGGAATTTGAAATCAAAGGTCAATTTCTTCATATGATCAACAATCAATGCCAGTTTAGTGGTGTCGAGCGTGAAGACCCAAATGAACATCTCAGAAAATTTTTGGGAATTTGTACTCTTTTGATTCTTAAAGCAGTTGATAGTGAAGTTGTTAACCTTAGAGTTTTTCCTTGGACTCTCACGGGAGAGGCTAAGGATTGGTTAGATTCCTTGCCGGTAGGAGCGATCACCAAATGGGATGACATGGTTGACAGGTTTTTACAGAAATTTTTCCCTGCTTCTAAGGCTATAGAACTTCAGGGAGAAATTTCCACTTTTGAGCAAAAACCCACTGAAACATTGTATGAAGCTTGGAATCGATTTGGTAAAATGCTTAGAATGTGTCCTCAACACGGGTTGAACACTTTCCAAAAATCTTTTACAAGGGAGCTGACATAGATACTAGGAGGGCTATTGACACTGCAGCAGGAGGTTCCATCATGAAGAAAATGCCTACTCAAGCATATGATATCATCAATGATCTTGCAGCTCACACTCATGAAAGGAACCAAAAGAAAGAAAGATCTAGAGCATCTCGAGTAGCTAGTGCTGAAGCTAATGATAATATTGCTGCATTGACCACTCAAATGGCCACTTTCGGGAGACAAATTGAGAAGATAACCAAGGATATTCATGCCATTAAAGTTGGGTGTGATAATTGTAAAGGCTTCCATTTGGTAAAAGATTGTGATGTTCTAATGGACCAATTGGATAAAGTTTCCTTTTTGAATCAAAGGCCTAATAACTACCAAGGTATGAGAAACAATTTCAATAGAAATTTGGTAACCCATATCAACAACTTGGTGCAGGTACATCTTCTTTTCAACAAAATGGTCCAGGTTATTACAGACAACCATTGCCACCTCAACCTCAACCTCAAGGCTTTGTCATGCCAGGGAATGAAAGCAAGGTGTGCAAACTTGTGAAATCCTTGTATGGATTGAAACAAGCACCTAAGCAATGGCATCAAAAGTTTGATGAAGTGGTTTTGTCGAATGATTACCATTTGAACCAATCTAACAAATGTGTATATAGCAAATTTGATGATTATGGTAAAGGAGTTATCATTTGTCTATATGTTGATGACATGTTGATCTTTGGGACTGACCAAAATCAAGTTGACTTAACAAAAGAATTTTTGTCATCAAAGTTCTCCATGAAAGATATGGGGAAGGCTGACGTTATCCTTGGCATAAGGATCAAACGTGAAAACAAAGGAATATCAATTTCTCAATCTCATTACATTGAGAAGGTGCTGAAGAAATTTGGGAAATATGTTGACCCCCAGCAAGCTTAAGAAGTTGACCCCCGTCTTTTCATCCTTACTTCGTCTCACACACGACCAGTGGCGGATATACTTGTAACTTAGGGTATGCACTTGCATACCCTAAGGCTCCAACATGTAGTGTAAAAAAAATATTTTTTTTAGTTGTTTCTAGTAAAGTCCTAAAGAGTGCATACCCTATCAAAAAGTGATGAACACCCTGAATATTATTTTGAGTTTATTGTTTCGTTATGTGCTCAACTTTACACTAGTTATTATTGTATGCTCCTAACTTTCGTATCATATATTGTATGAGATGAACCTTCTAAAAACTATATTGTATACTCCCAACTTCCATACTCTCTATTTGGTATGAGATGAACCTTTCTAATAGAGTTTTTAGAATGTCTAGCTTACATCATATTACTTAAAGTGTTTAGGAGGTTTACATCATAGAATAGGTATGAAAGTTGGAAGCATACAATGGAGTTTTTAGATGATTCACCTCGTACAATTGAAAGTATGTAAGTTGAACGCATACATTATAATAATAATTGTGAAATTGAGTGTATAACCAAACAATAATCCCATGTTATTTTTGTTTCAAGGTTTTTCTAAATTCAATTAATGCAAATAAAATTAACTTAAAATGAAAAAGTAAACAAAGTATTAACGAACTATCACTTAAGAAGAACAATAGTTACAATTTATTAGTTAAAAAGTTAATGTTTAATACTTATGAAGGAAAGTAAAATGAAATGAGACTTGAGAGCTATGTTTCTCCATTTCTTCGAGAATAGATGGTGACTTACGTACCAAGTGATAAAGTAATACACTGTACGACTTTACTGTAACGTACACAAATGATATTTTGGGAATTATTTTTACGCCCTTAGAAGAAGTTGTGTTGTTTTTTAGTTTCATTTGTGTTTCTATATTTTCGTTCTTTTCTCCGTTACTACTTTTATGGCTCATTCTTTGGATTTTCCATTCAACCGAGCATGTATTCTCGCCAAATTGTAACAAACTTTTTTTATTCTTACTTTTCCCGTGAACTAAATTTTAAAAGAACTCTAATGTATAGGTTTCAATGAGTTTTATATTAATTTATCATACAATGTTTTCTAAGGATAGAACAATGTTTTCCATAACTAAGATTGCGAATCAAATTAGAATTTTTAAGCTTTAAGTTCTAGCTAAATAGGATATGATTTTAGGTTGGTTCAGTTCAATTTGAAAATGATTTAGTTCAAAACTTATTTTTACCTGGTAAAAAATAATTGAACTGGAAAGTCAAATTGAAACCCTAAAATTAAACCCGACCCAACAAACACCTTCACCTTTGACTTGTGTAAAAAAATGTTTTTGCCCATACTATATAGTGCATACCCACTCTCACATTCCTAGATCCGCCACTGCACACGACGAGAGCAGGGACGGAGTAAACAACGGGCTGTTGTGTCCTTGCTGAGGACTCAAAGATGGAAGAAGTACGGTGATGATAGGAACCAGTCTTATAGACTTTTATTAACACCCACGTTGACGGTCAACCTGCTGATGCGACATGTATATATCAAGGATTGATACCATTAGAGCAAGCCCGGCCTGCCTAGCTTAAGCCCATGCTCAAACGCCTTTCAGCCCAACATAATTTATGGCACGACAGCATGAATTTTTTCATCACAACGCTCATAAGAAACTGACTTATTAAGCATCTAAATCCAAATTAATTTACAAATTACAATTTTTAACTTTCGAATTTCGATCACAGTTTGTATAGCGGATAAGATCAAGTAAAAACACGACACATGCAATTATTTAGAGTCGCAGTTCGAAAATTTAATGGAGACTCGTTTTTTCACACTTTGAAAATGAAAACCCTTTATATTCGATACTCAAAAACGAAGCTACGAATTAACTGAATTTTGTCGATATTTGGCCACAGTTGGACCAAGACAGTCTTGTCGATCGATAAAATACCTTAATCTGATCTAACTTTACAAACCACAGTCAATGGTACAATTGGTTAATTCGATCGAAATCCAAACACAAATGACTGCCTTATCAGTCCATCGTCACTTTGGCGATATAATCATATAACTATTGTCCATTTAATTATGACATATTCTTACATTGTTCAAATCTATGACAATGCCTGGAAAGTTCATTTGGCGTATATGGTACATGGGTTAGACGGCTAGATTGCTAGATACTGTCGAGCATATATGGTCAATTTACTCCGCTCGAAATATAAAGTTTGAATAAATATAATTGTTAATTCTAATGTATAGAGATGTTACCTTTTAAAAATCCACACATTTGAAAAATAGTATTTGGACCACCTACTGGAGCCGTTTCATATTTCAATGGAGCACGACCGAACCCTCCACAAGGTTGCCTTTACATTGGTGGTAGGTTCTTTTATAATAAATAATATCTATGGCAGGTTTTGAACCTATGACCTCAAAAAAGTAATATGATACCCTAACCGCTAAGAGATTTAGTCATTGAAATAATACCAAAAGCTATACTCACATGTATATACCTTGTGATTTAAAAAATTACAAATCCTGATGGAAGATGAAAGAAAATTTTAATATATATTTAAATATAAAATACTAGCTAGTATATATGTACATTAAATACTATATGTCCATAACTCGATAAGATATCTAAAAAGCAGAAAAGAAAAACCCCTTAGAATTCTATTTGAATGGTTGAGAAGCTTACAAGTAGAACAATATCTGAGTGGTGACTGGTAGTAGTACGTAGTAGGAAGTAAGTGAACATTTCAATATTTTCAATTACATTACATTATCTTTTATTTTAAAATGTTAAAACTAATGTAGTACATTATTTGTCAGGATTTTAAAAGTAATATTTTTGTTATAGTATATGTCAAACTAGACCTTGTTAGAGTAATAAGATATGTGAATGATCTAAAATGTAAAAATTCTCATTTCTTCTACTAAAAGAACAACAATAGTGGCTTTCAATATGTATTTTAAGGAAATATAATTCCTTGTTGATCAAATGGCTAATCACTTATTAGTCCATGATAACAAGAACAATGTATTGATCTATATTGTATGTTTAATTTAAAGTTAAAGAGAGTGTGACATATGATACGACAAAAGGTAAATATCGAAAAGAAAAGATATATATTGGTAACACATGTCAAACGATATATATATATTGCACAGATTTTCAAAATCGATGTGAGATCTGAGGGGAAGAGGGGTAGCTGTAATTTGAGGGGAAGGAGGGGTAGACGATCTCAACCACTGATTTATGTAATCAACGGCTCAAATTCATAACATTGTGTTTTACGTGCAAACTGTATTTGACGTAAAATAGAGGATTGTTAAGATGCAGCGAATCGGGAAAGAAATCAATAACTGTGATTGCCTAACCCTCCTTCACCATATGTTTTATGGATACGTACATTACCCATTAGATGAACTGTAAAACAATTAACTTACTTATAACCAAGAAGCTAATCATAAAAGCTCTGAGCTTTAATTCTGTCCATTTATGGACATCAAGAAATTAAAGTTGTACGGAGTACTAAAATTAAAATAAACCTTCACATGTACTTAATTCTCTCTATATTCTAGGCATTAAGAATTACTTTTAATGATGTTTTGGTGGTTTAATACTTTAATAATGCCATCTGCTGTTTACAGTGTCTTTTTGGGTCTGCACCAACTTCTTGATGGGTGCTGCAAATGCTTAAACTAATCAAGAAACATAATCCAAAATTGAACTTTCTTGCCAAAATCGTGGCATATCCAAAACGAAATGGTATTTTATTGATTAAATGTCTTCTTTAGTCAAGTGCAAATCTATATAAGTAGCAAAAGTTACTCTTTTATCCCCACTATATTCATTGATCTAAAGCAAAAATTATATACTTCCATTAATCAACAATAATTTCAAAAATATTTCTAATTTAGTATTTTGTAATTCACGCAATGTAATCATCTTTGTGTCTAGACGAGCTAAACGAGCATATTTACTTTCATCACCATCATTGCTAACATATTGTAAGAAAGGAAAAGAAACATACCACTATGGCCGACTCACTCTTATAGTGAAATTTTGTTTTCCGCTGCATAGCGTATGTATCCGCAATTATTATGCACTTATACATATGTTAGTATTCATGATATTTTTGGTATTGATATATAACAATATACATACACATGTGAAATAATGGATATATTCAATCTTTGCATATATACACCAAACACACAAGCACATGATATCCATGTAATTAGATGTATATATCATAATGAGTTTGAACTTAATTTGTTTCCGATAATTTGAAGTAATCCTTTTCAGGAATCTTCAAATCGAGTCGGTAATGCACCAGATACGGGAATGATCCCCTGTCCCATATCAGACCTCACCAGGTCGGCATCGGTCCCACATCACACATGCAGCCCTATTATGCACATTAACTCAATCAGTTCCAGCCAAATCTTGATATGAACCACTATTATTTGTCACTCCTAAAAGGCATATTGGTTGAGCAAAGTGAAAATAATACTACATATATATGCAAACAAACAAAATAAACAAGTTGTTCACTCAACTACCCAACTTAGAAAGCAAAATGAGCTTTTCAATGGAGCTCAAAAAGCCAAGAATCAGTAAGACTCCAAATGATCAAATCACTAATAACATAGGCCCCTCCATTGTCTGGTTATAACCAGATAAGATGCTTCGGCTGCGTTTTTAACGGGGTCGTTACAGACTGGAAAGTTCGATATTCGTGTCCACTTAGAATCCATCCATTTTAATCTAAACATCTGTCACGAGTAAATTGGTGATATTAGATATCAAGAAGTCTAAAACTTGAGTCATACAAGATGGTTTAGTGAGTTAACATGGTTAAATATATGTATGACATCAATTATGTGCACTGAAGTGGTGATAAAAAAACCAAACAGAGTTGGATATATATGGTGGCAAATGTAGTCAAGGACTGATTCTTAACTTGAGTTCAATGACCTGGCGAGTCAACTCAGTTCGATGAACATGCTTGTATGCGGAAATGCAATAAGGAATATATCGTATAGAGGCCAAAAAAAAGTTTGTTCACTGCCAACTTCACCACGGATGATGAAAGGAATAATGTTTATTTTCATTGAAAAAGAAATAAAAATAAAAAAGACTCGGAATGGCTATAATTTTAGTGCAATGGCTCAGTGAGTCAACTCGCTTTGAAAATGAAAGTAAAAGCACTTCATGAGGACAGAAGAAAGACAGATGATAAAAGAATTTTCCATTTTTCTTGCAAATAGAATATTAGAATGGACATATGAAACTACCAATTTCACCATGTACTTAACTGCTGTAACTAGATGTCTAACATGGGACTGAAAGATGCCTTTCCATCTTGCAGAAACCGAATACCATAGTGAGTCGACTCAGAAAAGGATGATACGAACAATATTGACTATAAAGTGATACTACGTACAGTTCATTACACTACCATTTCCATAAACAAACAACTATCTTAAACTGTAATTGTTATGGAAAAATGGCCAATTGAATGAAAAGTTTACTACTATGAACAAAACTTGGACTCAACTGGTCAGTGAGTCAACTCAGTATGAAGAGTAACGTAAGTATTGTTTATGAGGACCATAAAAAAGCAATATAATGTCATTTACCAGAAAATGACCATGCTAAATACTTATATGCAAGGACTCAGTGAGTCCACATAGCAAGAAAAATGACATGAAGCATGCTTTATCAGGACAGACAAGCACAAGAATGATGATAAAACAATCACCTAGTCTAATTAACAAGACGGTTATAATTAATGCAGTGACTCAACGAGTCGACTCAATTAGATAAATGACATAAACATGCTTTATGAGGACAGACAAGCAGAGGATTGATGATAAAAAAGCCAAATACAGTTGGGTTCACTGCATTATGAAAAAAGTTGTGACCTTTATTCATGTCAAGACAGAAGTACTAGGTGCCCATTAGAACTGAGTGATTGAGAGATGCATTAACAGGCAATTAATGACCCTATGTCATACCTCTTGAATGGGCTCCAATGCATTTCCCACTTCTAAAGCTGATCTTTCATTCATCTGGCAAAAAAAAAAAATGAAAAAAACATAAAAAACTCAGGTGTCTAGAATGAACAAATAAACAATGGTATTATCTGTCCTGTTTCCATAACTTATATGTTGTTGCTGCCTTTACCCAAGTACTTGGATTAATGAATATTGATGATTTTAAATTTTCATCATTTGAACTCTTGACTTATCTGGCAAAAGGAGTAAGACCACTCTATATATTAGCTACACCTATGTTATTAAAACTCCAACTAAACTTATTAAATCCTTAATTAAGAAAAGTAATTCAATCCCATTTGGAAAAAAGTCAAAAGGATGCTGGTTTCATTTGTGTACTAGCTAGTACATTAAACTTAATTCTAGAACAAATATAAAGAAGATTGATGACATGCCTAAATGCAAATTAGGTGAGTTTGTGACTATTGCCTTAACTTGGTAAAAAATCAGAAAAGTGGGGCATTAAATTGGAAAGAATTCCAGCCTTCTTCTGAATCTACTTATTTATGGAACAAGGAAGAAATGTTTTTGAATACACTTTTCCTCCACTTAACATTCAGTTCAACAAGATCAAAAGAATATGTTTCACATGTACAAAAATCTTGGAAATTTCAAATTTAATTCGTTAAAATGACCGTTTGATACAAGCTAAGTGTCCTATTAATTTCAGTTTAGGAGATTAAACTTAAACTTCACTCGACCACCTACCGCCATTTAAAGTTTTGGCAATCGGGCAGAAGGCTATGCCCAAAGCTGTCTCATAAACTACCAATTATTATTAGTAATTAATGAAAACACGATTTTAAGATGAAAACTAATGTTGATGCCCCACATAAACCAAAGACATAAGCCTACTTTATGAGCAAAGAGACAACAGATAGAAGCAAAATTTGGGCCTAACAAAAAACGCCAAAATACAGTTGGATACTCTGTACAATCTCACATGAAAGGAAGCCCTGTTGATGACATTACAGAAGAAAATTTAAATGTAAATAATGCAGGGATCCTCTTCTCTTTTAGCCATTTATGATCATGTGACTTGGTACTTTTGCTCATATGCAGAGTGGGGTTCCTTCCCCACTTGCCACTCGCCTCTAAAGCTACACAATTTATGATACTTACAAGTATATTAATTAATTTCGTTTCGAGTTTATTCCAACTTCAATTCTTTCAACTAAAATACTTTCTTGGGAAAAATCGATATGGAATTTTCCAAATACCTTGGAGTTGCTAATGAAGAGTGTAGTAGTAGCGAATCGGGATGGACTATGTACATTCTGTCTCCCATGCATGAAACTAGTTACAATTATCATCATCATCATCATGGTCATGGTCATGGTCATGATCATGATTTTGTTGATGTTGATGAAAGTCAAGGTGATCACAAAATGTACCACAATGAAGATAGTGATGATTCAATGGTTTCGGACGCTTCTTCACGACCAAGTCGTGAAGCAATTGTGCGTGGAACCTCTAAGAAACGAAGTGGATTGAGACGTGAGTTCAAGCATGCAGTGAATCAAAGACAAATGGAGAAGAAGTTGTATGACAGAAGGCAAAGAGCGATGAAAGAAGACGAACACAAGACACGAATTGATGATAAGCCAAGGAAGACTAATTAACTAGTTTGTATGAAATTTGATTTTGTTTTTGCAACTTTATCTGTTTTTAAGGAATTCAGCAGCCTAATATAAGGGTGCACTCCATGCACAGACATTTGTTGTTTTAATGTGAAATCAAGATGTTCAAGAATGGTAGATAATTTGCACTACGGAAGTGTGTCTTTGTGATGTTACACTGTTTAATTTCATCATTTCACATATATATATTTGTATTTAGCAACAAATTAAGTTTATCTAACATATAATTAGACGGTATTAATGTATTATAATCCTACTTACGGCATGTTTGGCATGCAACATTATGGACTTTATATAAGCTTTCGTTTTGAAATGTAATCATTCAACAACAACTTGAGGTTCTGTTTGAAAATATAAACTTCTAAACGAAAAACTATTTGCGGTACCGTTTAAAATGGAGCTTGAACAGATTACAACTCATAACTCTGAAGTTCACTTTCAGCTATTTTTACCAAACACACCGGTTGCATGAAACTCTCTAATGAAAACTAGTTCAATGAATATAAGCTATATAGAAATATACTTATAGACAGTGGCGGAGCTAGAATTTGAGGTTAAGGGGGGGGCTCAACTTTACCATAACATAATGACGTATTGATGTTAAAGATTAAATAGAGTGATAACAAAATTATATCAATGATATTTGTATCAAAATATGAAAATTATGAATCAATGGACAATTAAGAGAGATTAAATGATGAAATACTTTAAAAAGAGACGCATCATGTACTAAAATAATAATAAATTATTTAAGTCATTTGAACTGTTGAGGGGTGCCGGGCACCATTCAGTCCCCCCTTATCTCCGTCCCTGACTCCCTGCTTATAGAGTTCACTAGAAAGAAAGGAAAAAAAAAAAATCATTTTCAACATAAAACATTTCCCTATCAACTTGAATTAACAAACAGGATCCATACATGCAAATGTATTCGACTATTCAAGGGGAAAAGTCGCTATAGAGAATTAAGTGAAGGAATTTCGGAGTATAAGGGTGCGTGCGTTTAGTTACGAAATATTATTTTTTATTTTTCTTATTCCGTAATTCTAGAAAATTATGATGAGAGTTTCACTTCTTTATCAAATCAATGAAAATTTGAAAAATGCATTAATGACGGATTGAGTTTTCATTGCTCAAGAAAGAATATACATGGAAAATCATTAAAAATAATAGTTTTCAACTGTTTAAAAGGGAAATTTGCATGAAAAGTTTTAAAAAAACTCGGGATTGAACTTATATTCTAATTTTCTATGTTTCTTAAAAAGTCTTCTAAAAAAGTGAATAAATTTTCTGTAGCTAAACCCGCTCTAAGATTAAAAATAAAAAATAAACATGTAAATATTGAAGTTTAACTTATTTTGCAAGGGTAAGGTTACAAAATGGTTTGTCCCCACATATGACTTGCCAAATTTGTCAGGTTTTGCCTGCTATTTTCCATTGTCATAATAGATTACAGACATAAGATGACAAACTCATAACTCTCTACTGTATATCATGTTTGCACACTATTTTAACCTTAATTTTCATTTCCTTAAAATACGTGTCTAAATGAAAATGATGTCTTTGATAGGAAATATATAGTCATTTTATTGTTCGGTTCGATTTAAGCATTTGAATTCGATTTTCGATTCGGCTTATAAATTCTTCAAAATCGAATAAATCAAACCGTTTAAAACGAGAAAACCTTAAATCTAACCAATGAACACCTCTAGTAATAACCAGGGGCGGATCTATTCAGGTGCCGGGGGGGGGGGGGGGGGGGGCACATGACCCCTATGACCCAATAAAGTTAAGGGAGAATTTATATGTATTTTAGGTTTGGCCCTCAGTCTAGAAAAACTTTTTCCCCCGTCCATATATATATAATCGTTTACTTATTTACGAAATTAGTAAGTATGTACAACAAATATGTATTGAAGTAATTGTGAAAGCTCACAGCTGTGTTTTAATGGTGGATATATATGTTTGGGTCTCTGGAGGAAGAAGATGCCCAAACAAATACGTGTCAAAAAAAGGTTTATCACTTTATCAAAAAGCCCCCTGTTAATATGTTTAGATTGACAGCTCAGTCCCTCATATTTACAACTTTTTCTAATAGTGCACTATACCCCACAAAACTCTTTTTTACTTCCCTCAACTAAGTCAACAATTATTAGTAGGCTTAATATTTATAGAATCATATTAGCTGATTCAATCAGTTATAAATAACCGTTATCAAATATTTTTGTTTTTGAATGTAAGTTTGAGCTAATTATATGTTATTTCAGTATAGTTTTTGAGTTAGTTAATTATATGTGGTTTTATGACGACTTTGGTCAGTTATATATCGTTTCCCTATGATTTTAAAGTTGTTTATAATTCTACGATTCTAATGTTTATGTATGTGTCTTATGCAATTATTTTTCTTTAGTTTCAAAAAGTAGTATTCAGTTATTAGCGTTATTATGGTTAAACGTACGAAATATTTCTTATGTAGATTAGGCAAAAAAAAATTGCCCCCCATAACACAAATTTTTGGATCCGCGCCTGGTAATAACTAGTCATACATGTAGACTTTACTCTTTCTCTTTTCTCAAAAATAAGTCTCCAGACAGTCTTTTTTCTCAAAATAAGTCTCCACAAATTTCTAATAACTTGAGATGATGGAATTTATTTGGGTATTGCAAGCAACATTTGTTATACGTTCTTTAACGTTTATAGAGCAATCACTACGATAATTGAGTGTCCCATCAGTTCCTATCATCACCACTTACTCACTACTCAATTCAACAATTAAAAAAAAATATGTAACAAATAATGAGAACCCGAATATGAAGTTAATTACGGAGTATTATTTTTTAGAAAAAGACGAATAATTTATTTATTAATATGAACCCAAATGTTACAACAAGCATGCCAAGATATACATTTAGCTCTAAACATGCGTGGACCCAACCTCAATAAAATTCAAAATACAATTTATATTATGAATTACTAGCTAGTACTACAAAAGTTCATTATTATAACGAATCTAATACAAATATATACAATTATAAAATAAACAATTCATACAGTAATTATGATAGGATTACAAATATATGAAAATGTATACATAGAAGTATAAAACATAATATAAATAAGGATTTTGATAAACACTGCCCTGTTAATCATTCTTAAAATAAATCCAAACAATTAATTTATCATCAACTTTCCATACATACAACAAGTTTTTAATAAATATTATTATATATATCACTAATTATGGAATGTTTACATTCTAAACATGGATTGTTTTTGTTTAATTAATTGTTTGGATTTATTTTCTAAATGGTTAGGGCAGTGATTATCAAAACCCTATAAATAATTGTGTAGAAATAATAAGATATCAATGAATGATAAAAAATGGGTGTAGCGGCTTAAATACAACAATATTTATCTTTTTAGAAAATATAAGTACTATAAATAAGTAAATAAACTTATTTGAACAAGAGAGAAGCTCGTGTTTGACACTTGAATAGCACTTCTTCTCTAACGACCCGACAAGCTACCACTGCATCCATTTCATTAGGAATTGATGATCTTTTAACAATTCCTAAGGGTGTGTTTTGGGGGCATCTACGTTTTGTTTCACAATGATGGGTGATTTGGTTAACCCGTCACTTATGTGAATCAAAACTCAAACCCACCACATTATAATTCAAATGTCTTATTTAGTGAATTCAAATCTCGATAATATTAGCTCTGATTTGGACACATTTTATCTCGTTGTGAAGCTCTCATAAGGGTGAACACAAATAGATAAATCAATACTGATATATAGTACTATTTTATACATAGATATAGATATAAGGATATGTTTCCAACGTAAGTGATTAAATAAAAAACAACGGAAGGTTGAAACACCATATTTTAACTTTTAATTATTTGATTCAAAATATTGTTATCGTTACAAATTAAGAAGAAAAAAAGTACGTTTGTGTGTCTTTTGGTCCATCAACACCACCACGATGCGCCCTCACAACACAACCACCACGAGCCCCTATGACGACATCGGTCATTGACTCATCATCTCTGAAACGCACCCTACAAAGGTTTCCATAGTGACTGCTCTAGTGCTCTTACTGGTTAGCAAGTTCTCTTTAAATTGTTATTCTTAAAATGGTTCCTTATAGTCACGGGTAGATCTAGAGGGGGCAGCTGCTCTCCAGGAAATTTATAATTACGACAAAAGAAATTTTTTTAATGTAATTAGTGATGTTTTAAAATTATTGTCCCCATAAAATAATGGGTAGTGATTCATATACCATTCGTTAATCTTCGTACATCACTAAACATGCTTTAAATTGGTGTACCGTACAACAGTTTAAAGTATCTTCAGTAGTGTACGGAGAAAAATTATTGAAGTACGAATCCTCACTCTAAAATAATTAGAAAAAAAATATATATATTTTAGTACCATAAATAAATTTCTAACTCCACTCCTTATGCCTTTTTCAACATATCTTCTATTTGGAATTTGGAAAGAGGAAAGCGAACAAACTGTCTCCTAAGGGTGCATAAAAAGCAGACATAGACATAAATATTTAAATCATTAAAAAAAACTAAATATTCAGTTCATGGAAGATCGAACAATATTGTCAGTTCAGTTTGTTTGCCAAATGCCAACCATAACCAAAACAACCCGAATCAAAACGAAGATATAACAAAAATCTAACATAAAAAGGTAAAGATTTTCCTTGTTTGGGACTTTGGGCCAGCGGGCGTTATTGGGCTATGTGAATATATATTATCATCAACGCTGGATCAACTTTTATTTTAGATGGGCTATGAGTTTCCATGGGCCATGGCCAAGATATTTTAATATGTTCACAGGCCACAATAGTGAACTTATAAAGCATGAGGAGCGGTTCGAGTATTCAATTCGGTGTTCAGTTTAACATTGTAGTTTAACATTGAGGGGAGTGGTTTAGTGTTCAACTCGAAGTTAAAATGGACCCACAAAATTATATTTCGACCAATAATATTAAAGGAAAACAAAAGAAAAGGAGAGAAAACGTTGAGAATTCACCGTGCAGAACTGAACATTGAATAAGAACATTGAACGAAACATTGGCCGATGTCGTGAACGCTAACAGCCTACCGTTCAATATGATGAACGCCGAAAAAAATTTCTTCCACACTCGGTGTTCTAGTGTAAGTTACTATTCTCTCAGCCGCCCTATATTAAGTGTGCACATTCATATAACACAAAATTTAAAACAAAATGTATAATCAGTACATTATGTAAGAGAAAATTGAAAATCTTACCCTTATCTTTTCCACAGTCTTTCGTGAATCAATTTTGTCAAAAAGTAAATTATGAGTAAATTAGTAATGGTAGTATATTACTTTTAGGAGTGTACACTTATTTTAAGGCAGAGAAAATTGAAAAAATTGATGCTTATTTTTGAGACGAAGAAAGTATGTGATAAAAAATAACTTCACGTTCACAAATCATTTAAGTTGTTACATATGTATGTCTAAAAATGTGTTATATAGATATAATAATGAAATAATAAACAAGAGGGAATTAAACAAGTAACATTTATGTATTTTCCGGTGTATTAATTAAAACATACTATACTATATACTATACTAGCCCTTAAACCCGTGTATACACACGAGCTATGCAAGAAAAAATAGTTACTTTTGTAAAACTTAGTTTGTCCTTTATAACATTTAAAGTGTATAAATTTGTAGTTTATTATGATAACGCGAACAAAGAAAAAGTAAAAATATCCAAATCAATCGATTTTTGTGACTAATGTAAGAATTATAACCCCTTATATGATACTTGGGTACTTTGTTAAAACTTCAAAGATGTAGTCTGCAATTATTTATTTACTAAATAATCAAATTTATATAATTTGAAGGAAATTAATATTTTTCATTTGATTAATTAAAAGCTTTGAGTAAGATTCAAATGATTACAACAACATTAAGTGATAATGAAAGAACCGATAGGAAAGTGTCACATATCATAAAACCCACTTTCCCCTACGTTTTTAGGAATTAAACATCTCCTAAACGGTAGGTTGAAAAATCATAAAAATTGGACCATAAAAATCAGTGTTTTTTTTTCTCTCTTTAATTAAAGATGTGACAAGATATACTTTTGACGAACTTTTACTTTTCATTTTTCGGTGGATGGTAACACATGTGATACCAAAAGGAAAAATATGTTGATTTTGTAAAAAGATTGGTAGTTATCTTGTAATAATTTTTTACACTCCAATAACGGAACAAAATTATGTTAAAACACTATTCACACAAATACTTCAATCATGTGTACTAATTAAGATTGTTAGAAGTATTACTTGTGGTATGAAACCTTAGAAGAGTTATATAGGCTATAAAATTGTTTTTGGACCGTATAATAATCGTAATTCGTGAGAATAATACGCATTAATTTAGACTATTTGATATATGTGGTATTATAATTTACTCCGCAAATGAATGGATTTTGAAATTTAGATGTAGAATAAATTACCAAGTCTTATTTAAAATTGATTATTTAATATAATTATATATTTTAATAAAAAGAAATCAATTAATTGAATCAATATATTATTTAAAATTGATTATTTAATATAATTAATTCTATTATTTTCTAAGTTACTAAATAATTTAAACTTAATTAATCCACTCAATATATTCCGATCTGTTTGATTATATTATATAGATAAAAATAAAAATAAGACACAATTATAGAATTTTAGTTTATCTCAAATTGATTTAATTAATATAATAATAAAATTAATTGTTTTTTAATTTATTATCTATGATGTCATCATCTCCTTATTTTTAGCTAATTTGATAAAATTAAGTAATCCTATTGGGTGATTGAAGTTTTGATAACATCATAAGTGGTTTCTTATATATAATTTATAAGATAAGATAAGATTTTGAACATAGCATTACTCTATGTGGTATTGTGACATCATTATTTGCCTTACGTGTTCAATGTAGGAGCGTTAATAGTCATGGGTTTATAAGTAAGCTTATATCTAGATGACATGTTCGGATATGTGTATTGTTTGATGAAATTCATCCCAAGTTCGTGCATGAAAGGCACATCAAAGTCCATGTACTATGGACCACAGAGAGAGAGAGAGTATGAATGAAGGAGACTCACAATTCGTTTATTTTAATTCTTTTTATTTTGCCATTGAAGAATAAAACGAATTTCTGAATGTTTACCTTTGTGTTGGTTGAGATGTATTTATAGTACCTTAAGTAAAGCCTTAAATCTATTTCCGGTGGATTTGACACTTCCAAACTTATCAAAATTGGTTGTGTCTATTTTGATGTATGTCTCTGAAATAGCTATTTCTCAAGTTCACACTTCTTACTTTGGTTTTAGTGCGCCGTCTACGAATTTGATAGCTACTGAATATAAAGTAAAGTAGATTAATTATATTGGAATAAATAAATACATGGAGTTGGACCTATTTCCTTTGGTGTAATGCATACATCCGTTTATGAATTTGGGTTTATTTCCTTCGGTTTATGCATACATCCATTTCTAGACTTGGACCAATCCCCTTCGGTTTCCATGATAATACACTTCTAAAACTTATCCTAGTTACTCGTGGTACGTCGTCATTATGTATAATACCTACAAATAACGCATGGTTGTTACTGAATCTATGTTAACAACACAGCAAAGTTTCCGATACATAAAAACTAGATGCTACATGTCCTCCAAGTACATCATAAATTACATACACAAGGAAAACTTATTAACTCTTTATATAACATATTACATTTTGGTTCATGATCACTAAAACAAAAGGACACCTACTAAATACTAATCCTATCCTATGTAGCCCCCATGATGTAACACCTTCATTGTGGATCTTTGTTACCTGAGATACCAAATTAAAATGTGCATAAGCTTAATCACCAAATTATATAGTATATTAATATATAGACCCCTGCTAATGTAAGTCGGTTGATCAAGCCGCTAAATAACCTTAATTAACCTTTGATGAACCTAAGCCGGACAGTGCGACCGGTGGATAATAAACATTAATTTTTGCATATTATACATTACAAAAAGTTTGGTACTCTAAAATTAAAATTTTAAAAATCATCACTTTAAGTTTTTAAAATAATCAAAACTAATCCCCGAGTTTATTAGTAACAGTACTCAAGATTGGTACCGTATATTGTACAAACATTTTTTCCTTCATTATTTTCCAATTATACTTTTATGAAACGTGGGAGAGTTTTCTGCAACTAAATACCGCCGAAACTTCAAAACGGTCCGCATATTTCACGTTTTCAAAAATTCTTATACAAGATCGATTCAATCGTGTAACATAATAACACAAACACATAAACAAAGAACTATAAAAACATACCAAAATTCAAGAAGAGTGAGCTTTAGCGTTGTGAAAGAAAGCAGCAGAGCACAAAACAGAAGCGATGAAAGCGAAAATACCAAATCCAATCACCACTGAAATCCCAGCAACAGCCAAGTCCATCAACACCTGAAAACTAATTCCCATCACCATCTTGTTTAGTTTTTAATTTTTAATTACTATTACTATTTTTGACACTACTTCAAATAACAATAACGTTGTTGTTAGATATTAAAAATGGAAAGATAGATGACGGTGTACGTAAATTATGTTTTTTAGACGGTCCAATTGTATTATGACACGTTTTTTAAGATTAGGAACTGATGAAATCAAGTAGATGTACAAGTTTTAAAGCGTAGGTTATAAGTGATGGATGGGATGTTTTTAGTTTTTTGGATATAGTTGGTATGGAAAAAGGTTTCTTTGGTCCTGGACTCGGTTAGAGTTTGTTCTAGGTTTTTGTCGGATTAAGGTAATCGGTAATGGTGTTGTACGTGTCCTTTTTCTTTTTTCTTAAAACAAAAAATATACAGAAAGTAACTCAAGAGAATAACTTAGGGCGATCGGCAGATTGTGATAGAATCTGATAGAATTGAAATCAGATTCCATTACATTATCCTATTTGGTTGGTAAAATAGGATGTAATGTAATTCGATTTTATTTCTTAGTCTGTTTGGTAGAGAACGGAATTTTATTCCAACAAATTCCATAAAATGAAGGACTTGACTATTTGGATGTAATCTCATTCCATCAACTAAAGAATTATTTTGATATTGTACAACGTTATATAACTATGGAGTACTTATTTTACTATTACAGCTACTATTACTATTATTATAATTATTACATTTAATATTATATATCTTATATTATACTTTATATAATCTTTATATCTATATTTTATATCTTATCTTTTCTAATTATACTTATATTTATATTTATACCATAATTTTATAAGTTCAATTCTACTCTTTATCAATCGGATGCGTATGACATATTCTAATTCATTTAGAATCACATTCCTTTAAAACTTATTACAATTCCATTAGATTCTAATTTCATCAAATTCCAATTCCTTTAACAGATTCCATTCATTTATAGATCATTCTTTGAACCAAATGGGACCTTGGAACCGACTAATGGTGTAAAGAGAGATACATATGCGATAGAAAGACATACCCCCTCCATCCCAAAATAAACGTCTCATCTCAAAATGCTACTATCTACCAATAACATCTCATCTTTACCCACTAAAGTCTTCTCTGATTGGCTGTAATGGAATCTGGACACTTACTTTGAGACATCCCAAAATAGTAAGTGAGACATTTAATTTTGGGACGAAGGTAGTAAATAATATGATTGGTTAATATATTATACTACATCGTTTTATGAAGTATTTTGCTAACGGAAGCCGTTAGGGCTTTTGTTAAGATTTTCAGACATGCATAAAGAGTTTGTACATTTATCAAAATTCAGGGGGTTAAAATAAATTCAAAGGGAGACAAAAAGTTTGTTATATTTACAGTACAACATTTAATGCATGTCTGAATGTCTTAACAAAAGGCCTAAGGGCTGCCGTTATCAAAATTCTTTTATGAATATTCTTTGTTAAAACTTTTATGGATGTAGTATTTCTCTTCTCAAAATTACTCCATCTGTTTCAATATAAGTGTCCCTTTCCATTTCTATTTGTTTCAAATAAGTATCCACTTTCAAAAATAATGTACCTACTTTAACGATTACCCTTAATTTATTTATTCACAAAACTGATTCGTAGAATAATGTGCAAAAAGTAAAGGTAAAACTGTAATTTTTCAGTCATTTTTTTTACACTGATTATGTTTTTCTCTTAAATTTCTTATAATTTGATCGTTGACACTAATTTCGAAAGAGATGAAGTATATGCAACTTTAATCTATACACTTATAAGTAGTCTTAAAGATGTAGCAATAGAAATGTATCTACCTATTGAATAATCAATTTCTATTTCAATCGAAGAAATCATAACTGTATATCATCAACTAAAGAGTTATTTATTAGAGAATATAAAAAAATATAGCTATTAAATTAAAGAATAAGCATGGTATGTTACCAAAATGCATTTTTATTTACCTTTTAATCAAAATAAAATAAAATTACTAGTCGAATAAAAAAGGGATAGAATTACGTTAAGGGCTGAGACAGGGCCCAAGAGGTCCCTGTTAGCTACTGGACCGCTAAGCCGCTAAGGTGAGAACTAACATTTTTGCTTCCACAAGCGAGATTTGGGCCGGATTCTATTTTCCTTAAAACCGTTTCTTATGATATCAAAACTAGATCATAACCCGCAAAATTGCGGGCAAGATCATTGTATTTTATTCATAGTATTATTAGTTTACAAACGTTAGTTTGGCTGTGATTATGTTTATCTTGTTGTAATTCAAGCGACTAAAACTTGAAAACTTGAATAATACGCATCATTTACCATTAAATAAAATATTTTTTAAATAAAAGATCCTAAATCATAGACAATGTAACACACATATATCAAAGATCCAAATCTCATCAAATCTTATTACACAAGTTTTGACCAAAATAAGGCTAAACTCAAATGCATATAATTTCTTCACTCCATCTATTTATGTTGCACATACTGTTAAACTAAATATTCTAGTAACAAAGTAGCAACCTCCAACATGTTAGGATGACCACCAGGCCAAGCAACAACATAGTACATTAGCACACATAATTCGCGGGTTCCCCAACATAGGACATGAACCTCTGCAATGGAAAGTGAATGACTTCAAAGATGACATCCACATAGCCTGACCTAAATTTTATTGAATATGGTTTACCAATAGGGATGGTAATGGGTCGGGTTCGGGTCGGGTTTTAATGAACCCGTACCCAAACCCATTTAGAATATGCATACCCAAATCCAACCCAATAGCTAGCGGGTACCCATTTAATATTACCCATCGGTTTTTCGGGTTTCCCCATGGGTATCGGTTATCCCCGTTTGACTATTCCGCATATAAAATAGCAAGTATGGCGATTATAAATGATGTCTTAAAACGGAAACGTGACAAAACAAAAGAAGCAAACCAAGATACCCTAAATAATATAATGGTTATTCAAACTGGTCATAATACAAACAATTACATGTTTTTGAAAGTACAAAATTCAAATGTCATGATCATTCAAATTCAAAGAAATAGATGCAAAATAATATGATCATTCTTAATCTTCATTATTCAATTTTCATCCACAAATTAATTATGCTTTAATTATATTATATATATATATTATAGATTACATATAATTAAGAATAATAATTATGCGGATACGGGTACGGGTAATTGGGTATGGGTACGGGTACGGGTAATCGGGGCGGGTATTACTAAAACCCGTACCCAAACCCAAACCCGCGAAGAAAGAAAAACTTGTACCCAAACCCGTATCCAAACCCATCTACCCATACGGGTACGGGTATTAATTGGGTCGGGTTCGGTTTTCCCCATCGGGTTTGGATATTTTTGCCATCCCTATTTACCAATAGTTGCCCACACAAATAGAGGGAAAAATGAAGCAGTTATAAGATCTAGTGCTGGTTCATCATAGCTAGTAAATATAAAAAATGCACCATTTCACAGTTTTCCTTTAAAAGCAAAACTGACAGCCTTAAGCCTTCAAGCACTATATAATCTATCCATTTATGTATTACTTGATTTGATTAATCTTCAACTATACATTACAAACAAAATCATACATTACAAAAAAGAAAGTTACTTGGATATTTCAAGCATACTATGGTGCCACATATATATGTAATAAAGCTCACAACTATGGTTTAAAATATCACAGAACCATGCAAAAAAGCTAAAATCATGTAGTCCTAACTCAAACTTATATAATAAAAGGTAGAATAGTAGCTAAAAAGGGGATGAGCTGAAAGTCTTATAAGCATTTCGTTTTTTTAAATAAAAGATCCTAAATCATTTTAATATGTAATAAAAAAAATAATACAACACCAAAAAACTTAATATTAGTTTTGAACTGTAGTAAATGTGATCACAGAAAATACACCAACTTTTAAGATTATAAAAAGTTATGTAATTGGGATACTAAGTATTTGGGGTCAACCTATCCAACCTCTTTGAATCTGTTACACAAACCGCCCATTTTCCCACCTCTAGACTATACCATAGAGCCAATCAAAGCCATTGGTTTCATTAGGCCAAGAGGAGTAGTAAGCTCACCATTGGTTTATGAGGATTAGGGCGAGAATGGAAACATGAGAACCTGAACATTGCGGCCAAACAGGATGAGTTGGTTCACGTATTGATCTCGCATAAAAATATTGACATGTATCATCTTAGACCTATTTGACCCATCACCTGGAGTACAATATTATTCAGAGTCAGCTACAAACATATCACTTACAAATATCAGTCACCTTGACAGTTTATCCGACACAACACCACATTCGACTACTAATCCCAAGCTCGGTAAAAAATGTACATATTCCAGTTCATTTAACTCGATTAATGGATTATTCCTTTTAAGAGAATGCATATTTACATTCTACCTTATCAAAATGATCGTTTACAATTGACAATGTGGAAATACTACCTTATCAAAATAATCAAACTCGTTAAAGAAGTATTAAAGAAATTAAAAAAACATAACCTATGGCCAAAGGTATAATAGTTACCTTCTCTTCCTGTAACTTGTGTTTTTTTTTCACCAATACATTCCAAAGTAGAATACACATCAGTTAGAGTTATAAGTCGCAACTTTGGCCAGTTTATTTATAAACGCTATTTTTTTGGTTACTTTTTAGTTCTAACGCTGTTTTATGTCCTGCCCGCTTGACTTAAACTCGACTCTGATCAAAGACATCCACAATGGCCAATAATGAATGGAAACCTCCCCCAAAATGGAAGACCAAACAGTTCAACTTTACTACTATCACCAAGTTTCTGATACTTCTACAGAAAAAATAGAAACAAATGTAACCATAATCTTTCTCTGATGGAACTTAATCAGTAACCATTTATGTTCCTTTCGTAGCCACAGCACCATATCTTGAAAAGACACCAGAAAGCAAAGCCTTTTCCTTCATCTTCAACCTGTTGGCAGATCCCGGAATGTTCAGTTTTGGTGTATTCTCTGCTTTCTTTTTACCCCCATCATCTTCTTTCCCTTTACACTAACTTTCTTTTGTTCTTTTGGCAACTCTGCACCCCCTTCAGGATTATGTATCTCTTGAACCACAGTATCAATTGTTCCAAAACTGTTGTCATTGTAGTCATCTGTTACTGATACAAGTCTGTAATCACCAATTTTGAACTTATCCAAAACAGCATGTTCAACACATGGGTCGAATGGTGTTTCAGCAACAACAGTTGGGTTGATGGTTGCCGTGGGATTTGAAACTGGAAGACGGTTCTTTGTTTTATAAAAATCAGCTTAAAGTGAAATGGGTCAAATGGTTTAAGAAGTAGAATGTCTCTAAATTGGTTATTTTTATGCATAAAATCTTGCTCCAAACCAGTTGAATAAAATAATTTAATAATCATTAAAATGATATACCTGAGCACAGTAGCAATCATGTTTTGGAGAAAACGTTTTGTCCTTTTGGGCGAACCAGATCAGCTTTGACTGGATCAAATCATTTACCTGTTTTAACCCGTCAGCCAACCAGAAAGTATTTTCCACCTCTAGATCAGACATTAACGAACCTTGAGGTATCCAAGTAGCACGTACTGAATTTCTTCTTTTAGGAATACTAAAAGCAATTTTAACTCCAACAACCATTAAAATACATTCTCTTCCCGAATGAACTCCTTGTGTCTTCTTCCGATAGAAGTGACCCGTTCACTATTGACTCCATGATGGATCATGCTGCACTGCTGCAGCTAATTTCATCTCTAAGCTCTGTATTGTTTTATCTAAAGTTCATTCAACAAACTCTCGTATTTGAATTAGCAAACATAGCTCTTATCCTTAGCCTAATTGACGGGAGCAGGTTACTTATCAATAGGTCCAAATTTATTTTTTTATAAATTCCACCAATGCAAACAAGCATAGAAATGTCATCTGAAGCATGGATGATGGTTTTCAATTATTTTTTTAATAACATTATGAAAAAAATACAACTCATCAAAGCAAGTTAACACAAATAGGAATACCTTTCTTAAAAATAAGTACTACTATATGAGAACTGATTAGAGTACACATACGACTTGAATACAATCTTACAGTAGAACAGGTAACTGTACCAATATGTCCATCTTACCTGTCTGTCACAACTACTTTTTCCTTCATTGCGCAGTTTGATTTGCCGTATAAAAAACATTAACCATAAGACGTATGCGAAGAAGTAACTGACCTATAATGTTATACATAAGAAATAGGATACCTACAGTAATACATTAAGGTGGGTCATGTCACAACTCACAATGCCTATAAATAAAAACCTGCACACTCCCTTGTCTTTCTGCCAGCAGAATACCATCTATTATTGATGCATGATTTAGAGCATCAGAAGATATTGCAACACCATCCTTCAAAGATTTTTCATTTATAGCTGAGAGCGAGCCAACATACCCCACTACTGTCATGAAGGCCATATTGGCTGAAAACCCAGTGGGACATAGAAGGCAATCTTAGAGTAACCGTAAATTTGAATATCAGCTTTCAGTCAGTAAGTACAGAAATGCAATAGAAATGCATAGACAAAGACCATAAACCCAATTATTAGAAGTGGCAATTTCGACCTATTTACTAATGAACGGGTCAACTCCAGTTGTGTCTTACCTTTGACGGGATAATGAAATAGCTTATAAGGAAACGTTTTAATAGTCAGCTAAAGTGTACCTTTGATGCATAATGTCTCCCAAATAATTATATTCAAAAGTTTGATTTTAATTGATATTAATATACTTTTCTGTAACCCTATGGGTCACATTAAACATACATTGACTTTGGACAAACACTTCATGTGGAGCCAACCCAGCCTATTCGGACGCGTAAAGAAAATTACTCATGATAGCCTGTTACCCGAACCACCCATTTTGTAACATATATGCGGACTTAAAATCTATTTTTAAAGGAAGCAGCCTCCTAAAATCGTTTTATTCGAAGACTTAGAGTATTATTTATATTGTATTTTAATATAGTGACAACATTAACTATTAATTAGTCAATAAGGGCATAGCAAAGAACTATTTGCAGGTCATCCCAACCTAACTCGTCCAATTTCACAGCCCATCAGATGCGTTCATTACCTGGATAAAATGGTCCTAGCAAGACTTGGAACTTTCTGTAACATGTTTTCCATTTAGTTATATGTACTCACCAGCTGCTTTGCAGATGTTAGCTTTAGCTTGTATCAAATATTCACATGGCTCAACTACAAAAAAGAAAAGAAAACTTCACGTCAATAGCATCATGTAACTTTTAAAGAGATATATAAAAGAATTTAAGATCTAACATTACATGAATTGAGAAGCATAACGTTACCGCTGGTAAAAAAAGTAGAACATCTGCCCAATGCCATTAACTATTCACCATGAGTTGTAATAACTTATATTCCATTATCCATTTTAACCAGTTGAAACAAATGATCAAATTCTGAAAATAAAGTAAAATACATAACAAATAGCATCAATCAATGATCCTGCATATATCAATATAACACACATGTAGTTGATATCATACCAAATACAACCAAAAAACATTACAAACAGTAATAATCATTTAAAAGCACCCTTAACGATTTAGTATTTGAACGGAATCCGTTTGCAGCCTGCTCACGCCCAAAATCATGATACCACCCATAAAACAATTTACCCAAAGGAAAGCAATTAAAATAAAGAAAAAGAAAAATACAACATATTTGTATACTTGTAACAGGCACTCAAATTGCTTACATGTTTGTAAGCACTATTTATGAGACGGCAAGCGCAAAGAGTGCACTCTGCTTATCAAATGCAGTATCATCCTGAAGATACAACAAAAGCATAACTAAGAAACCAATGATACAACGATAGAAACTCTACTTATCAAACGTAAAAATGAATACAAGTACTAACCTCGCCTCACTCTCTTCCATCGGTCCCCTCAAGAAATCAAGATCCATTACTATAGTGCATGGTTCAATACCAGCACATCTTACCATCCAGGGGCGGTACTAGGGTGGGGGCAGTGGGGGCGGCCGCCCCCACCTGATTTTCGGGAAAAAATATTTTTTTAAAATTTTATAGGTTAATTTTGTAAAAAAAAAATTATGCCCACACGTAATTTTAAAATTTAAGGTTAATTTTATAAGATGTTTTTATTATTTTGAATTCGCCCCCTCGTTAATTTTTTTCTGGTACCGCCACTGTTACCATCCAAATACCTTTAGTGGTTTTAGACCTGATAAAATAAATAAAAATAAAAATTATAAAACCAAGTTAAACAATAAAATACTAAGCCACAAGAACAATTGATACATGCCTTCCCCTATAGGTATCCATTTCTCTGAAGTTCGTGTGAAATAGATTGTTCAAAAGTGTTCTCTTCCCTGTCACAAACACAAAATCAAAATCAAACATCTTGTGTGCGTCCAGAAAACTTAAAATATCATAATTATTGATTTAAATACATCAATCGATTAGACACAAGATAAATAATTGATGATGGTACTCAATCTAGCAAAACATACGCCAATCCAATAATGAGAGATTAACTATACCACAAAGATACTAATAAACAGAGGGTTTCAGAGAACACTTACAAGTTGAAGAAGGACGGCAATTAGTATCTGTATTAGCACATAACGTTTTGTTGACCAGAAGGTTTTCTTTGTCTACACTGGTGGTGGGTTTCCGAGTTTTTTTCGAGGATGAACTGCTTCCGATCATATCTAAAGTGGTTTGAATGTATGGAAAACTAACGCATCAGCTGTCTGAAAGTTTTTCTGTCAAGGTTGTTACGGCTGTAGAAAAGATATATGAGAAAAGATCTAAGAAAGGGAACTGGCAAGAGAAAGGAAAGTATTAATAAAATTAATTTACACAATAAATAATTTCTTTAAAAAATCTGAATTTTTCAAACTCAAATTCAAAAGTTACAGAAAGTTGGAGCTGGAATATGAGGGGCTAGATGGTA
Organism: Helichrysum umbraculigerum; assembly: GCA_949592205.1. Taxonomy (NCBI): domain Eukaryota; kingdom Viridiplantae; phylum Streptophyta; class Magnoliopsida; order Asterales; family Asteraceae; genus Helichrysum; species Helichrysum umbraculigerum. The sequence continues at coordinate 52,996,368 of CATIUR010000004.1, forward strand.
ATTAACTATTTAAGCTAATGAATTATTTGCTAATCAAAGAATGGGTTAGGGAAATACATAAAGGCTAATTCAAATTTGATTATGCTAATCAAAGCCTCTAATAATGTAGAAGAGAGAAGAGAGATCATGCATCATGCATTTTATTGATTAAAAAAAAAAACCAAAATTCATCCATTCGTTAATAAATGATTAAACAATTAATGCAGTTAACAAATTTGTAACTAAGACCGGTGGTGTTTGGCTTGACTCTTTTATGGTCTTTTAGCTATTTGGAGTATGTTATCGTTAAAAGTTATCGGGTGTGCTTATTTATAAAAAAGATTTTTATTTTTATCGTTAAAAGGTTTGCGACTTGCTTCCGGTAGGGAAAATTGTAAAATGCGACTTCCTTCCGGTAGGGTAAATTGTAAAAAAAAAAAAAAAAATTCGACAAATCGATATATTCTTTCCGAAATTGGGACAAATATTTTAATTTCCTTTTGTATACCCAATTATATATATCTAAGCATCTAACTAAGTAAGTGGAGCCCAATAACTAGTGGCCCAATTTACTTATTTTAGCTTAATTAATGATTTTGGGCGCTCTGTTTTTTCACTTGCCAAATACCAAGCACTTAATTTCAAGTTTTCAACCAGCAGAAACATATTCTCTAAACATAAAATTCTTTTTCAATAATGTCTTAGTATATTAGAAACTCCTTTGATTAAAATTATATCTTATGATTTAGTAAGTTCAGATTGTACGTTTCTTAGGATTTTGGAAGTTATACTTAGATAATCTATCCCATTCAAAGTGTTCACCTTATTATTTTGATTTCTCTCAAAATAACTATCAACTTCATATTTCAACCAAACAAACGAGGTTTTAATGGATAGAAATGATATTTGATCGGTAAATAATATACTTGGTGGAGATTCCTAAAATTACGTGTATTTTCAAAGTTTGACACTTAAGACTAGGAGAGATGGAGTAATACTTTAGGATACAAATTGTGTAACGTTGTTAGGATTTGTGATATTATAACATTCATGAGTGTAGCCCTAGAGTATGTTATACCCATCGAATTACTCTATACATCAAACGTTATGCTCTATATTGTACATCTGCTATTAAAGGTGTCGTACCTTTGATGCACAAAGTAATTAAGTTTCAACACCATGATAATCAATATCAGAACAAACAATTCATCTTCTCAGAGAATAAATGTAATGAAAATAAGCATTAACAATATGACTATGAATATAAACTTCATCTTGATGGCAAACTCATTCTTTTTTCTCTCCTTTTCAACACACTCCTTTTTCTCTGTTTTCATCAACTTAAACTTATTGTAAATCCTCAGTTTTCCCTCGTCATCCATCACTTTCCTCCTAACATTATTCTCTTCCAAAAGTGCGCCTTGTATAATTTTCATTAAAAATCCGTACCATTTAAACGTATAGAATTCAAGCCTTGTAGATCTAGTATCACCCTTTTCACATGGAACCTCGGTACCTCTCCATCGCTCCCCTCTAAATGAACCTTTATTCTACATTGATCAAATGCTCGAACATATCTTACCCACTACGGAGCCTGATACATTAATCGCCCATCAATCTTCCATCAAACTGAAAAACCGTGTAATTTAATCTGGAACCTCTTTCACACAGGCTCGGTGTTCCATTAGAAAATGGGGGCCAGATAGTATCACACGTGTTTATACAATATGTTTGATCGACGTCTCCTTTTTCTTCTTGATTTCAACACCAATAGAGAATCTACCATCACTCTTGAGTTCCAGAAGGGAAAAACTCACACTTCTATGTAAAACAAGTAGATTCGTCTAAAATGTCGAAAAATTTAAAGAGAGAAATCTCGGTTAAGGGGAATTAAGTATTGGAGAAATTAGATGAGAGAAGAGGGAGAAGATCACTCTCTGACCATTAGATATTTGAATGATGATCATATTAGGAACTTAATTGATGATCATATTTAAGGTTTGGATGAAAAAGTGACCTAATGTGTATGTATATTTATACTACAATGAGAATCATTAATGAATGAATTTAATACTAACACCGACTCTAGCTAACCTTTTTGTAATATTTAAAAATTAAATCTGAAATTTTGAAACAGAAAAAAAAAAAGTTATTGAAGCGTAATCGTTTTACCCGCCACAAAAGCACTTCAATTGGGGCGGTGTTTATTTAAACGATACTAATTGTTTCCCACAATTGGAGCGGGATAGTTTTACCCGCTTCAAAATGAATTGCGGCGGTTTAGTATTAACCGCTACAAATTGGTTGCCCCTATTGAAGCGGGTTATTTTACCCGCCATAAATGTTACTACTTGAGGTGGTTTAACCTTAACCGCTGCATTTGTTTAGTTGGGACCCCACTTTATGACTGGCAAACCGCTCCATTGTAGATATTCGGACCCACTTTTTGTTCAATATAGCGGTTTTCACTTAAAACCGCTATAATGCTACGCTCTTTTTACTCGCTTTTGTACTAGTGATCTACCAAAAATTGAAACCCTTACCATAAAAAACAAATCTTGATCATGATCACATCCACTATTACTATCAAATCGTTAAACCCTGAAACTGAAACTCTGATACTAATTGTTAGGATCTACAGCGGAAACAAACAACTATCAATAATTAATTCACGACGATATCAATCGTGAGCAAAAAGAAACATAAACAACACTCGTATTATTGAGGTTTCATCCACAAACAATAAACGGATTATTAAAACCAAGCAATCTAAGTTAAACGATTGTTAGGCTATAAAGTTTGCGACATAAAATACTTCAAATAAAGAATCATAGAATGTACGTGACTGTTGGGTTTTCTATTCTCTAACTAGATTAACTTATGCAGCGGAAAAATAACAATTAATCTAGAGCAACTAGGAAACTAAACCCTAAGGATCTTGACTTAATAAACGAAAACGATAATACAAAATAAATAGATAATTGAGAAAATACTAACCTTTGAGAAAACCAATTTCTCAAGCAGACTAACTTGCAGAACCTTCACGCAGACTCCTTGCTCGACCTTCCATGCTTTGGATGGCAAGTACCCAAAATAGAATACCTCTAATGCTTCACACCCGTGAACTAAGAGAAATTTCAAATTCTAGGGTCCCGACTTTAAGTCGTGTAAACTCTCACAAGGATTAGGAATGAGAAAGAGAGAAAGAACCAAATTAAATTCGGATCTGGGATGATTGGAAAGCTTAGGGAAGACCTCTATTTATAGGGGAAAGGAAACCCCATGATTTCATCCTCTGGCCGATGTGGGACAACTGAATTCGTCCTCTAACCGGTGGTTGGAAGCAACCGCCGGTTGGAGCTTCCAACCGCCGATTGGACTTGATTCCTGCCTAAGTAACAATACGTGTCACCGACTTACAAACCCTAGCCTCCAACCGCCGGTTGAACCTTCCAACCGTCGGTTGGAACTCGCTTCCAGAATATTCATTTTAGTTTCTAATTAATATCCAATTAATAAACTAACTAAATATTCTTTATTGTTTTTGTTAATTTCTTTTAGCTTTTAATTAATTTCAACTATGATAAATTAACAAACTAATTAATTAACTATGATATTAATTCCAATTAATATTATCTCTCTTATTGTTTCTCTTACTGTTCATCGAGGGCAACCCAAAAAGGACTCTACTTTAGCAATAGTCTTACCAATTAGTTATGACCTTGGACACTATTTTCAACAGGGACATCATCATATCGATGAAGAGTTCATCTATAGGGTGGTCTTTGAATACATAACTCTTGTCGAACATGAGTACAATTTTATTCCACGAAGAGGCACTAAGCGAAAGGGCAAACACAAATAATGTCACCAACCCACCAAAAGTTGTCCATTTTTATGAGTTTTTGTCATATATGGGGCGCACTCACTCCGTGTCACTGAGTCACTTGATTTTGAATTTGACGAAATCTACCACTTATAAGTATTATATACGACATGTTTAGATTACAAATTAATGGGTTATGAGATAGTAGTTGCTTTACATGGATATAATATGAAGCAATGATACAAACGTTGTAGGTTCTATGCATATGTTCATCGCTTTTTAAAGTAAGAAACCAAAAGAGTTAGTTCTCCAAGTCGACAAGCTTGACTTAATTATCATTCTTTAGACCAAAGGGAACAGTGGTGAAGTGTCGACTCCGAAAAAATTGAAGGGTGAAATCTCAACGTCACATCGTCATTTTCATATTAGAAATCACGTTGAGAATCACTATTACCTGTACTCAATTAAACTGTAAATTGGTTACACATTCGAATATTTTTTACCTTCCAAATTTTTACCTTGTTACTACCACACCAAAGACCACCCAATGTGATCCATCTCCTTGGCGCACCAAGTAGGTCCACTCAGTATACTCTTATGAAAATGAGTCATACGAGTTTTAGGTATTTGAGCAAAAAGTTTTTTTTTTCCTTCTTATAGCTAGAACAAAAGTTATTATCATTTTACTGTTTTCATTATTAGTCTTATTTTTTTTTTTCAATTCACATATTTTTGTAGCTTGGATATATATATATATATATATATATATATATATATATATATATATATATATATAGGGTAGTGATCAAGAGGGAAGTGTCTTTTTGGGGGGAAGCGTTAGTACGCATCAGGAAGCATATTACAATTATCAATCAAAACGTCAACAAAAAATTATTTTTATCGGTAAATAGTAATCAAAATCGATGCTATAAAGAATATTTTAACGAATGAATTTCATTTTTAAGTCAGAACATTAATTGATAAATATTTATTTAATTAATTGTTAAGATGCAGTGTGATGCATATTAATTAAGATGCGTCGCGATGCATCATAAAACTTCACATTATTTAAAAAATATTTTTATTGTTAAGATGCATCACAATGCAGATTAACTAATATGCACCGCGATGCATCTTAACGGATTTGGATCAAATATTCATAAATCGATACTATAACTTGAAGAAAAAATTTATCAAGGAAGCTTAACATTTATAACATCGATTCTGATTAGCATTTACTAAATTTCAGTTTGCTTTTTTCGAGATTAGTATAGGTGAAGGTAATATGCTTCCTGATGCGTACTAACGCTTCCCCCTTCCCTCAAAAAATGGACTTCCTCTGGATCATACCACTATATATATATATATATATATATATATATATATATATATATATATATATATATATATATTACCAATTGCATTTACTATATATATATATATATTACCAATTGCATAGATATTATTTAGAAAGAAAAGTAGCATAATTATCAATATTTTATAATTGGTATTTGGAATCAGGCATATTTAAAGGAAGAAGATTACTACTCCGTATATAAGACTTTAGAGTAGATTCTATAGATGGTCCATGTGGTTTACATCGATTTACGAAAACGGTCCTTATACTTCTTTTTCACATTTTCAGTTCAATAAGTTTACGTATTGCTCGAAAATGGTCCTTCTTCCACCTAAAATGACTAAAGTACCATTCCTTTTGTCATTTTCGGATAGTCACGATTTAAATGGTCAAAGGGTAATTTAGTCATTTTAGGTGGGTGAGAGACCATTTTCGAGCAAAATGTAAACTTATTGGACTAAAAAGGTAAAAAAGAATTATATGGGCCGTTTTCGTAAATCGGGGTAAACTACAAGGATCATTTATAGAATTTACTCAAGACTTTAATAAAAGGAACATAACTACAAAAATTTTAGATAAATTATATATATATATATATATATATATATATGAGTGAGGTTCAAATGAAAATGAAAAATTTGGTGAGAATGGAGGAATTGATAAGAATGTGTCACGTGTCTTAAAACTTATTTTTCATACGTTTTTAAAAATCAAAAATTTCACAAACGGTAAGTCAAAAAATTATAAAAATTACACCGTAAAAATCAACATTTTTTTATCTTCGATTTGCCATCTCACAAGGTATACTTTCAACGATTTTTTTTTGGTTTCACAAATTATACAAAATTAGTAACACATGTGTTACTAACTGGTATCACATGTTTTACTCGCTGATATCACATGTGTTACTAGCTAATAGCACATGTTTTACTTACTCGTTGGTAACACATGTGTTAGTTGTTTTGAAAACGAGTAAAAAAAGTTCATCGAAAGTATATCTTGTCACATCTCTAATCGAAGAGAATATAATGCTGATTTTTATTGTGCAATTTTGTGACTTTTCGACTTACCGTTTGGAAGATATTTAATTTTTAAAAACGTGGGGAAAGAGGGTTTAGTGATACGTGGCGCATTCATGTTGGTGCCCTCATTCTCACAAAAAGTTGATGTACTCGTATGAATCGTACTCACAAACAGATAGCACAATTTTGTTACCCTCTCTATTAACTTTTAGCAAATTAAGTTAACGAGACATATATGCATTGACTTTTGCATATTCGAAACCAACAAATCTTCGATCCTTTTATCAGACGAACCACGATCTATAATAAATAGTTGATAACACCCAATAGGATTAATTTTGAAACCGTACGTATTTGGTTTACAAAAAAGATGTTTTATTGTGGGTTAGGCCGCCACTAACCCATTTTGAGTTAAATAAGCATAGTGTACGCAAAGTACAAAGGTCATTTTAGTCATTACTTATCAATTCTATTTGGCTTTTAGGGCATTAGTCCTCCTTCAATTCGGCCATGTAGGGCACAACTATACTAGTTTTGTCTCGACATGGTCAGGGTTGGCAAATCAATTTAAGAGGCCCCGTACGATTTCAATAATTAGGCCCTCAATAGACAAAATAAGTTCAAATATACATATAGAGAGAATGCATTAATGTTACGAGAATTATATAAAAAAAAAATACAACAATGCAGAATCATTACTTAACAATTCAAAAAAACTAACAATTTTCATTCTTCATTAAAACGAATTATTCTCTTAAGTAAAGTTGTTGATTAAACGTTTATAATCAATATTGTGGTAGATTATTTTTAATTGTTATAACTGCCCATCCAATAAGCGCGTCTTTCTTATGTCATTGTGGATCGCAAATATGATTTTAGCGACTTAAGCTTTGAAAAACTTCTTTCCGCATACTATAGTTATGAGAATAGTTATCAATACTCTATATGCACTCGCAATAGGAAAGTCATCGACTCATTTTAGATAATGTATAATATCAATATTCCTATACTAGCACAACAAGGTTTAAGCAACTTTAACTCTACATAGAGTTCATTTGTATTAATATTGGATTCTCCACTATTCATGTACGTTTTTTCAAAATGACTACAACACAAACAAAGAGTCTTGTCATCAAAGGAGTGCAACTAATTAGAAGTAAAGAAGAAACCGAAAGTCTTGGCATACTCCTTGTATTGATCGAATCTTTTGTAAGAGATAAAACTGCTTAATCAACAACGAACAAGAACTATTTCACCTTAATTGACTCTTCGTCAGAAAACAAAACACCTGCTTCATCAATTGGATTCTCATCAAATGGTCTATTTCTTATTTTTCATCTTCTCTTTTATTTTCTTACTTTCGCATTGATTTTATACTAATTATAACAAGTTCTCGTAAAATTTGGGGGCCTTCAAATTTCGATAGCCTATGCGCTAGCACATACTGGACATGCCAATATCCTCCACTGGACATGGTGGCACCGGTGTGGTCTATGACAAAGGAAATTTGGGTGAAACGTAATTTTCTTTGTAAGTTTAAATATAAATATACAATATTAACAACGTACTTTAAGTGTGATCACAACAAATAAATGTACGCCATTTTAATGTAGTATGTGATGTGATATGATATGACTGACTTTCTTTTTCGGTGTGATCCTCTATACCTATACGTATCACACGTACATTGGTACAAGTACAATAAAACATAATAAAACCAAAACACAATAGTTTGGGAGTATACGCTTAAGATAGAAGTTCACGAATTATGTTGCCACAGGTGTCAATCGCCAAAAGATGTTATCGAGCCAGTTTGATATATAAAATAAAAAGCTGGATATATATATATATATATATATATATATATATATATATATATATATATATATAGGGGAAGGATCAAGAGGGAAGCTTCAAGATTGGGGGAAGGAGGGAAGCAAACCTCATCCACTCATTTTTCTCCTCTTCAATATTCATCCACAATACCCATTTAATCAATTTAAATCTAAAATTCCAAATTAAAACATGAAATTCAAAGATTCAACAATCAAAAACATTATAAATCTTCAAATTCATCAATCGCAATCATAGATATCTTCAATTCGTCATAATTCTAATTCATCAAAAATTATGAATATTAGAGTAACTTTTGGGTTTTTGAGTAAATTTTGATTTGACAATGAAAACAATAAAATTAAAGGAATTTGATCGTACAAAACTTATAAACAAGAAATTAATCAAATTATGATTGTTATTCCAATTGAATTTTCAGATTGAAAAAATTTCAGACCGTTAACATTCATCTGGAAAGCATGTTAATCAAATTACAACTTAATACTCTTAAACATTCATTTATGATGAATATTAATTTATATATGTTATTATACACTATTGAATGTGATAACATAACATTCATCGGTGTATAATAATGTATATGTGTTAACAATCATCGTAAATGAATGTTAACGTGTTGAAAATATGATTTTAATTAACATGCTTTTGAAATGCATGTTAACGATCTGGGAGGTGATTTCAAGTTATTTACAAGTTTGCCACCGCGTTGACTTTTACGTTGACCAGAATGTGTGGCTAGAAATTGCTTCCCTCCTTCCCCCATTTTTTTACTTCCCTATTGATCTTCCCCTATATATATATATATATATATATATATATATATATATATATATATATATATATGGTAGTGATCAAGAGGGAAGTGCCTTTTTTGGAGGAAGGGGGGAAGCGTTAGTATGCATCAAGAAGCATATTACAATTATCAATCAAAACGTCAACAAAAAAATATTTTTATTGGTAAATAGTAATCAAAATCGATGCTATAAAGAATATAGTAACGAATGAATTTCATTTTTAAGTCACAACATTAATTGATGAATATTTATTTAATAAATTGTTAATATGCAGTGTGATGCATATTAACTAATATGCATCGCGATGCATATTAAAACTTCATATTATTTGAAAGATATTTTTATTGTTAATATGCATCACAATGCATATTAACTAATATGCACCGCGATGCATATTAACGGATTTGGATCTAATATTCATAAATCGATGCTATAACTTGAAGAAAGAATTTATTAAGGAAGCTTAACATTCATAGCATCGATTCTGATTAACATTTATTAAATTTTAGTTTGCTTTTTTTGAGATTTGTATTGATGAAAGTAATATGCTTCCTGATGCATACTAACGCTTTCCCCCTTCCCCAAAAAAATGCACTTCCCTCTGGATCATTCCACTATATATATATATATATATATATATATATAGCTTTAACTCGAAGTTAAAGTGCCCTTTGAGTCATCAAAATATAATATAATATAGCCTATAATTTGTATGCTTTAATGCCCTGTTTCTAAAACTGAAGGGCCAACATACACAATTAGGAAATAAACTTGTTTTAAAAAAGCTGAAGTTAGGGTCCGTTTGGATTGAGATCTGATTTCGGTGCGTGGGAATGGGAATGAGAATGAGACAGAATAAAAAAAATATGTTATTTTAAATGTTGTGGTTTTCAAAAAGTGAGAATGAAACTCTCGGATAAGGGGTTTTTCAAACTCGGGTAGGTTGATGGGTTTAGAAATGATTCTCATTCCTATTCCTATTCCAGCCTAGTATTTATAATGTATCCAAAGTGATTCCTTTTAAGTAAATGCACCATCATGAGACTTTTCATTATTAGGGTGAATCCTTTGTTAAGATCGATATAAGTTTGTGGAAATCCTATCCACGGATTAGGGTTGTTAGTACTCCAAACGAACAATATATGTGAAGTATACAAAATGGTGTATAATCAAAGAAGCAGCTATATTTCGATGGGAAGGAGGAGATGGGAAGGAGGAGCAGACGATCTCAGCCGTTTGATTTTTGTGATCAACAGTCATAATTCACAACACTTTATGTAAAATGCAGTGTTAGACCGTGGATTACATATATCAACAGTTTGGGATCGTTTGTTCCTCATTACCTTCTAGTTTTAGCTTTATTTCAGAATTACCTTACCCATATAAAATGAAAAATCATCTAAATTGCTGATAGAGAGTTAAATTTTAATCCAAAAGATATTGAAATGTAAGAAATTACTGACTAAATTAAGTTAACACAACTCCATTATTCTAAGATTTTATCGTTTTTTTTAGCAATAGATTTAATACACCATAAAAAATTTGATGATTCAATAATATAATTGTGAGGTTGCAAGACTGCGACATAATACGATTAATTGCGATTGAAATTGATACTGCCAGAGACGGAGCAAGGAAATTCTAATTAAGGAGCCGAAATCTCTTATCATCAAATACACATACAAATTTACTTTTTTACATAAATTGAAATTTGTTAATGGGTTTGTTCTCCGGACTGCCGCTTTCTATTCTTCTAGATACTCCTCTGAATACTACCATAGCAAATTGATATGCATTATTATTAGAAAGCAAATTGATTAAACATTGATCAAAAAAGTGACTCCACACCTAAAGAACAACAAAAGTATCTTGAAACACATAATTAACATGATTGACTATATTGAACTTTATTACTCTACTAGATATCATTTGAAACACAAATGCTCCAAATTGCCACTTTAAAAGTAGTTTACTGGCATGGGTAATATGAAAATACTAGAAATCTATTTGATACATACGTTGAAATTGAACCACATGCAATCCATATATTGAAGATAAAACATACGAGTAATGATAAATAGGCCTATCTCGGTAGACCTAAAATTGGACTCAATTTTCTGATTGGTTGAATTCTTTCTCTCTCTTAATATCACCCAATCAATTTTTCGCATCTACCAATCAAAGTTTTAGGCCTATATTTAGGCCTACTAGTTTAGTCCTACCAATCGTTTTCCAAACCATATTTAGTGCATTCTATATCTTTCAAATATTCCATTACGACACACATATTTTTTTTAGAACGGCAACCTTTAATCTAACACACGATTATGTACAACCACCACGAATATATACAATTCACTGCCTCAAGTGAGGCTTGAACCCCCAACCTCTAGGTTGAAGGGTTCCTCTCATACCACTAGGCTAAGAACCCTTCGGTATGACGACACAAAAAATTATTTAGTGCATGCTAATTATGTGTTACTAACATCATCAATGTATTTTAAACCCTTTATACCATTGGTACTTGGGGTTTTCAAGAGTTGTATGGGAAAATTTCGCTTACGTGGAGTAATATGTGTAAACTGCATATACCACTATACATGACGATGTAGAATTATAAGTAAAAAACGGATGAGGTTTTCCCTATTCAAATTATAAAGGGAGAGCGGTCATTTTTACTCATAACTAGGCGGCCTAACCGGATTATCCTGCGAGCGTTTCCAACCCTTTTCATGACGATGTAGAATTGTTTCACATAAAATGTAGTATTATTAGTTAGGGTTAATATTGGTTTAATCCTCAAAGTTTCATTTTTTTCCGTTTTAACTACTCAAGTTTTTTCATGATTTAATCCTTCAAGTTTGCATTGACTTATTAGTTTAATACTTCAAAGGGTTAAACCATTAAATTTTTAACAGTTTGATGATTAAACTACAAAAATTTAAAAGTGCAAAAACATTATAAAAGATAAACTTTAAGAACTAAACCATCAATTTTCTTGAAGTATAATCAAACTTTAGGCTTAAACACCACCAAAAATTTGAAACTTCGAGGATTAAATTATTATAAAAAAACTTGAATGGTTAAAACGAAAAAAATATGAAACTTTGAGGATTAAACCATTATTAACCCTATTAGTTATATAGATTATTTTGGTAAAATTTTGTAAAGCTGTATAGATAAATTAAGAATGTTGAAAGATAATGTTTTATAGATTGATGAAGTGTTGAAAGATAATGTTTTAATTATAGATTGATAGAAATGTTGATGTGTTAGTCAATTAAATTATTTAAGAACTTTGTTCTTTTTCGATGCTCTAAGTATAACATTTCAATATCTAAACATGCATATATACATGCATTATAGAAAGTCTTTATACCCGCTTTTCTCTCCTATAAAACCCCTCCATTCCTTATCTATGGTTTCCCAACCATTATCATCATCATCCTCAAACAAACATGACCACAAATTACACTCAATATGAAGATCTTTCCACTACCTTCCCTGAAAGCTTCACCTCATTCCAAAACAACATCACATCTTCTCTACATACTCTTACAAAGATACCTTATTACCACAACCATAATCAAATTCCTGTTCTTGATTTCTCTCAACAATCATCTTGCAACAATTCTAGTACTTCAGATGAAGCAGAAGAGAACCACATGAGCATCATGATCAATGAAAGGAAGCAAAGGAGGATGGTATCGAATAGGGAGTCGGCTCGAAGGTCTAGGATGAGGAAACAAAGGCAACTTGATGAACTCTGCACCCAAGTACTCCGGCTCAGAAACGAGAATCATGGGCTCATCAACAAGCTTAATCACTTTTCGGATACTCATGTACAAGTTGTCCAAGAAAATGATAGGCTCAAGAAAGAAACCATTGAGCTAAAACACTTGCTTAATGAAGCACAACTGTCTACAACTTACACTAATCTTAGAGACCTTCAAGAGGATGATTAGGAAGTGCTCCTTCCATCAGTCGTAACTTCCACCAAGAATTGAAAGAACTTTAGTTAATATAATTAGATTATTAAAAAAAAATAATGGGTCATTTCAATTTTCTGTTATTTGCTGGGTTGGATTATCTTTTTAAACCCATGTAGCTAACATATTTGATCCAGTTAAATCATTGGAGAGTTATGTACTTTTTTGTGTTTGATTTTCATATATATATTAGTTTATTTTAAATTTTTGGTGGTGAGGAATACAAGTTATTCGTCGTAACTAAGAGCACTCCCATCGTCATTGTCACTTTCCGTGACGGAGCTGACACCGATGGCACCGGCCCGTCGGTTCAGTCCGGCGGTTGGTTTTCGTCGGATATCCGACAGTCACCGGTTGTTTTTTTTTTTTTCTTTTTCTTTGTGTGTATAAAATTAAAAGTAAAGTGGTAAATGTGAGACTCAAAAATTAAAGTGACGGGTCACTGATGGCAATGGTCTGACAGTTTCAGTCAGTTTTGGAAAAAGCTGATGTGGTACTGACGTGACCCGGTCGGTTTCAGTCACTTTTAGTCACGAATGGATATATATGGTCTAAGCTCCATCCTATCAAAGCTTCTCAAGAAATATGATTCGAAGAACCCATCCTACTAATTGATGATGATAATATATATATATATATATATATATATATATATATATATATATATATATATATATATATATATATATACTAGGAAGGATAACGGATACGCACGACCCCGTTAACGATTTTATTCGTTTATTCGAAATTTACAAATTTAGAATTCAAATTGTAAATTCGTAAAATTTCATAAGCATATGAAGGTTGTGTTGATTTTTTTAATTATTTATCATATATATGAAGGTTGTATTAGTTTTTATTTTAATATATAGAATAGAGAAAAGAAATTGAGAAAATTGTCGGGATCATCCCTGTGTTTGTTCGAAAAATCACGTTTCATCCCTTATTTTAAGAAATGTCACTAGGCGTCCCTGTATTTGTTTTTTTGCATCACCGGTCATCCCTTAGCCTAACTCCGTTAGTTTCATCCGTTAACTTTGATCACATGCGTGGCACATGAGGGTAATTTAGTGTAAAATGACTAAGATACCCTTCTTATTATTTTTCTATTTCGGTTTATAATTATTTTTACCTTTTCTTAAATCAAATAAAAAAAAGGAAAACAAACTAAACATTATCAGACTTTCATCTCAACAACATTACCAACAATATCGATAACAATATCGATAACAACATTGTGACACCCGCCAAATTAGGACTTGTAATTAGTACCTAATCAACTGTAAATACATGTAATTAGTTCTATGTTAGGCTAATTAATGTATCGAAATATATATTGTTGAATATATACAATTATGCGATTTGATTAAATCGTACGCATCACAAATCGAATGTAATTCGGTTTAATTAATACGGACGCTGGTGAACAATTTTATGAAGTAATTTAACATTATTTAATAATACTATCGTATTTAAAATATTGTTTTGATAATATTTCATACTCATTTCGTATCGTACAATTAACAATTTGGCGATTAAAAGATTTAACGCGCAAACAAACGAAACCAAGTTAAATTATATTTTATAAACTAGTCGTAAAGTAATTACTGAATTATTTTAACAAAAATATTGAGTAATTAATAGTATTTTAAAAACGGGGATTTAAAAGCATAAAATAAATAATTGACATTTAACGATCGAGAAAACGAACACCGCACGGAGCGCGAATACAGAGAACGAAATTTGGTGAAGTCCACCTCCGTGGACCCCACCCTAGCCGCGCCTCCCCCCATATCACCAACATCACCATCATCTTTTCATTTATCATCTTTTCTCCCTCTCTCTTCTCTTCTTTTTCTCTCAAAACAAACCACATCACCATCACCTTAAATCGCAAAATAACACCACCATACGACCTCCAATCTCGAAGCTCATTTAGGGAAAAACGTTCACCTCATCACGATCTACAACCCCATCTTTTCGGATTTCTCCGGCGTTAAGTTTGTAAGTTTCCGACAAATCTCGAAACACTCCGATTTTCATTATTTTCGACTTGTTATTGTTTCTATAAGCTTAAAATGTCCAAATATGGGTTGGGTAAAAGATTTGGACCAAATGGTGACCGGAAAACTCGTTTTCGGCTCAAACTCCGGCGAACAGTCGTAAGTGTCGCTAGTGTACCAAAAACAGTGCTAGCGACACTAGCAAAGTGTCGCTATGCCAAGTGTCGCCCATATAGCGACACTTCCCCAGTGTCGCTGAAATACTTAGATCAGATTTATAATAGCGACACTCCTTTAGTGACGCCAAAATTGAGAAGTGTCGCCTATAGCGACACTAATCAAGTGTCGCCCCTCAATTGAAAATCAGGAATCTAGCGACACTCACCTAGTGTCGCCTAACTAGTGTCGCCTATAGCGACACTCACCTAGTGTCGCCTAACTAGTGTCGCCTGTAGCGACACTAGCCAAGTGTCGCCAAAAACAGAAAGTTGACAAACTATTTTCATACTAAGTGTCGAACTTGTACAACCTCGAACACTTACACGATACGACTTCTAAGACACTTTGGAATACACTTTTAAGTATAACACTTCAAAAACATAATGATAACATCGAGATTATTGTTCTAAACAATCACCAACGGGCCGTACACGTTTTCTAAACTCAAATCAATCAACCAAATCATAGTAACTTGGACAAGTTAATCTACCAAATCGTAGTAATTTGGACATTCTAGTTGAACGAACAACTACAAAGGTAGTCTTAGTAACTACCTACTCATATTAATAACCATCGCGTGTCATGGACACCCTCAGGTTACGAGTTTTCGGACATCACTACTCGGCTAATCAACCAAAGTTTATTGATTTAAACTCTCCAGACTCAGGTGAGTCTCATGGCCCCTCTTTTCACTGTTTTCACTCAGGGGTGTAATTCATTGCTTGTTTTTAACATGTGAACGCGAGTACAAACTTTTCATATACTACATGAGTTTACACAACTAATCATTTTAAGTCCTCCACAATATAGTTTGGTAATACTTTGGTAGCGCGAATGTTAGTGTATGGTACCATATAGGATTTATAACACCCTTCTCGAAATACAAGGCTATTTTTTTTAAAAGACATATCGGAAGCGCATGATTAATAGAAATCAATAGATTGCATACATACATTTCAAATAACAATTCACTTACATACACACCTTAAAACTAGGTTATCTTAATCATTACACACATTAAGTTTAGGTGTTATAGAAATCTAAAATATGTTGTTAAATCATTAACGTATTATCCATTTCAGAGTGAGCTTGTCAAACATTCCATTCCATATATACTTCTTGCCCACCCATATACAAAAGTAAACCTGCAAGAAGTAATAAGGGAGTTAGCACGAAGCTAAGTGAATAGATCCCAAGCTATCAATCTAACTCAGCTTAACAAATGCCTACAACCAAGTAATGCACAAGCAACATAGAAGGATCGGAGGTCCTTGAGGTACCCTCATGCCGCGGTGGTTCCCCAAGTAACACTTAAAACCAACTGACGGCCAAATCAGAGGTTAAACCGATAGTTTAGTACTATTACAACATACGACGCAATTTCAGTGTCCAACACATGTACAAGGCACTTGCGAAGTCCTAGTAATAGTACCCAAACCCAACACATTAGTTGACCTCCACCAAATCAAGTAGTCCACAACTATCATAGCATGTTGGACGCCAATAATCAATCAAGGGTTAGCCATCATGGCAATATAATATTAAAGCAATCATTGCAATAAACTAAGTTTACCCGTTGTAACCATATTGTTACAACTAACTTAGACTGAAAGTCCAAGATCCACTCACCCTTGACGATCACCGTCTCCACTCAGTAGTCTAATGTCACTGAGTCTTCTCCATATCTATGAACATTATAAACAATGAGTTAGTAATTAATTCATATCATATAACTCATTTAACTTAATAATGGCAAGCTAGGATAAATCAACAAGTTATAACAACTCCTTTTATGATTACACCATTACCTCAATACTTGATGTCACTATTATCAATAATCAAGTGGTGATTAATTAACATACAATTTCACAAGTAATTACGTTCAATACTAAGAATCATATTAACAACAATTATCAATTATGTATCACTTACACAAGCTTAAAACTTTCGTTCATAATTTACTCAATTGTAGCAAAACATGATATAGGTGATTCCATCAACTTAATCACATTTATCATCATTAACCTACTATAATATGATCATTAACAACTAGTAACAACTACATATTAGCTTAAGATCTTTGATTCTTAAAATACACTTTAAGTTCAAGACTTTCTTCATGAACATATATCAATTTCATAAATTCTAAGTTAGACTTAAGTTATAATCATGAATTAAACACTAACCAACAACTCTAACATAACAACAAGCTTCAATTTCAAGTTAATCATGCTAATTCAATCAATTACTCAAAAACCCATTTTGATTACAACTTATATAACATGATTAATTCACTTTTAGGTTAAATTAAAGTTACTAACCATCTTATAAACACTTATTAACAATACCTTAACCAATTTCATACTTTAATTTCGGATTAAAGTCATTAACCCATTTAAAATCATCATAAACCCTAAGAATCACCATAACTTTATAATCTTAAGCTAGAATCTCGTTAGTAATCAACAATAACAATCTTAACTAACAACAATTTCACAAAACCAAAACTCAATTTCGGATTAAACTTACTAATTAGCAAAAACCCCAAAAACCCCAATTTCTAGGTTATGGAAAATGAAGAACATGAGATCATACCTTGTTCTTGATGATTAAGGAAGCTTGAATTCGAGTTATGAAGCTCCAATTTGATGATTTCTTCATGTTTTGATTTAGGGTTTCTTGAAGGTATGTATGCATGTACGTATGTGTGTATATGTGTGGGAATAAAAACCGACCCATCCCATATAATATACCATATAAGTGTTAATTTTCATTCCCCGTATTTATTATTGTCTGGAACTTAAAAACCATTTGCGGGGAAATACAATTTTATTTTACCGTCAACTAAATTAATTTAAAACATGTAATATTTTACTATCCACAATAAGTCATTTAACTGTTTGACCGATTATTTTCAATGCCCAAATAATATAAATCATTTATAACACAATTTAAATAATTAAATAAATAAATAAAGAATTTACCGATTTCTACTAGGCCCAAAACGAGGATGTTACAGGATTGACCCTCCTCGTCCGGGTTAGCATGCACTAACTGGGTAAACGGATGTACTAATATTTGAAGTTGTGAGTGTAGATTAGGCACTCGTGGGGAGGCACCCTCGATCAGGTCCTTGAATGTGGATCCTGACCACCTCGATTAAGGCTCAAACTATGTGCTAATGGCTGTATACATTATCATTTGCTTGGTTGCAAATCTATATTTAAATCTTGCGGTTCATACGATACTATTTGATATACAAACCTGTGAGCTCACCAGCGTTTCGCTGACCCATTTTAGGATGTATCACAGGTACTCAGCAGTAGGATTGGACTGCCCTCAGGATCACTATAGCTCGAGTCAGCATGCAGACATTAGAGATTTCCTTGCATTAATATATTTTGTAAAAGTATTTATGTATTGGAATCTCTCATTTTTAGAACATGAGCTATGTATAGCTTCAAATGTTGTAAACATTTCTTGCATTAATATATTTTGTTAAAACGACGCATGTAGAGTCGTTTGCTATATCTTGTGTGCTTTGATATTTGAATAGTTGCGCCCCGATCCGAACCGCTTCCACAACCCGAACTTGGAGGTGCTACAGATTGGTATCAGAGCCTAAGGTTATAGTGAACTAGGCTGCATTAGTGGGCCTATACTATGACCGTTAGGCAGTATTTTCTTATTAGGCACGACTAGTTCAGGAATTACAGCATACGACTTTAATTTAACATAGCCTGATCAACTATGTACAATTAAGGAAAGATGATGTAAGGTCTGAAATGGTTATGTCAAACGGGAATACACTAGCTGACTCTGACCACGAGAGAAACCGGGACTTATACTTGTTTGCGCTAGACACATTAGGCTATTATATGATATATATATATATATATATTTATATATATATATATATATATTTATATATATATATATATATATTTATATGATATGCCTCACTCACTAAACGTTCTTGCCACATAAATGGCAGACTCATCATCTAGACAAACTACACGTACTCCATCATCTCTCTCTCGCTCACGTCGCAACCACTCGGAACCCTTAGTGGCTAGACGCACTGGTAGCTCGCGCAGAGCTAGCCCCTATGCCAATCCTGCGACCACTAGTAACGCATTTACTTTAGCTCGCCATCGAGCAGTTGCTCATCAATGAAGCTGGTTACCTGCGGTTATGGCCACCTGGAGGATTGAGGAACACATTGAAATCCCTGACAACGTCGGAGGATGTTCACCCATGGATACCTCCCCGTACACTCAAGAACCGACACACCACACTGTACCAGTGTTATCTGCTCGCGTGCACCGTCATGAACGTAGGTTGCACGACATGGAAATTGAACATCAAGAAACCCGGGAAAACTGGATGATAACGGCCCAGGGCCGCATTGCACAAATCTACATAGATCAGGAAGATCTATCTGAAACCATTAACCGTACTCACGATCAAGTAGAAGATACCACTCAAACCATGGAGATCGTTCACAATCAAGTTATCGGCAACCGTAACGAGATCTCCGTGTTACAATCAAGGCTACAAGAGTGTGAGACACGTCTAAGGGAAACCGAGGACGCCCTCCGAGGGGTTAACAGACTTGCTGAATCTGTGAACCATCTCACTGCACTACTGCCACAACTCAACCTATGCCAGAATTAGCTTAGGCTGAATCTGTACTTTATTATGCTTTCGTAGGACCTATGTAATTCGACCGGATGTAGAATTCCCGGTACCTTTTGTAAACTCAGTAATCCTGAAACCTTTTGAAAACTCTTACGTGTAACCCGGCTTATTATCTAATAGAACGTGATTATCACCTAGTATCACTGTGTATATTACTCTTTTATGTATATACATGTATGAAACATCATGACTTGTGCAATATCTTACACATTGCATTCCTTTGTTATTCAGAATCATGCCTCCAAGACGACACACGTATAGCGAACTCGAAATTTCCCAGCTCATCACCCAAAGCGTGGCTCAAGCCTTAGCTACTAGGGCCAACCAGGGCAGTGAAGACACGGCTGTTAAAGACCCCTACAGCAAAACCCTGTTCTTATAAGGACTTCTTGAATTGCAAACCCCTAAACTTCAAGGGCACGAAAGGTGCCATCGGACTGATCAGATGGGTTGAGAAGATGGAATCTGTTTTCCGCATCAGCAAGTGTGCGGAGGAAGACAAAGTCAAATACTCCACCTGCACTTTCTCAGAAGGTGCCCTCACTTGGTGGAATTCTTATGCCCAGTCTGTGGGTATTGATATCGCCTATCTGCTTCCATGGGAAGACTTGAAGAAAATGCTCACTGACGAGTATTGCCCAAGCGAGCAACTCCAGAAACTGGATGAAGAGTTCTGGCACTTAAAAGTGCAGGGAACCGATATTGTTGGATACACCACCAGGTTCCAACAACTTGCTACCCTTCGTCCGACCATGGTAAGTACTGAACCTGAGAAGATCAAAAAGTACATTCGTGGCCTTCCGGAACCTGTCCGGGGAAATGTCGCCTCTTCAAACTAAACCACTCTTCACGGTGCCATCCGGTTGGCTCATGAACTTATGGCTATGAATGATATCCAAGAATCCCCTGCTCCATCCTCCCACAACAACAAAAGAAATTAGTCTGACAACAACGCCACCACCAGAATAAGAAACCCGACACCATCAAAGCCTACAACTCAACCACCGAAACCAAACGAGGTTACACCGGGAACAAACCTTACTGTTCCAAGTGCAACCGCCACCACAAAGGTCCTTGCGGTACCTACCACAACAACTGTAAGAGGTACGGACACCTCACCAAGGATTGTAGATCACCCACCACCACAAACAACAACAATACCTCTAGCAACAACAATGCCAGGCCATCCAGGGCCTGCTTCGAATGTGGAAACACCGGGCACTTCAGGAACGAGTGCCCAAAGCTGAAGAACAAGGGCAACAACAACAACAGCAACGCAAGAGGTAGAGCCTTTGTACTCAACTCTGGGGACGCCCGCCAAGACCCGAATGTGGTCTCGGGTATGTCCCTCCTCAACAACTTATCTGCTTCTGTTCTATTTGATACTGGTGCCGATAGAAGCTTTATTTCTGATGAGTTTTATCCATTGCTTGACATCACTCCTATTGCTCTAGATGTTAAGTACACTGTAGAACTAGCGAACGATAAACTCATAGAAACCAATAGTGTGATACCTAATTACACTCTAAACTTAGCCGACGAATCTTTCTCGATCGATCTTATGCCTGTCAAAATTGGAAGTTTTGACGTCATCATCGGCATGGACTGGCTGTCCAAACATCGCGCTGAAATCATTTGTTGTGACAAGGTCGTTCGCATCCCTCTCGCTGCCGGTAGAACTTTGATCATACAGGGGGAGACCGGTGGGACGAGACTAAATATCATCTCTTGTTTGAAAACCCGAAAATTTCTGAGAAAGGGTTATCCGGCAATCCTCGCGCACATCATGGAGAAAAAGTCGGAGAAGAAGCGACTTGAGGATGTGCCCATCGTTCGAGACTTTCTAGAAGTCTTTCCCGAAGAACTGCCTGGTCTACCACCGCCAAGACAGGTTGAGTTCTTAATCGATCTCGTGCCAGGTGCTGCACCCGTGGCCCAAGCACCATACCGTTTAGCTCCATCCGAACTTCAGGAGTTGTCCACTCAATTACAGGAACTCCTAGAAAGATGATTCATCAGACCAAGTTCTTCACCTCGGGGAGCTCCGGTCCTGTTTGTTAAAAAGAAGGACGGTTCATTCCGAATGTGTATCGACTATCGAGAGTTGAACAAGTTGACCGTCAAGAACCGATATCCACTTCCGCGCATCGATGACCTGTTTGACCAACTTCAAGGGTCGAGTTTTTATTCAAAGATCGATCTTCGGTCAGGTTATCATTAACTACGTGTTCGCGACACCGATATCCCAAAAACTGCTTTCCGAACCCGTTATGGGCATTACTAATTTCAAGTGATGCCATTCGGTCTAACTAACGCATTGGCGGTTTTCATGGATCTTATGAATTGGGTGTGCAAACCATATCTCGACAAGTTTGTCATTGTCTTCATTGATGACATTCTCATTTACTCGCGCAACTAGAACGAACACGCGCAACATCTCAAAACCATCCTAGAGCTACTTAGACATGACGAGCTATATGCCAAGTTTTCTAAATGTGAGTTCTGGATGCAAACCGTTCAATTCCTTGGACACGTCATCGATAGTCAAGGAATTCATGTTGATCCGTCAAAAATCGAAGCTATCAAGTGCTAGCAAGCACCAACAACTCCAACCGAAGTACGGCAATTCCAAGGTCTTGCCGGGGTACTATCGGCGATTCATTGAAAACTTTTCAAAAATAGCTCAACCACTCACGACACTGACTCAGAAGGACAAAAAGTTCGATTGGACTGATAGACAAGAGTCAGCGTTTCAACTTTTGAAACAAAAGCTTTGCAGTTCTCCAATTCTATCACTACCCGAAGGCACCGATGACTTCGTGGTATACTGCGATGCTTCTCATCAAGGTCTCGGTTGCGTGCTGATGCAACGAGAAAAGGTCATTGCCTACGCCTCACGGCAGCTAAAAATTCACGAAAAGAACTACACCACTCATGACCTCGAACTTGGAGTTGTCGTGTTCGCTCTCAAGATCTGGAGACATTATCTTTACGGCACTAAGTGCACAATCTTTACCGACCACAAAAGTCTCCAACACATATTCGATCAGAAGGATCTCAACATGAGGCAACGTCGATGGGTCGAGTTGCTTACCGATTACGATTGCGAAATCAAATACCATCCAGGGAAGGCAAATGTTGTTGTCGATGCCCTCAGTCGAAAGGAACGATCGAAACCACTTCGAGTCCGAGCCCTCAGTATGACTATTCACAACGATCTGAACATTCAGATCCTCGCTGCTCAACTCGAAGCCCTGAAACCCGATAACATCAAAAACGAAGCCTTGCGGGGCATGGATAAACAATTCGGAATCAAACCTAACTGAGATAGGTGTTTCTCTAATCGAATCTGGTTGCCTAGTTTCGGAAACCTGCGAGACTTGGTGATGGATGAAGCTCACAAGTCCAAATATTCTATTCATTTGGGGTCCGATAAAATGTATCACGGCATCAAAGAGTTTTATTGGTGGCCGAACATGAAAGCTGAAATCGCCACTTACGTCAGCAAGTGTCTTACTTGCTCGAAGGTCAAAGCCGAATATCAAAAACCGTCTGGTTTACTCCAACAACCCGAGATTCCTCAATGGAAATGGGAACAAATCGCAATGGATTTCATAACCAAGCTGCCAAAGTCATCGAGCGGTTGCGATACCATTTGGGTGATTGTTGACCGTCTCACGAAATCTGCTCATTTCCTTGCGATCAGGGAAACCGATAAAATGGAACACCTCACTCGAATCTATCTGAAATAAATTGTAACCCGACACGGCGTTCCCATCTCCATTATCTCTGATAGAGATAGTCGTTTCACATCTCACTTTTGGCAATCACTCCAAAAATCATTGGTATAACACCCCTCATTTGATATAACAATATTATATTAGAAACACGGAAGCGTAGGAATTTTAAACACATTTACAAGTGTGCATTCTATTAATTTACACCAACAGTTTACAAGTTTAGGTTACATCAATATGAAACTGTTCAAAATACAACATAAGTCGGGGTATTATATAAAACAAACTGGTTTAGTACAAAAAGGATCAGAGTAGCTCGCTGTCAAACTGTCCTTGCCCCAAAAGCATCCCATTCCTGCTACCCATTAATCTACAAAATCTGCAGGAAGTAAAGATGAGGGATTAGCACATAGCTAAGTGAGAGAGTTCATCACCCAACATTCAACTTAGCATAACCACTAATTACATCAGGCAACTGCAAATACATCAATCACCAACAATATAATAATGAGGATCGGTGGTTCTGGGGATAACCATAGTACCCGGGCGGCTCCCCAAGAACTCTTATCCAACCATATCCGTATGGCCATAACGGACGAGACCGATAGCTAGTGGTTATCCTACTCAGATACAGTTCAACACACACAACAAACGAAGCATATCCCTGTATCATTCACACGATAACCAACTAACCCAACCAACTGTTCATCAACTTGTTGACCTCATTGACAACCAATACCCGAAGGTCACACATAGCACATAGATAGATAATCAACAATAACAACTAATTAACTCTATAATCATATCTACGTTTACCCATTGTAATCAAATGATTACAACTAAATCAAATGGTGAGTTTTGAATCCACTCACCGATACCTCAGTAGTTTCCACACTCAGTTACTACTCACTGAGTCTTTGGGGTATCTGAAACACCACAAAACACACAAGTTAGAACTTGTCATGAATAAGTAGTACTTAAATAATCAACGACTTTACACAAGTACTTATACTACTAGACAATCACTAATACAGTTAGATCATAACATAATTATCTTGTATATTTAGTTTCCAAATATAGATATACATTGCAATTACAACTCAAAGGATCTAACTATTTTATTTCTATATTTGATCATAGCCGTTCGGCTTTAACATCCATAGCCGATCGGCTTGGATAGCATAACCGATCGGCTCAGCCATAGCCGATCGACTTCCGCAGTTATTTTCAGACTTTAATTCGAGATCCAAGTTCTGTGATGGTTTTGAACTAAGATAGCTGATTGGCTATAAATAGCCGTTCGACTTTTATAGTTATAACCGATCGGCTTTGGCATAGCCGATCGGCTTTGCCACAAACCCAGCAATTCCAGAGCCTGTTCTGCACATTTCCAGCTCATTTCAAACCCCAAAATTCACACAAGTTCAGGTACTAAGTCATCTAGCCAACATTTTTACCACTTAAGGAATGCTATATTGTATCTAATTAACATCAAACCAACAAGATTTTCACCAAAATCATAAAATCTCTTAGGTTTCTAACTAAGTTCAATCATGGATCAAGAACATGGATTTATTCTATATCATCAATTAATAATCATTATATAGCATCATAGATCACAAGTAATCATCATTCAACTCAAAAAATCAAATCAATTCATCAATTTCCTATTTAACCTAGTTCATGTAAATAGCTCAATTACCTTTCCAAATGAAGAAGATGATAATAGCAAGATGATGATGATGATTACTTAAAACTCACAACTTCCATCCAAACTTCAACTTTGATGATTCCAAATTGATTGAACTAGTTAAGTTTTAGGATTTTTGGTAACATGAAGATAAGAAAGAAAAGAATTGGTAAAGTGGTCACCAAATA
This sequence comes from Helichrysum umbraculigerum, assembly GCA_949592205.1. Classification (NCBI taxonomy): domain Eukaryota; kingdom Viridiplantae; phylum Streptophyta; class Magnoliopsida; order Asterales; family Asteraceae; genus Helichrysum; species Helichrysum umbraculigerum. The sequence continues at coordinate 53,021,727 of CATIUR010000004.1, forward strand.
AAGGTCGGCCCCCTTTTTGAGCCGACTTAACATTGTGGGTATTTTATACCCGCTCTAAATCTATTGCCTGGAACCTAAGAATCAATTGCGAGAAATTTATTTTATTATACCGTCAACTTTCATATTTTATAATAAGCAACATTTCACTAACCACAATAAGTCCTGAGACCTATTTCACCAACTTTCACAATTAAACAGTTATATCAAATAATTTCTAAAACAATTAAATACTCAATTTAAATAGAAAAATACCAGGCCACTGGAGAGGATGTTACAAATCTCCCCTCCTTAAAGAGATTTCGTCCCCGAAATCTCAACATCAACAAACAATCCAGGATATCTGGATTTCATCAACTCCTCGGTCTCCCAGGTCAAATTAGGACCTAAACTATGTCGCCACTTTACTAGTACCATAGGAATTTGTTTCTTCCTAAGTTTAGTAACCTTCCTATCTAGGATTTCAACAGGTTCTTCAACCAATTTCTGGGTTTGATCAACTTTTAAATCCTGCAAAGGAAGAATTTGCGACTGATCTTCGACATTGCATCTTCTTAGATAACACACATTAAACGTGTCATGAATACCAGCAAGTTCAGGTGAGAGATCAAATGAAACAGACTGCTCATTTACAACTTGGCGAACTCTGAATGGACCAATATATCTAGGTGCCAATTTTCCACGTTTTCCAAAACGGATCACACCCTTCCACGGAGAAACTTTGAGGTAAACTAATTCACCTTCGGAAAATACAACTGGTCGCCTTTTCGGATCAGCATATTGTTTCTGTCGGTCATGCGCGGCTTTCAACTTTTCACGTGCAATTGCTACTTTGTCAGCTGTCATATGTACAATGTCGGGTCCAGCAAACTGTTTCTCACCGGCTTCCAACCAACATGTTGGTGTTCTACAACGTCGACCATACAACATTTCATACTGGAATGATACGAATTGTTATAAGTAAATTCGACCAATGGGAGATGAGAATCCCATGAACCTCCATATTCCAAAATACAAGCACGAAGCATATCCTCTAAAGTTTGAATTGTACGTTCTGATTGGCCATCTGTCTAAGGATGATAAGCTGTGCTAAGATTTACACGTGTACCCAATTCTTGTTGTAAACTTTGCCAAAAACGAGAAACAAAACGAGAATCTCGGTCTGACACAATTGACAAAGGTATACCATGTCTAGTGACAATTTCATTTATGTACAACTGAGCAAGCTTAGTCAACGAGGCATATTCACTAGCAGCAAGAAAATGCGCGCTTTTAGTCAACCGATCAACTATGACCCAAACCATATCAATACCTCGATTAGTGCGAGGAAGTTTAGTCACAAAATCCATCGTTATATGTTCCCATTTCCACTCGGGAATTTCCAACTGTTTCAAGGATCCGTACGACTTTTGATGCTCAGCTTTAACTTGGGCACAAATATGACAAGTACCAACAAATCTAGCAATGTCAGTTTTCATCGTAGGCCACCAGTACAACGGTTTCAAATCATTATACATCCGAGTACTTCCAGGATGAATAGATAGTCTAGACTTATGTGCCTCATTCAAAATCAAATCACGAATATTACCAAGTAAAGGAATCCATACTCGAGATTGATAAGTTAATAATCCTCTCGAATCTTCCACCAATTCATCTTTTCTTTTCAACATGACTTCGGATTTCAAATTAAAATCTTTCAAAGCTTCTATTTTTGCAACTTTAATATGAGAAATCAAGTCAGAAGAAACATCCACTCTTAAGTAATAAACTCGATCAGAAGTACCTTTTCGGCTTAAAGCATCAACGACCACATTAGCTTTGCCTGGGTGGTATTTAATTTCACAGTCATAATCCTTGATTAACTCTAACCACCGCCTCTGTCGCATATTCAACTCTTTTTGAGAAAACACATACTGCAAACTCTTATGGTCAGTACAAACAACACATCTAGTACCATATAAATAATGTCTCCAAAGCTTTAAGGCAAATACAACCGCTGCAAGTTCCAAGTCATGTGTTGGATAATTCCGTTCATGTGGTTTCAACTGTCGAGAAGCATAGGCGATAACTCTATCCCTTTGCATAAGTACACAACCCAAACCAGAATAAGAAGCATCACAGTAAACTACAAAATCATCTGTACCATCTGGTAAGGCTAAAACAGGTGCTTGACACAACATTTGCTTTAAAGTCTTGAAAGCATGTTCCTGTTGATCAGTCCACATAAACTTTTCGTCTTTTCGTGTCAACTTAGTTAATGGACCGGCAAGTTTAGAGAAGTCTTTTATGAATTTCCGGTAATAACCCGCCAAACCAAGGAAACTCTTTATTTCAGAAGTAGACTTTGGGGCGTTCCAATTCATCACAGCCTCAACTTTCAATGGATCAACTTTCACACCATTATTACAAATTACATGGCCCAAAAATTGAACTTCCCTAATCCAAAACTCACATTTAGAAAATTTAGCATAAAGCTATTCTCGTTTCAACGTTTCTAGAATAACTCTTAAATGCATAGCATGCTCAGCTTCAGATTTCGAATATACAAGAATATCATCTATGAAGACAATAACAAATTTATCCAAGAAAGGTCGACAAACACGGTTCATCAAGTCCATAAACACTGCAGGTGCATTCGTCAAACCAAAAGGCATAACCAGGAATTCATAGTGACCATACCTGGTACGAAAAGCAGTTTTAGAAATATCTTCATCACGAACACGAACCTGGTGGTAACCCGACCTTAGATCAATTTTAGAATAAACTGAAGAACCCTGCAACTGATCAAATAAGTCATCTATTCTGGGCAGAGGGTATTTATTCTTTACTGTTCTCTTGTTCAGTTCTCTATAATCGATACACATACGAAAAGACCCGTCTTTCTTTTTCACAAATAACACCGGTGCACCCGAAGGCGAAGAACTAGGTCTAATAAAACCTTTATCTGTGACAACCGTCAATTTAGGACTAGAATTTAGTGCCTAATCGAGCTTTATTACATGTAATTAGTTCTGTGTTAGGCTAATTAATGTATCAATTATTATATATATTGTTGAATATATATCTACAACTATGTGGTTTGTTTAAATCGTACAAGTTTCAAATCGAATGAATTTCGATACAATAAATACGGACGTTGGTGAACAATTTATTTAAATAATACCAGGATTGTTATAACGTTATTGTACTTAAAAATATTATGTCAATAATATTTAGTATTCAAGTTTTATCACACAATTTATATAAACGCGAATAAAATGTAATTGCGCAAACAAAACGAAACAATTCGCCTTTTATATTGTAATTATTAAAAAGTTAGTAAAATACTTCAACAAAAATACTGAATAATTATTCGTATTTTAAAACGTATATTAAAACATAGAAAATAAATATTTAACGTTCAAACGACGGAGTAAACGAGCACCGCACGGAGCGAGAACGCGGGGCGAAAATGGGGACTTAACCTCCCACTCCCACCCCACTTTCTTTCATTTCCTTATTTCTTTCTCTCTCCCTCCTTCATTTTCTCTCAAGTTTCATCACAACCAAAATCAACTAAAACCGCAAAATAAACATACTAAACAACCTCGGATCTTCAAGCCCCTTTGGAAATAAACGACCACCTCGCGACGATCTACAATCCTACCTTTCCGGAATTTCATTTCGGCGATTTGTAAGTTTCCGACACAACTCCGAAAACTCTCGTTTTTAAGTTTTATAACTTGCTAGTTGTTTGTATAACCTTGTAATGTCCTAAAATGGGTTGGGTAAAAATATTATGCCGATCGATGGTCGGAAAACGCGTTTTTGGAGTTGAAACTCCGATCAGACCCCGTACGTCGCATTTGGCCTGGAGCAAATGCGACGCAGCGACCTACGTCGCACTATATCCCCAACGTCGCATATAGCGACGCAGCGACCTACGTCGCACTATATCCCCAACGTCGCATATAGCGACGCAGCGACCTACGTCGCACTATAACCCCAACGTCGCACTTAGCGACGCAGACCCCTACGTCGCAGAAATCAACTACGTCGCCTATAGCGACGTCACGTACAACGTCGCATTAAATTGCGAAAGTCGCACATAGCGACGTCATGCCCAACGTCGCAGTCCGGATCTGCGACGTAGCACCCTACGTCGCACAAAACAGAATCTTCAAACCTCAAAATTTTGAAGTCAAAGTTACTGTTCAAAAAAGTCAAATTTACTGTAGCAGTACTGTAGCAGTACTGTAGCAAAGTCAACATTTTAGAATTATTATTATTTCAACTAAATCACCAACGGGCCGTACACATTTTCAAATACACAATTGAATCAACTAAGTCATAGTAACTTAGATAATTCAATCAAACAAGTCGTTGTAACTTGTATCAACTTATTCCAAACAAGTCGTAGTAACTTGTAACAATACAATCAACCAAATCGGGGTAATTTGGATATCAAGTTAAACAAACGATTTAAATGGTAGTCTTTCGAGATACCGGTACAATTAATAACAATTCAAGTGTCGTGGACACATTCAGGTTTCAAGCCTTTGGACACCAACTCACACCTAATTACTTCAAGTTTATTAAGTTAAACACTTCAAGAACCAGGTGAGTTTCATAGCCCCATTTTCACTGCTTTACAACTAGGGGTGTGATATTACTACTCGTTTTTGTTTTACAAGTAGAACGCAAGTGCCAAACTTCAAATACTACATGAGTTTCAAGCTAATCAATTTAAAGTCCTCCATAAGCATAGTCTCTAGTATTTTATAGCGTGAATGTTAGTATATGATATCATATGGGATTGACAATCCTCATCCGGGTTAGCACGCACTAACCGGTCAAACGGATGTATTAGCATTTGGGAAGACGAGTGTGGATTAGACACTCGTAGGAGGCATTTCAAGTTAGGTTTCCTTAATTGGGCCTGACAAATCAAGTTAAGCTCAGACTATGTGCTCATGGACAGTATAACTTTTATTTTGCTTAATTGCATTTTAAATTCAATATAAATCTTGCGGTTCTGACAACTATACATTGACATACAAACCTGTGAGCTCACCAGCGTTTTCGCTGACCCATTTTAGTATTTATCACAGGTACCCAGCAGTAGTTTGGCTGCACAAGCAGGAATTATTAGCTCGAGTCAGCATACATACAACTAGAGATTGGACTGCATTATTATATTTTGTAAAAGTAATTATGCTATGTAATCTCTCAAATTTCAGGAATCGAGCTAATGTAACTATATTTTGATGTAAACATTTACTTTATCTATACAAGTTTAAAACGACGCATATAGTGGTCGTTCATTATATCTTGTGCTTTGTATATTGATTAGTGACACCCAAATCAAGCTTCCGCAAATCATTAAATTTGGGGGTGTCACATTATCCAACAACTCCTGTATCTGATTCATCATTTCACGGATTTCAGATGGAGCTAACCTATAGGGAGCTTTGGCGATAGGCGACGAGCCAGAAACAAGATCAATACGGTATTCTACTTCCCTAACTGGTGGTAAACCAGGTAATTCATCAGGGAACACCTCTGGATATTCACAAACTACCGGAACATCGAAAACAGTTTTCTTTTTAAGTTTGGCTTCAACTACATAGGCTAGATATGATTCACAACCTTTGGACAACGACTTCCTAGCCTTCATCATAGAAATCAAAGGAAAGACCAAACTATCCCGTTCTCCTCGAGCCACAACATATGACTCTTCAGAGATTGGGATCTTAATCAACTTCTGATGACAATCAATGCTAGCTTTATTCTGACTCAGCCAATCCATACCAATTATCACATCAAAACTAGGAATTGGCATCAACAAGAAAGAAATAGGGAAAGTCTGGTCATCAATCACAATGTTAGCTCCAGTTACCGAGGTGGTAACAGGAACCAACGTACCACTAATAATTTCTACTTCTACAGGCTTTGTTATTACAGTAGGTACTAATTTCAACTTGTCACAGAATTTCACAGATATGAAAGTACAATTAGCACCCGAATCAAACAACACACACGCCGGTATAGAGTTTATAAGAAATGTACCAGTTATAACATCTTCGGTGTGCACAGCCTCATCGACTGTCATCTGAAAAGCCCTACTGGTTGCTGGTGGAGGATTTTTACGCTTCTGACCTGTAGATGCAGAGCTCCCAACCGAACCCGACCCCGACTTCCCTGCCTCCGGACATTGACCCACTCGATGCCCCTCCTTCTTGCAAGACCAACACACAAAATTTGGGTACCGACAACTCTTTATCTCATGACCCAATTCTCCACATTTCAAACATTTATTCGTTTGCACTGTACAAGGCCCATCATGCCTAGATCTACACGAACCACACCAATTAGAACTACCCGACGAACCACTTTTACTAACAAACTTCTTATTCTGTCGACTGCCCTGAGAACTTGATTTTCCTTTGCTAGAAGAATCAGCTCTAGACTTTGCAGCATTGTCTCTAGATCGTGCTTCACGAAAACCTCTAACATCACTATCAACCGATCGTGCAAGATTAAATGCATGAGCTAAACTGGTAGCCAACCTTACAGTAGTACGATAGTTATGAGGTAAGGTATCTACAAACTGTTCGATTCGAGTTTTATCATCAGGAACCCAATGTTGAACAAACCGAAGCTTTTCTGTAAATTGGGCTATTAAATCATCAATGGTCATATTATCTTTCAACTGGAGATTCACAAATTCTCTCCTAATCCGTGCCATATCAAAGTCGGAACAATATTGATTACACACCGCTTGATGAAAATCTTTCCATTTGATATAGTCCTTCTGTTGTTCAGTTAAATGACCTGTCACTGAATCCCATCAAACCATTGCTTCATCTTTCATACACTGAACAACAAACATAACCTTGGATTCTTCCTCACAACGAGTCACACTAAATTTGCATTCCATATCTCTTAACCAATTTAAGGTCACAGTTGGATTTGTACTTCCATGAAACACCGGTGGCTTACTAGACATGAAAGTTTTGAAAGAACACACCTTACTAGTTTGAGACGATGGACTAGTACCAAAAACAGAAGTTTGTTGTTGCACAAGTTGTCTAGCTGCAGCTTCCTCATCTTTCTTTTTAAATTCTCTAAGAACTATTAACTCATCCTCCATTTCGTGTATATACTCATCCCTATTCTCTTCTTCTCCAACTGTATGAGAGACACCATCATGATCATGCTGCTCAGTATTAGTTTCAAAAGGCGGAGCTTCAATCCGGGAAGCATTATTGGGGTTGGTGGTCGGTTGCTCATTATCTGCCATTTCTGAAATCAACACAACACTTGAAATCTGTTAATCGTTAGTACCTATCTACTAACAATTATCAACAATGCTAAATCCCATAACCAGAAAAGTTTGACATACCATGCTCCAGTTTTGGGATTGAACATCCTTCAATGCTCAATTAACCCAAAACCACGCTCTGATACCAACTTATAACACCCCTCATTTGATATAACAATATTATATTAGAAACACGGAAGCGTAGGAATTTTAAACACATTTACAAGTGTGCATTCTATTAATTTACACCAACAGTTTACAAGTTTAGGTTACATCAATATGAAACTGTTCAAAATACAACATAAGTCGGGGTATTATATAAAACAAACTGGTTTAGTACAAAAAGGATCAGAGTTGCTCGCTGTCAAACTGTCCTTGCCCCAAAAGCATCCCATTCCTGCTACCCATTAATCTACAAAATCTGCAGGAAGTAAAGATGAGGGATTAGCACATAGCTAAGTGAGAGAGTTCATCACCCAACATTCAACTTAGCATAACCACTAATTACATCAAGCAACCACAAATACATCAATCACCAACAATATAATAATGAGGATCGGTGGTTCTGGGGATAACCATAGTACCCGGGCGGCTCCCCAAGAACTCTTATCCAACCATATCCGTATGGCCATAACGGACGAGACCGATAGCTAGTGGTTATCCTACTCAGATACAGTTCAACACACACAACAAATGAAGCATATCCCTGTATCATTCACACGATAACCAACTAACCCAACCAACTGTTCATCAACTTGTTGACCTCATTGACAACCAATACCCGAAGGTCGCACATAGCACATAGATAGATAATCAACAATAACAACTAATTAACTCTATAATCATATATACGTTTACCCATTGTAATATTATGATTACAACTAAATCAAATGGTGAGTTTTGAATCCACTCACCGATACCTCAGTAGTTTCCACACTCAGTTACTACTCACTGAGTCTTTGGGGTATCTGAAACACCACAAAACACACAAGTTAGAACTTGTCATGAATAAGTAGTACTTAAATAATCAACGACTTTACACAAGTACTTATACTACTACACAATCACTAATACAGTTAGATCATAACATAATTATCTTGTATATTTGGTTTCCAAATATAGATATACATTGCAATTACAACTCAAAGGATCTAACTATTTTATTTCTATATTTGATCATAGCCGTTCGGCTTTAACATCCATAGCCGATCGGCTTGGATAGCATAACCGACCGGCTCAGCCATAGCCGATCGGCTTCCGCAGTTATTTTCAGACTTTAATTCGAGGTCCAAGTTCTGTGATGGTTTTGAACTAAGATAGCTGATTGGCTATAAATAGCCGTTCGACTTTTATAGTTATAACCGATCGACTTTGGCATAGCCGATCGGCTTTGCCACAAACCCAGCAATTCCAGAGCCTGTTCTGCACATTTCCAGCTCATTTCAAACCCCAAAATTCACACAAGTTCAGGTACTAAGTCATCTAGCCAACATTTTTACCACTGAAGGAATGCTATATTGTATCTAATTAACATCAAACCAACAAGATTTTCACCAAAATCATAAAATATCTTAGGTTTCTAACTAAGTTCAATCATGGATTAAGAACATGGATTTATTCTATATCATCAATTAATAATCATTATATAGCATCATAGATCACAAGTAATCATCATTCAACTCAAAAAATCAAATCAATTCATCAATTTCCTATTTAACCTAGTTCATGTAAATAGCTCAATTACCTTTCCAAATGAAGAAGATGATAATAGCAAGATGATGATGATGATTACTTAAAACTCTGTTGGTACATCAATGTGTGTCTGTCAGTTGGTCTCAGTCTGTAATCGTGTCGAAATTGTAATTACGTATTGAATTGTTTAAGTTCTAGTTTATTTACAGTTTCTGTCATCATGCGACACAAGCACTGTGTCGCAGAAGCATTCTATGCGACACAAGGCTTGTGTCGCAGAATCATCTCATGTGACACAATGCTTATGTCGCATAAGCCTTCATGCGACACAAAGCTTGTGTCGCATACAGTTTGGTCCAGGCTATAAATAGAAACTCGCCAGTTTCTGTTTATTAAGCCAAAAACACAAAACACACACATAACACCTCCAAACTCAGAGAGAAAAATACTAGTTTGTGTTATTTTGATTATTGTGTGTTTGTCAAAGTGTATGTATTGTTACCATCTCTTTATATACAAAGTTATACACTTGTGTTTTGGTCATTTACTTGTGAACATCTAGCATATCTTGTGTGTTTAATTTCCGCGTTTATAGACAAGTTTAAGCTACTCGATTTGGTCCGTATACGGAACCTACAATTGGTATCAGAGCCGCATACTCTTGAGTTGCGGTTTCGAGTTAGTTTGGTGCTAGATTTTGGTCCAAAAACATTATTTTCATAATTTATGTTTTTAAATGTTCTTGGTGTTCTTGATGTTCTTGGTTCAAAAAGGGTTATTTTGATCATATTTGGTTGTTAATCTTCAAAGATTTTTGTTGTTGATTTGGTTGGTGAAAAGCTAGTAATCATTTTGCTTAAAAGTTTGAGAAATCAGTCTGATGAAGCATGGTGTAGTTGGTTTGTAATGATTTGTTTTGAAAATTGAAACTTTTTGTAGGATTAAAAACTGTCTGCACGTGCACTTTTGCGACACAAGGCTTGTGTCGTATCACTGTTCATACGACACAACAATACGACATTAAATTGTCTGCGACATAACGTGCGACATAACCTTGCGACATAACACTTTTTGACCTTGACTGGTCTGCGACACAAGTTGCGACATAACATACGACATAACTGTTGTGTCGCATTTTTGTCTTCTGTCAGATTAAGTTCTGCGACACTACTTCTGTGTCGTATCTGTACTCTGCGACACAAATATTGTGTCGTATTGGTACTCTGCGACATAACACTGTGTCGCATAATTCCTGACTTAGACAAAAATCAGTTTGTTTTGTGTGTATTTTTCTAATTTGTTTTGCAGATTTTCATCATGTCTCTTCAAAGCGTTGATGCAGTTTTACAACATAATGCTACGATTGGTAGTGCAAATAAACCTCCTTATTTTGCACCGGGTTTACCATTTCGAGCATGGAAACAAAGGTTCATATCGTTTGTTTTATTCACCGATCCTGATATGGAGTTGGCCCTTCTTGAACGCTATGTTCCACCTGTTGCTCTTGGAGAACACATGGGTGTTCCTCCTCCCAAGCCCGTTCGTTCATACACTACCGAAGAACGTAAAGCATGGGAAATTGAACGGAAGACTCATTCTGCTATTACTATGTCGCTTCCAACAGACGTTTTGGATATGTTTCCACAAACTATTGCTTATGATCTTTGGACTGCAATTGAAAAGAGATTTTGTGGAAACACTGAGTACATCGAAAGCAAATTGGAATTAGTCAAAACTCAGTTTGATTATTTCTATATCCAGAAGAATGAAACTGTCAGAGACATGCTTTGCAGATTTACCGGCACAGTGAATGAACTGCAAGCTGGCGGATATAATCTCAAAAATTCTGAGATTAACAAAAAAGCTTTAGCTGCTCTGCCATCAAGTTGGGAAACACGAGTTTTGTTATTGGAAAGCGATCCAAAAACAAAGCAATTGTCTCTGGATGATCTTATTGGAAAACTTGAAGCTGGGGCATTGGATATTGAAAAGAAGGAAACAAGATCTACTGCTCGTGCATCAGAATCAAGTCATGGTGGAACAGCTTTCATCTCAGCTGAGACAAATTCTCAGAGATTCTCTTCTTACAGTAATCCTACTGTAGGAACATTTTCAGCCCTACCAGCTTATAATGCTTCTTCAAGCAGTACATGTTCATCACCATCTGTTCCTTCTTCAGCAACCACTGATGAACATGCAGCCATGTTTACTGCCTTCTTGTCATCATATGAAGATTTTCTTTCTAAAAGAGTCAGTACATTGGAACTGACTGATGAAGACTTCAATCAGGTTGATCCCGATGAGTTAGAAAGGATCGACATTAGATGGAATATGGCTATGCTCACTCGTAGAGCCAAAAACTATCTAAGACGAACTGGAAAGAGATCTCTTGAAGATGCAGCTGACCGAACACCAACGGGATTCGATAAAAGCAAAATCAAGTGTTATAAGTGTCAGAATCTTGGACACTTTGCCCGTGAATGTGAGAAAGGACGACAGCCTGCTTCGGGTTTCACTAAACCATCTGTTGTTCCAAAACAGATTGAGCATACTACTGCTAAGGCTGCATTGTTGATTGAGGATGGAGATGCTTATGATTTTTCTGCTCATGAAACTCAAGAGCAATGTTTCATGGCTATCAACAATGAGGTACCATTTGCTAAATTTACCTGTGATTCATGTATTAGTTTAACTGGTAAAGTAAATGGGCTTATGGAATATAATGACAACTTGAAGTCAGATATCTTGAATTTGATGGAAGCAAACAAAGTTTTAAAAATTAATGAGAAACACTTTGAAAGTAACATTAATCAACTTATTGAAGATAAAAAGGAGCTGAAAGCTCTAATTTTCAGTAATCAAGATGAAATTGACAGTTACTTAAAAATGATTGCTCATTTGAAAAAGGAATTGGCTGACTCTCAAGCCAAAGCTGTTGATTTGCAACGAAAACTCAAGAATATCAACACTTCAGCCATGGTCTTTACTGATATCCTGCAGACGGGTAGAACTAGTTCTAAAGATAAGTCTGGTTATGGTTATCATAATCAACCGCCTCCGTCTTTAGATGTGAATTTGTGTAGACCGTCTAAGGATGAAATTAAAGATTTTGTGCCTACTGCTTTAGTAGATGCAAAGCCCATTGAAATATCAGTTAATGAACCTGTTGTTAAGAAAGTAGCTATGCCTGTATGTGAACCTGTTAGTTTGACTCCGTTTAAGTTGCCTGAATTCTATAAAGCCAACATAGAAGTTAACCATGATAAGAAGAAACCTAAGACAATTAAGGCTGAACCTGTGAAGCCTTTTGAACCTGTTAGGTTTACCCCCTCAGGAACCGTCAAGTTTACCCCCTTTGGTAGTTTTTCGCCTGCTCCCTTAAAAACTATTGAAGAAAAGGTCGAAGTTGAGGATGTTCCCTGTAAGCTTGTGCCTCAATGTGAAAAGAAAAACATTAAGCCTGAACATCACATTCTCACTACTGAATCAGATGATGAAACTTTTCCAATGAATACTAAGGTTAAGGCTGAACATAAAAGGAAAGAGATACAGAATATTAATGTCAAATCACTTAAGAACTCTGTTAAACTTTCTGTTTCACATTCTGGGGCATCCACTTCAACATGCTCACATAAGTTACCTGTCTCACCTCAATTTTTAGGCAGTAACGACCGAACCTTTAGGGAAAGACGATCATGTTTCTACTGCAAGAAACAAGGTCACTTGATTAGTCAATGCCCGTTGCTTTTGAGAAAGAAGTTTTCAAAAGGTGTTCCCAGAAATTCTGTTTACAAAAATTCATCTGTTAAATCTTTTTCAAAGAAGGGTTCACTCTCTCATACTTCTATCCCGAAAGTTAATGCTGCTAGGCCTAGTAAATCTCTGGTTAAACAGCCTGACAATGTTAACAAGCAACCCAATATTGTTCCTGTGAAAATTTGGAGACCAAAAGAGTCGTTAAATGACTCATCATCAAGTAATACTGCATCAGGGATTACACCTGATTTATTGAAAAACAAAGTTTTAACTGATGTAGTTATTATTGATGAGGTCTCTGGAGTACCCAAGTCTGTAAAGGCCTGGGTCTCCATTTCTAACTAACTTTCTCTCTATGTTGTGCTGTAGCAGTCAGATCATATACAAAGAAGTAAATGGTATGTGGATAGTGGCTGCTCACGGCACATGACTGGTGACATGTCCCTTCTGTCTGATGTGAAACCATATCGAGGAGGACATGTTGCTTTTGCGGGAGATACTGGTGGTAATATCACGGGTCAGAGTACTCTTTCTAATGGGCAAGTGAGTTTTGATAAAGTGAACTATGTCGAGGAACTGCAACACAATCTGATCAGTGTTTCTCAAGTCTGCGACAAGAAGTTCACTACCGCATTTACAGATGTTGAATGTTTGATTTTGAAACCGGGATTTGTTATTCCCGAGGAATGGGTGTTACTGAGAGCACCCCGTGTACGCAACTCGTACATTTTGGATTTGCAAACTGTGATTACCAAGGAGCATACTTGTTTGCTATCAAAAGCATCTTCTAAAGATTCACTGCTTTGGCACAGACGAATGGGACATATTCATTTTCGCAGAATGAATTATCTTGTTAATAATGATCTTGTGTTAGGTGTGCCCAAAAAGTCATTCGTAACAGATGATGAATGCGTTTCCTGTCTCAAAGGGAAACAACACAAGAAGTTCCATAAGTCTAAGCAGGTGAACTCAATTGAATCTCCATTGGAGCTGCTTCACATGGATCTGTTCGGTCCTGTGAATAAGAAAAGTATTGGAGGAAAATCATACTGTCTGGTTGTCACTGATGATTACTCAAGGTTTTCTTGGGTATATTTCTTGGCTGGAAAGGATGAAACAGCTGATACTTTAACTTACTTATTCGACAGACTGGAAAATCTGTGTAATCTGAAAATCAAGAAACTACGCAGTGATAATGGAACAGAATTCAAGAACAGAACTTTGGAAATGTATTGTCTTCGAAAAGGAATCTTTCATCAGTTTAGTGCTGCTCGTACTCCTCAGCAAAATGGAGTAGCTGAAAGAAAGAATAGGACAATCATTGAGGCAGCAAGAACCATGTTGTCTGATGCGCATCTGCCAACCACTTTTTGGGCAGAAGCTGTTAACACTGCCTGCTATGTGTTAAATAGGGTTTCGATTGTTAAAAAGCGAAAGAAAACATGTTACGAATTGCTGAATAATCGCAAACCAAATTTGAAGTTTCTTGAGCCTTTCGGGTGTCCTTGCTCAATTTTAATTACTAAGGACTCGGTAGGCAAATTTGATGAAAAAGCAGTCGATGGGTTATTTTTGGGATATTCTGTGAACTCTCCAAATAAAAGAGTTTTCAACAAGTCTACTGGGAGAATAGAAGAACATTTTGAAGTAAGGTTTATGAAATATACAGATTCTCCAAAAGGCAAGGGACCTGATTCCTTTTTTGAGTATGATAAGTTGGTGGACTCTTTCAATCTTCCCAAATTTAGTGAAGAAGAACAGATGGTGTCTCTACTTCATGGATTGGATCTTACCTCTGACGACTCAATCTCCTATTCTAGAGTAGTACCTCCTGAGAATGTTGTCAATGATGACAATCCCTCCGATGTTGATCAAGTGGCTTCTGAATCTAATCCTCAAACTGAAACCGATATTGTCACACCAATTGACAATGAGGATACTGCCACTAATAGCTTAGTTGAAATTCAAAATCCTGGAGGTGATCTGTCAAATTTGGATTCAATCATTGTGCCTGATCCGATTCCTCAGCTTAGAATTCATTCTACTCACCCCACTGAAAACATCATTGGTGATCTTCAACAAGGTGTCTTAACTAGGCATCAATCTGCTGCTAATGAAGTCCGTGAAGAATCTTCATCTGCCAATTTTGCCTGTGTTGAAGAAGAATTGGAAGAATGCTTCTTGTCTCAGCATGAACCAAAGAAAATTGCTGAAGCTTTGAAAGATCCATACTGGGTTGAGGCTATGCAGGAAGAATTGAATCAATTCAAAAAGCTTGATGTCTGGGAGTTGGTTCCTTTACCAATGGATGTCGATCCAATTGGAACTCGCTGGGTTTATCGTGTGAAGAAAGATGACAGAGGCGTAGTTATTCGGAATAAGGCTCGGCTGGTTGTTCAAGGTTTTACTCAGATTGAGGGTTTGGACTATGATGATGTGTTTGCTCCAGTTGCAAGATTGGAGTCCATTCGCATTTTTCTGGCCTATGCGACATTTAAAGGTTTTCGGGTTTATCAACTCGATGTCAAGAGCGCATTTCTGTATGGAGAGGTTTTGAAGGATGTGTATGTCTTGCAACCTCCTGGTTTTGAAGATCCAAACCATCCTGATTATGTGTGCAAGTTAGGCAAGGCATTATATGGTCTTCATCAAGCTCCAAGAGCTTGGTATGCGAGGTTGGCAAATCATCTCACAAGAAATGGCTTCTCACGAGGCCAAATTGATAGCACTCTCTTCATAAAAAGGGTTGGAAAAGATTTGTTACTTGTGCAGGTTTACGTGGACGACATCATATTTGGTTCAACAAATGATTCTTTGTGCAGAGACTTCGAGAAGATTATGAAGTCCGAGTTTGAGATGAGTGCCATGGGAGAACTTAAGTTCTTTCTAGGTGTACAGGTTGAGCAGTCTGACAAGGGTTTCTACATTCATCAGTCCAAATATGTCAATGACATGTTGACTCGGTATGAACTCCATGACTGTAAGCCATACGGTACTCCCATTGAAACTGATCACAAACTCGGACCTGCTGAACACGAAGAAGATTGCAAGGAGCGGGACTATCGTTCTATGATAGGATCATTGATGTATCTCACTGCATCCAGACCAGATATTGTGTTTGCTATGTCTATCTGTTCCAGATATCAATCAAAGCCCAAGGTTTCTCACATGAAGGCTGTGAAGCGAATTTTTGGTTACCTCAAATATAGACCATCACTTGGTCTATGGTACTCAAATGAGAAAAATTTCGCTCTCACTGCCTATTCTGATTCTGATTATGGCGGCTGCAATTCGGATAAAAAGTCAACTACAGGAGGATGCCAATACCTCGGTTCTCGACTGGTGTCTTGGCAGTGTAAGAAGCAAACCACAGTTTCCACCTCAACAGCGGAAGCTGAATACATTGCTGCTGCAAGCTGTTGTTCACAGATTTTGTGGATTCAACATCAATTGCGTGACTATGGGTTACTTCTTACTTTGACTCCTATTCATATTGATAATACTGCTGCTATATCTATTATTCGCAATCCCGTTCAACACTCTAAGACCAAGCACATAGAGATTAGGTTTCACTTCATACGAGATTGCTATGAGAAACATTTAATTGACCTCATTCACATAGATACCCTTAAGCAAAAGTCCGACTTATTCACTAAAGCTTTTTCGCGTGCTCGTTTCAACGAACTGGTGGATATGATAGGGATGATTTCCCTTGATCTCAAGAAATGATTTGTGACTTATTTTCTGTACAGTTTATTTGCTTTTCTTAAAAAAAAAAAAAAAAAAAAAAGGGGGCAACCGCCACTCTTTATACTCGTTAGTATCAAGGAAATGCAATGGTTGCTACATTTTTAAAATAGACGTTGAGTTGAGTCTGTAAACAACTTGGGATATGATAGTACATCGAGTGACATGCACAAAATGGAATTTTAAGTTTTATCTTTGATGTGTCAGTAGGTTTATCTGACACACTTAAAACTGTTTTTATGAAAATTGCCTTCATCATGCGATGTACCGGTAGGCATGATACACACCTGTCTCTGGGTTATTAAGAAATCATTTAAATATGTGTCTATTATCTTGTGGTAAACTCCGTATGATGTACGACTCAATGTCTTAATTCCTTAACGTAGCTTAACATATTTCTATCTTTGGAACTTTTATCTGAAATCATTTGGGAGTTTATGCTGGTTGTTGCCTCTGTTGTACGATAGTACAGAACTGGTAACAGTTACTATAAACTTGGGGTTAAGCAATTACAGGTCAATGAACTTAAAAAATCTTAATGATACTGAACAAGGTCGCTGTTTGGGAAACTCCAAATCCAGTTTGACTGCGATCGGTTTTGCTTAATCCTAAATCATACTAACCAAGGTCGCTGTTTGGGAAACTCCAACTTCAGTTTGACTGCGATTGGTTGTGATTATACTTGAATCACGTTAGGTTGCTTTGCTGTACTTCTGTACTGACCTGTCAACTCTAGCCTGATTCTTAAAAATGATCTTTCTTTATTCTTTCTAAATATGGAAACTATGTTATTGTCTAGAGTATAGGGGTATATCAATGGTGGGTGCCACAGAGACTTATACATTCTAACAATAAAAGGTTAACTTCACAAACTCGGTTGTAACATGCTTAAGTGGATAAACAATATCGATAATCGTCTTGAAATAATTTTTATGAAACGTGTTTTAAATGTGCCACGTAAATTTAAAGTGGACAATCATACTGATAATCAAAATAACACTTTCTATTCCTAATAATTGCATGTTATTTCGGTATGATCCCTAACCAGTATCTCAACTCCGTCACCAAAACGATTTTATAAATTTCTCGCTTTTAGTTGTATTTGTTTCTTTTATTTTATGTTTATATTTAGTTTTATCTCTTTAATATTCTTTAAATTGTATCTTTTCTTTTTAATTTTTTTTTTGTCACAAATCATCTTCTATGCGAAAATTCTAAAATCAAAATCCGAATCGGCACAAAAATCGATTTTTTTTAATCTTGAAAATTTCTGATTTGTGTTCTGTGCGACACAACCACTGTGTCGTACTCCTGTTATACGACACAACATCTATGTCGTATAAGTCAGTTTTGTTTGTGTCGTATACTATGTCGTATGCGGGTCAGGGATAACTATTCACAACATACGACATAATCATTTACGTTTTCAAATCTTTCACGACACAAACTATACGACATAAAGGCGATTTTGCGACACAAGCATTTTTCGATCGGGTTCGTGATTTTGAAGGCTTTTCTTCGCGTTTTGTTGCTCGATTCTTGTTCATCATCTGTTAGCGCATCCTTAGGTATAATTCTTTCGTGTTTTTATCGCGTATTATGTCCTGAATTCGATCGACCCGTATTACGTTTTTAGGGTTTCGGTTTTTCGTTAAATTATTTAGGGTTTAGGGCTTATTAGGGTTAGATAAATACATATTTTTGATCCCCTGTTGTGTACGAACCCTAGGGTATGTCTGGATTTTTAAAAACCCCAAAAATGTTTCATCGATCGAATCTGGGTTTGCTTTGCTGTTCATCTTTGCGACATAACATACGACATAGTCGTTATGTCGCATAGATACTTGGTTTTTATGTCGTATTGATAACCGGTTCTTATGTCGTATCTTTATACGACACAAACGTTATGTCGTACCCATTTTATACGACACACCATACGACACAGCGACTATGTCGCATTCGAGATTAATTTCTCAATTATTGCTAAATGCAGGGGAAATGCTGTCCGCGTGACACGTGTCATACGACACAATGCTTATGTCGTATTACTCTTATACGACACAGTCCTTATGTCGTATGAACCTCATGCGACACAACTGTTGTGTCGCAGAACTTTTGTAAAAATAAAACGCGAATTATTTTTTGGTACTAACGCTAACGCATTTCGAGTTTTGGCTGTATTACTGTTATTTTTGTAGAAATGGCTGAACAACCTGCTCAAGCTGCTCCAGCACTCCCAGAGATCGATATCTCTAAATACTTCTGGGAGCCACGTCACAACATTGTGGCGTTCTTGAATACAACGGTCGAGACTTCCCGCCCGTATCGCCCAATGATCGCATTTCTTCAACGCTCGCGTATTTACAAAGCTATCACTGCAGATACTCGGATACTGACAAATCACATTACCGAGTTTTGGGATAATGCAGTGGTAAACTATGATGAAGCTGATACTAGGATCATTTCTACTGTCCGCGGCCGCCAAGTCATCTTTTCTGAGCAGCTTATTCGAGATTTCTTCGAATTCGGTGATAATTCTGACATGATCACCCAGTTTTCTTCAGCTGCTATTGCTCAGGGCATGCGATCGATTGGTTATCAAGACATTCCAGTTGATCAGTACAAGAAAACCTATATGACAAAGGTTTGGAGGTATCTGGCTCACATCGTCATTGTGTGCTTATCCAGTCGCAAGGCAGGTCTCGAAGGGATGAAATTTGCGACTGCCTCTGCTATTCTTGCCCTGATATACAACAAGCCCTTCAACTTCTCAGGCTATATCTTCAGGGGTTTTGTGAACAACGCTTTGGATAATAAAGACAAATGGGCGTTGTATCCCCGATTCACTCAGCTGTTACTCAACCATTTGCACCAGGATCTTCCAGTGATAAACTCTTTTACCTACGCGCAAATGCCGATGAATACCAGAATTTATACTGCTTGTACAAAGTTTGCGAAGTCAGCGAAGCACCGGAACGTGAGGTTACGTTGTTCGGTCACATTGTGGATCCTGATTATGTACCTCCTCCAGGCGAACAATTTAATGATCCACCTGCTCAGCAACCTCAAATCCCGAGGCCCCCAGTACAACAGCCTCCGGTTCAGCAGCCACCCGTTCAACAGCCTCCCGTTCAGCAGCCTCCGATTCAACAACCTCCAGCTCAACAACCGCCAGTTCAGCCTGTTGTAGCTGATCCAGAGTTGGTAGATCTCGATCTTGAGATCGATAATTATCAGCCTTCTTCTCCACCCCCTGAATCTTCCACCCGAGGAAAAAGGCCTCGAGATGTTTCTGACATTGCTGATTTGAATCCTCTGGTCAGACGTTCCCGTACTTCCACTTCCACATCTTCTGAGCCCCTAAGGACTGAAACTCCAATCACTCCTCATCCAGCTGTCATTCAGGAGCTCCTGTCAAAGATTGAAAAGATGCAGCAGACTATGGAAGCTCAAGCATCAGTTTCTGAAGCTCAGGATGCTAGGATCTCTCGCTTGGAGAAAGAGAATGAAGAATTGAAGACAAAGGTTCTGCAGCTGGAAACCCAAGCTATTGCTTCGGGGGAGACAGCCCAACCGGCCTTAGAATCAATTCCTAGGGTTTCCGCCGAAGGCGAAGAAAATGTAAATCCTGAAAATGTAAATGCTTCTGATATTAATGAAACAACTCTTATTCTTGAGTATATTATTGAGCAACCAGGGCAACCAAAACCGTTAGCTGTAGATTACACGTATTGTAATCTGACTTACTTTCAATCTGCGGTTGACGATGACGATCGTGCGCCTGAAGAACATTTTGACTTCAACTCAGCTGATAATGACGATGATGTTGATGTTGAACAAGAAGAGCTTAATCCTGATGAAGAATATTCTAATTGTCCAGCCTATCCTCAAGAGGGTGTTGTATTATCGGATTCTTCAGACGATGAGTCAGGGCCAGCGTTCAATTACGTTCCAGGATCTTCTTCTCAACCTGGTCCTGCTCAAGAATCTTCTGCACCCTCCAGTTCTTCACAAGCACAACCAGTCCCTGTTCGAGAAACGACAAATTACAATGACATTTTCCCTCTTGATACATCTGAATGTGTATCTTTTGACAAGGAAATGCCCATAAGAGAAAGGGATAACTGGTTTCCAAAAGGAAAAAATCCAGAACCTGCTCCAGTTACATGCAAGAAATATCAGGTTGGCGGTAATTATACAGGCCTGATAAAAAGCTGGAAGGTGAGCAAAGGAAGGTTGATGATTAAAAGACTTGACGGTATCCAGTACTTTCGTCGATCACTGAGGATATTGAGTACATTACCAAAGCATGACATCGTTCGTCTTACTCAGCTTCAGTTGATAAATCCTTACGATGATGGAGTTGCAGATGTTATTCAAAAAGTCATGCGTGAGGAAATTAAACGAAAGAAATATCATTATGTCAAACCAGTACTGGGTACAAGGTACACGTTCAAGAAGAAGCTCGATCCAAAGACCAAGCAGCCAATTGTAAAAGTTCACTATCCGCCTGCTAAATGTCTGACTGAAATAGCTCTGGAAACAGTTCCATTCAATCTACTGAAACGTTTTCATTACTGGGAACTGGATGCTCACACTGGCGAAGCCGTCTTAGTTTTTGTACCAGATTCAGAGCCTCAGACAGGATCTTTGTGGGGTCTACGAAAAGCTAACTTCAGAATATTTGACCCAATGAGCTTGATTAATCTGTCAAGAGATGACATGAAGAAGCTATTCGACAATCGGATTCGCTACAATCCAGGAAACGAGTTCAACTCTGTTTTAGCGAAACGATTTCAGAAAATTGTTGATATATGCTTCACCTACGGCATACACGCTGGTGGAAACTTTCCACCTGGTTGGGTTTGAAGACTGAAGAAAATTGAAGATTTTTTCGAAGACCAAGCTGAAGACACGGGGGAGTTTGTTGGTACATCAATGTGTGTCTGTCAGTTGGTCTCAGTCTGTAATCGTGTCGAAATTGTAATTACGTATTGAATTGTTTAAGTTCTAGTTTATTTACAGTTTCTGTCATCATGCGACACAAGCACTGTGTCGCAGAAGCATTCTATGCGACACAAGGCTTGTGTCGCAGAATCATCTCATGCGACACAATGCTTATGTCGCATAAGCCTTCATGCGACACAAAGCTTGTGTCGCATACAGTTTGGTCCAGGCTATAAATAGAAACTCGCCAGTTTCTGTTTATTAAGCCAAAAACACAAAACACACACATAACACCTCCAAACTCAGAGAGAAAAATACTAGTTTGTGTTATTTTGATTATTGTGTGTTTGTCAAAGTGTATGTATTGTTACCATCTCTTTATATACAAAGTTATACACTTGTGTTTTGGTCATTTACTTGTGAACATCTAGCATATCTTGTGTGTTTAATTTCCGCGTTTATAGACAAGTTTAAGCTACTCGATTTGGTCCGTATACGGAACCTACAAACTCACAACTTCCATCCAAACTTCAACTTTGATGATTCCAAATTGATTGAACTAGTTAAGTTTTAGGATTTTTGGTAACATGAAGATAAGAAAGAAAAGAATTGGTAAAGTGGTCACCAAATAAAGGTCGGCCCCCTTTTTGAGCCGACTTAACATTGTGGGTATTTTATACCCGCTCTAAATCTATTGTCTGGAACCTAAGAATCAATTGCGAGAAATTTATTTTATTATACCGTCAACTTTCATATTTTAAAATAAGCAACATTTCACTAACCACAATAAGTCCTGAGACCTATTTCACCAACTTTCACAATTAAACAGTTATATCAAATAATTTCTAAAACAATTAAATACTCAATTTAAATAGAAAAATACCAGGCCACTGGAGAGGATGTTACAATTGGGTACCCGTCTTGATATGAGTACTACATACCACCATCAAACCGACGGCCAAAGTGAACGAACTATTCAAACACCGGAAGACATGCTACGAGTTTACGTATTTGACTTCGGTGTAAACTGGGAATAACATCTACCATTGTGCGAGTTTTCGTATAACAACAGCTACCATACCAGTATTGGAGCTGCACCTTTCGAGGCACTGTACGGTCGTAAGTGCCGGTCACCTATCTGTTGGACCGAAATGGGAGATAGCCAACTCACTGGTCCGGAAATCATTCATGAAACCACCGAGAAAATCGTTGGTATGTAAAACAAACTCAAAGACACACGTGATCGTCAGAAAAGTTATGCTGACTTGACACGCAAACCACTCGAGTTCCAGGTTGGGGATCGAGTACTACTCAAAGTTTCACCTTGGAAAGGTGTCATTCGTTTCGACGAACACGGAAAACTGAACCCTAGATACATTGGACCTTTTGAGATCCTTGAGAGGATTGGTCCAGTGGCATATCAATTGCAGCTGCCATCCGAGCTCAGCAGCGTGCACCCCACTTTTCACATTTCTAACTTGAAGAAATGCCTGTCTGATGAGACACTTATTATTCCACTCGATGAAATTCGTATTGACGACAAACTTCACTTCGTTGAGGAACCCGCTGAAATCATGGACCGTGAGGTCAAACATCTCAAACAAAGTCGTATTCCCATCGTTAAGGTCAGGTGGAATTCGCGGCGTGGTCCGGAGTTCACCTGGGAACGGGAAGACCAAATGCGACTCAAGTATCCTCAACTCTTCACTGACTCTACATCAAATCCGACATCGAACTAAATTTCGAGACGAAATTCTCCTAACAGTGGGATAATGTGACACCCGCCAAATTAGGACTTGTAATTAGTACCTAATCAACTGTAAATACATGTAATTAGTTCTATGTTAGGCTAATTAATGTATCGAAATATATATTGTTGAATATATACAATTATGCGATTTGAATAAATCGTACGCATCACAAATTGAATGTAATTCGATTAAATTAATACGAACGTTGGTGAACAATTTTATTAAGTAATTTAACATTATTTAATAATACTATCGTATTTAAAATATTGTTTTGATAATATTTCATACTCATTTCGTAACGTACAATTAACAATTTCGCGATTAAAAGATTTAACGCGCAAACAAACGAAACCAAGTTAAATTATATTTTATAAACTAGTCGTAAAGTAATTAGTGAATTATTTTAACAAAAATATTGAGTAATTAATAGTATTTTAAAAACGGGTATTTAAAAGCATAAAATAAATAATTGACATTTAACGATCGAGAAAACGAACACCGCACGGAGCGCGAATACAGGGAACAAAATTTGGTGAAGTCCACCTCCGTGGACCCCACCCTAGCCGCGCTTGATGGCTTCAATCTTTGAGGGATCGACATGAATTCCCTGATTGTCAATAACGTGTCCAAGGAATTGTACCGTTTTTATCCAGAACTCACACTTAGAGAATTTGGCGTAAAGCTCCTCGTGTCTAAGTAGTTCTAGGATGGCTTTGAGGTGTTGCGCATGTTCTTGTTCGTTGTGCGAATAGATGAGAATGTCATCGATAAAGACGATAACAAACTTGTCGAGGTAAGGTTTGCACACCCGATTCATAAGGTCCATGAATACAGCCGGTGCGTTGGTCAGACCAAAGGGCATCACTTGGAATTCGTAGTGCCCGTATCGAGTTCTGAAAGCGGTTTTTGGAATATCGGTGTCGCGTACCCGTAATTGATGATAACCTGATCGCAGATCGATCTTCGAGTAAAAACTGGAACCCTGAAGTTGGTCAAATAGATCATCAATACGAGGAAGTGGATATCGGTTTTTGACGGTTAGCTTGTTCAACTCTAGATAGTCGATACACATTCTGAAGGAACCGTCCTTCTTTTTCACAAATAAGACCGGAGCTCCCCAAGGCGATGAACTCGGTCTGATGAATCCTCTATCCAGGAGTTCCTGTAGTTGGGTGGACAGCTCCTGAAGTTCGGAAGGGGCTAAGCGGTATGGTGCACGGGCCACTGATGCAGCACCCAGCACAAGATCGATTGAGAACTCAACCTGTATAGGTGGAGGTAGACCAGGTAGTTCTTCCGGAAAGACTTCGGGAAAATCCCTAACGATTGGCACATCCTCAAGTCGTTTCTCCTCCGACTTCTTCTCCGTGATGTGCGCGAGGATTGCCGGATAACCTTTTCTCGGAAACTTTCAGGTTTTTAAACAAGAGATGATATTTAGTCTTGTCCCACCGGTCTCCCCCTGTATGATCAAGGTTCTACCGACGGCGAGAGGGATACGGAAAATCTTATCATAGCAGACGATTTTGGCTCGGTGTTTGGACAACCAGTCCATTCCAACGATGATGTCGAAACTTCCAATTTCAACGGGCACAAGATCGATGGAAAAGGTTTCATCAGCTAGGTTTAAAGTACAATTAGGTAGCACACTATTGGTTTCTATTAGTTTCCCATTTGCTAGCTCTATAGTGTACTTAACATCTAAGGCAACGGGGGCGATGTCAAGTAATGGGCAAAACTCATCAGATATAAAGCTTCTATCGGAACCAGTATCAAACAGAATAGATGCAGTTAATTTGTTGAGGAGGAACATACCCGAGACCACATTCGGGTCTTGACGGGCGTCCCCTGAATTGAGTACAAAGGCTCTACCTCTGGCGTTGTTGTTGCTGCTGGTGTTGCCCTTGCTGTTACTGCCCTTGTTCTGAAGTTTTGGGCAAGCATCTCTAAAGTGCCCAGGGTTTCTGCACTCAAAGCAGACCTTGGGTGGCCTAGTGTTGTTGTTGGAATTGTTGTTGGCAGGAGATCGACAATCTTTGGTGAGGTGGCCGTACCTCTTGCAATTGTTGCAAAAAGGACCACAAGAACCTTCATGGTGACGGCTGCACTTGGAACAGTAGGGTTTGCTCCCAGTGTAGCCTCGCTTAGTTTCGGTGGTGGTGTTGTAGGCTTTGATGGTGTCGGGTTTCTTGTTTTGGTGATTAGGGTGGTTGTTGTGGTGGTCGGACCACTTTCGTTTGTTGTTGTGGGAGGACGAAGTGGGTGGTTCTGAGCCCTCACTCATAGCCATGAGGTCGTGGGCTAATCGAATGGCACCATCAATAGTGGTTTGGTTTGAGGAGGCGACGTTCCCCCGGACAGGTTCCGGAAGGCCAAGGATGTACTTCCTGATTTTATCGGGTTCCGTGCTCACCATAGCTGGGCGGAGGGCAGCGAGTTGCTGGAACCTGGTGGTATAACCATCGATATCACCCCCCTGAACCTTTAGGTTCCAGAACTCCTCGTCCAGCTTTTGGAGCTTTTCGATTGGGCAGTACTTAGCGGTGAGCATTTTCTTCAGGTCCTCCCAAGAGAGTTGATAGGCGGTGTCAGCACCCACTGACTGGGTATGTGAGTTCCACCATGAGTGGGCATCGTCTTCAAGGGTACAAGTAGCGAAATTAACTTTGTCGTCCTCCGCGCATTTGCTGACGCGGAAAACAGTTTCCATCTTCTCGAACCATCTGATCAGTCCGATGGCTCCCTCAGTACCCTTGAAGCTCGAGGGCTTACAGTTCTGGAAGTCCTTGTAGGAACAAGGCTTTGTGGCAGCAGCAGCAGTTTCAGCAGTGTCGCTGTTTCTTCCGGAGTTCAATGAGGAATTCCGGGCCAATGCTTCTGTCACAGCATGGGATATGAGTGATGCAAGCTGAGCATCAGAGAATGGTCTCGTCTTCGGCGGCATGATTCTTCAAATAAACGAAATAAAATTTGTGAGATTTTCGTATGATGATAAAGGTTGTCACAGACATTTATGTACGTAAGTGGTAATACACAACATCAATATAGAATGATAAGTAATATGAGTTGAAACAGTAGTGACATTCGATAGATAATACGAGTTCAAGAGTTACATCGGTGGGCTTATTACAAAACGTGTCGGGAATTGTTACTTCTGACTGAACTACTAGCGTAGCGTTTAGGTAGTTACTAGTTTACAAGATAGATTACAAGGCAAGATCTACACTAGTCTTAGCGCATATTGAATTGTTCCATCATCGTGACAAGACGGTCAACAGTATTTGCAAGTCTGCTGGCTTGTCGGGCGTTATCTTCTGCTAGTGATAGTCGTTGTGTTAATCCACGGGCATACTCTTCTGCTTCCCGTGAGCGCTGTTCACATTCTTCCATCCTTTGTCGCAGAAGGGCATTTTCCATGCTTATTTCAACTACTTGGTTGCGAAGGACATCCATATTGTTGTTTGTGGTTTCAAGGTCATCGGAGACTTGTTCGATGCGCTCGAGAGATGTAAGTCTCCAGTTTTCGTTCGTTTCCTGCAGTACGACATCCATGGTATGTAGTTGTTGATCGTGGCGGTCTAGTCTAGCGGCTAAGGCCGGCAAGCTGAAGTGGGTGGGATACGGGCCTGCTCGAGGCATCCTAGCGTTCCTCCTAGCTACCCGTGGGTTCTGCGACCCGGATTGGGAACGCGATGAATTGGGTGGTGTGTTTTCCATTTCTGAGACAAAGCGTTAGTAGGAGTGAGGCCTATATTTATATGATACTTATATAATATAGCCTATTGCGTGTCTAGCACAGACAAGTTTAAGTCTCGGTTCTCTCGAGGTCAGAGTCAACTAGTGTATTCCTGTTCAACATAACCGTTTCAGACGTCACATCATTTTTCCTTAATTGTACATAGTTGATCAGGCTATGTTAAATTAAAGTCATATGCTGTAATTCCTGAACCAGTCATGCCTAATAAGAAAATACTGCCTAATGGTCATAGTCTAGGCCCACTAAATGCAACCTAGTTCACTATAACCTTAGGCTCTGATACCAATCTGTAACACCCCCAAATTTGATGTTTTGCGGAAGCACGGTTTGGGTGTTACTAATCAATATACAAAGCACAAGATATATAGTAAACGACTCTATATGCGTCGGTTTAACAAAATATATTAATATATTAAATGTTTATAATTGTTGAAGCTATACATAGCTCGTGTTCGATTGAGAGAGATTTCAATACATAAATACTTGTACAAAATATATTAATGCAAGAAAATCTCCATTGTTTGCATGCTGACTCGAGCTATAGTAATCCTGCTAGCAGCCAAAACCTACTGCTGTGTACCTGTGATACATGCTAAAATGGGTCAGCTAAAGCTGGTGAGCTCACAGGTTTGAAATCAGATAGTATAGTATGAACCGCAAGATTTAAGTAAATGATTTGCAATCTGCAAATAATAAAGATAGTGTATACAATCATGAGCGCATAGTTGAGCTTAACTCGAGGGTCAGTGATAAACGCTCAAAAGTACTATATTTTAGTAGTATTTTACCCCTAATCTTGAATGTTTTTATTGCATTTTGTTTAGAATAGATATTGATTTCGTTCATATTTGCAATTAGATGTGGAAATGGAGCGTTTATGGAAAAGGAACGGAAAACAGTCAATAATCAAGCTAAATGATACATATTTGAAGAATAAAGTAAAGCCGAAGTCGAAGAAAAGAAGAAATGAAGAAAAGTAAAAAAATCGGCTGGAAAAAGCATCCATACGCCGTATGGAATCCATACGCCGTATGGAATCCATACGCCGTATGGATTTCTGCAGTGGAGGCCCAGGTTACGCGGACATGGGCTGGGCTTGAATTCAATCCATACGCCATATGGAAATCCATACGCCGTATGGATCAAAATTCTAGGAAGTATAAAAACGCGTTTTAAACCCTATTTCGATAGTTTTTGAAGGTTTTTCGTCTCCAGATGTTTTCAGTCGAATTTAGGGTTAGGTTTACGAGTTTTAGGAGTATTTTGGAGGTACGGAAGCTAAAGAACGAGGATAATTCGCTCTAATCTTTCGTAGTTTGTCGTTAATCGATTCTGTATATTTTCGTTTCTTTATTTCATTGAAGAACTTGATTTATTGAATCTGATATATATTGTTTTGATGATGAATTGAATATTTAATGTGATTGTGTAGTTGATTTAATTTAGATTATGATTATTGAACGATTATAATTGCGTATTGAATAAGTTATTTGATTGAAAACGGTTATATTGCTCGTGGACACTTGTTTATTGGTAACTAGTTATTATTGTTGCTTCACGTGGTTAATAATTTTAATGAGATTGAGTTCCTTTAAGATTATTGATTATTGCTAGTACTACCTTAGGGTTTTGGACTATCACTAAATACGTTGAGTCTGATAGGTCGAGTATACAATAATAATCTACTTTAAAATGAGCAAGACAATAAGTTAATTATTGGGTATTGTTGAGTCATACCAATAGAGTTGATTATAACGCGTAGTGAATGTTTAATGCATAATTTAGGGAAAGGCACACAATTGACTGATCATCTTGTGACATTGAAACCAGTGTTTTATATTGGACCCTAAATTATAGGAATTAGTTGGACCCGAAACGTTGGCTAGTTCATATTCGACTTAGTATTCATTGAAGAATTTGGTATTAAGTTGATCTAAAAGAATCACAATTAGATAATCAATACGTAATAAATCGGGAAATATGAATCTAAGTGACATTAACTATACAATTACTTATTCCTTCCAATTAGGATTTATCGTTATTATTTATTTATTATTTTAATTTAAAGTTTTATTTATGTTTGTTTATTTTAATTAAATGTATTCTGAATTGTTCGTACGGAACTAAAACGCCCCCCTTATTTACTGTTTTCTAGTTAATTGTTAATTTCTATTTTAAATATTCCACCTTTTCCCTGTGTTCGAATCTGACTTACCAAATCTATATTTACAATTGATCGGGTATTCTTGCCTGGTTGCTTGAAAGTATTTATTAGGTATTTCTATTTATAAATTATAAAACAAGACGCGTTTTCATAGGCGACATCAAGTTTTTGGCTCCGCTGCCGGGGAAAGCGGTTGTGTTTATTTAAATAGAAATTAGTAATTTGTAATTCGTTTTTTTTAAAGTAACTTTTGTTAATTAAGTTTCAGTAAAGTTGTTTTAATTAGTTTAATTAATTTTGTAAAAAGTTTTTAATACATCACTGGTTGAAACTAATTATCCTTTAATTGGTTAAACTTTTGGGGTTTCCGCCGGTTGGAGTTCCATTTATTTAAAATTGTACATGTTATTTAATTTTTGTTTATTTTGTGTGAACTAACTTGTTTTTCGTTAGTGGTGTTTTGTATTTTCATATTTATTTTTATTTAGGTTTGTCCAATGGCGAGGAGCTTTGAAAGTGATGCAAACAATTACGATTTGGTTGGTATTTATGATTCTGAGAGTTTGGAGTCAAGAGTAGAAAGTGAAATTCCATCATTCACTCATTTGGGCCGCAAGGTTGTGCCTATCACATCCTCATGTGAAGAATTATTGGGTGCAATTGCGAATGTGAGATGGGACATCCCTTTTACAGCTGAACTAATCAGGATATCCCATGTTTATTTCTCCGACTATCAACTGGCACTAGTACAGAACTTACTAGATAGTGCAGAAGTGGAAAGACAATTTGGAGATTCTCAGCAGTTTCTGGATGATCTTTTTGATTTTGAGGAATCTATAACCTTAAGGATCGAAGAGGAGAAAGTATTCTTTGCCAATCAAAAGAGGCGATATGTTGAGATTTATGAAATTTTAAGACAACATTCGTTTCCTTATTCGGCTAAACAGGCCGCATGTCTTAGTCGTATGATTAAAGCTTTCTATGAGTTAACAGGTCATCCAACTTCCGAAGCTGATAAGGAATTTTTAATTGGTTTAAAGGATCTGGTTCAATTGTTAAAAGTAGATGATCATCTCAAGGATGAGACACCTCATTGTTTTGTAGTGAGTAACACTATTCACTATCACATGAATAGAATGGTTGAACAGTTAGATCGTCTTGCTAAGGAAGAGGAAGGAAGACCACGCCCGGATTTTATTCACCCAACTGGTGAAATTGATTTAGCAACATATCTAGCGGCGAATATGAGAGAGTTAGTAGATGAGATTAAGATTCTGTACCCAAATGAACATTTCCACTATGGAATGGTGGAAATCTACATGAGATTTGTTGAGATATTCAGGAGTTCAGGTTTGTGTTTTAACAGACTTCAAGAGCAAGTTTTGGGTGAGATTGAAAGCTTAATCAGAAGTTTGAAGGAAGCTCCATTGATGAGCAAGCATCATCAGATTGGAGAGTCATGTTTAGAATTTATTGGTGAGCTTGAGGATGACAGTCCGGAGCGAGAGGTTAAGTTAGTTGGTAATGATGAAGTGTGGGATGAAGAAGGAGAAGTAACTAAGTCAGTATTGAAGATTAGCTGGGATTTAATTTATCTGCTTCCTGTGGTTAACGAGCATTTGGCAAATTTTCCAAGTTTTGGTCATGGAATCATTAACATCATTCCCATAATCACTGAGCATTTCCTTGCTATCTATCCGAATCAGTGATTCTAATCTCTTTTATATTTCTTATGCTATTGGATTGTTTCTAACATTTTGATTTGTTTTGGATTATGTTAGACTTTTGTTTGTTTTGGATTTTTGTTTTTGAATGTGTGATTTGAATATTAAGTATTATTTTGAATATTATTCTTTTTAATGTTTGTTAATTATTGTTATTTATTTTATAGTGTGGAATTGTGAAGATTTTGAAGTCGTGATTATCCTCCAGGTTTGAGATTTAAGTATATTAATCAATTGTGTGATTTGGGTTGAGAATTGGTTTAAAAACGTTTTTTTTGAAAAGTCTGAAATCTCAATCCATACGCCGTATGGAATCCATACGCCGTATGGATTGATTGGGCCACTGGGCCGGGGCGTTGACTGGGTTTAATGAGTTGACTTGGGCTGTTTTAATCCATACGCCGTATGGAATCCATACGCCGTATGGAATCCATACGCCGTATGGATCAAAAAAGCAGAAAACCGCCATCCGCTCTTTTCTTCTCCATTTTGAAACCTAAACCCTCACACACACACATACCCACGACTGTAACTACCACCATCACCAAACGGAGATTCCGGCCATGCATTCATCGCCATTTTTACATATTCGTATTACACGCACTTTCCTCTACAAGGTATAACTTCCCGTTTTCATTTTCGTTGGTTAAATCGCTCGTTTGGAAGTTAGGGTTTATTATAAATTTTTGGGTATTTCGGATATGCGTATGATTATTGGCATGTTTTGATTGATTTATGTTCTAGTTGCTATATACATTGCAATGTTATGTTCGTTTTTCTATTGTATTGCATATTTGGTGTTATTCGAATTATTCGTTAGTAATGATAAAATGTGAATATGAGAAACTCAATTATGCTATGTTTTAATTTAGTGCTTATTAATTTTCTGACCACATGATGATTAATGCAAATATTTGTTTGGTACACAAGTGTTTGTGATTACAGTTATGTGATAAGTTGTTATTTTGATTAATTGTGTTACAATAATTCATTTTGATATTGTATGAATGTTTGCTAGTTGCTAATACTCGAGTTTAGTGATTGTGCAATTTCGTATATTCATAATGGTACCAAGTTATTATAATACATTTGATTAGGCAATTGTTAGGGATATTTAATTAAGTATATACATAAATGCATATTGAGTAGTTTTTGTTTAAAAATTGCAATTTAGGTTTATGAAATTGGTTGTTGCGGTAGTTTTAGGCTAAACCTTTATGGTGGATTATTCAATTTTAAGCCGAAATGCTGCCGAAATTTTTAGTAACCTTTTTGCAATTAACTGCTTATTCAGTATTATTAACAATTGTTTTGTTTAGAAGTTATCATGTCTAGCAGAAGAGCACGAGGAGGTGAAACTTTGGGAAACCCGTTGATTAGATCACATAGATACCTCATGTTTCATGGGTCATATTCTGAGACTGCTAGGATGCAGTTTAGAGATCGTCTGGCTTCCAATATTGGCCAATCTATTGAGGTGTTTGATGCTGTTAACTGGAATGTTTTGGAGCATGTGATAGCTAGAGAGGGGTTTACTAATGGTGCTGAAGCCATTAGGAATTTACTTGCTGTTCCATATGCACTAGAGGATGGAAACATTGGATTTGTTTCCTATGCTTGGTCCCGGTTATTCAGTATCAGGGAGGATATCTACAAAGAGTTGGTTGTTGAGTTTTATAGCACTTTTAGGTTTGATGCCAGGTCGACCCAATGGACTGAGAACTCCATTTTCTTTCAGTTAGGGGGACAGCCCAGACAGATGACCTTGGTTCAGTTTGCTTTGGGATTGGGGCTTTATGAGCCCAATGAGTTGGATAACCCTCACTTTCTAAACCACATTTCTGCAGGTGCTGTGAAGAAGCTCACTGATTTGGAGATTGAGCAAGAGTGGCAGTTTATTGCCCAGGGTAGTTATGGTAGTTTGACACTTTCTTACACGCGTATTCGAGATCCTCGTCATCGACTCATTCACAGATTGTTGACTTACACCATTGTGGGTCGCAAGGAGGGGCCTGAGAAAGTTTCGAGGCCTGACTTGTTTTATTTGAGTTCGATTATCAGGAAGAGGTTAGTGAATGTATCTTGGAGGTTGGCTAAGTGGATGTCGAAGAGAGCTACTAGTACTAGAGATGGTAGTAGTTTGTGTGGAGGTCACTTTGTTACTCGATTGGAGAGATACTTTGGTTTGGCTACTCAGGATGAGATGGGTCCATGCACGATTGTTCAGCCTAGTATGGGTTGGCTGACTGCACGCCGGTTTGAGGCGTTTGCTCTCATTGAGCCATGCATCACGTATGGTGGTCCTGCAGAGATGTATTACTGGGTTCCGATTACTCCAGTAGGACAGACTTTGCAGTCGAGGCAGGCTAGGGCTAGAGGAGATACGAGTGGCAATGATAGAGGTCGAGGTACGGCACGAGGCCGTAACAGAGGTTATGCTACAGAGTTTGATCAGTTGTCTCAGCAGATGCATCAGATGCAGTTACAGCAGACTCAGAGGTTTGATCAGATAGATCTTATGCAGAGACAACATTTCCATCAGACCAGTGCACACTTGGACTACCAGGATGGCTTGTTTGAGCAGCTGTTTGGTCAGTTTCCTTCTGGACCCACGTATCAGTCATTCCAGTACCAGATGCCACCAGAGTTTATGCCACGACCACCACCACCATCGCAGTCAGAGTATGGAGTGCCTTCTCATCAGTACCAGTATCGTCAGGACGATGACAGTGACTAGGATGATGTTCATCCTATTTGGTTTATGATTCCAGACACTATTATTATTATTATTGTTTTATTATTATTATTATTATGACTATTTTTATTTATAGGTTTTATTAATTGTGTTGGATTGGTAGTTTTAGGATTTGGTAGTAGTTGTTTTTAATTAGGATGTTTTAATTTGGTATTATTTAATTATGTTTGTTGATTGTTCCCTCAGAATTGTGTTGTGAGTACGTGTCATGCTGGCAGTAAGTTCAGCGCAACGAATAATTGAATCGAGAGGATGTGGGAAATTCGTATCATCATTGTCATTAAACTGCACACTATTCCAGGGGAGTTTTTTCTGTTCTAAGTTCTTTTCTCTTTTTTCCGTTTTTAAGTATGTCATTATTTGTACAATGAGGGCATTGTACATCTTTAAGTGGGGGATGGGAGAGAAAAAAAGTTTAATTTCCACATAATTGTTCTGTTAATAAGTAGATGATTTTGTAATTTGGTTAATAGTTATCTTGTTAAGATAAGTAACTAGGAGGTTATGAGTTGCCCATTTTTCAAGCAAATTTTTGCATTAAAATTTTTGTTTTCTAGAGATAATTATTTTGTAACTATGTAGGTTAAACTTAAAATTTTCTATACTTTTAATTAAATACTAAAGCTATTAAAGATGTTATTTAGTTTCATTATATGATGTATTGATAGGCGATTTATATGAGAATGTTTGAGCTGTTAAGAAATGATAATTAAGGAGTAAATGTTACTTGTAGATGAACTTTAGCTATGTATGACGTATGTCTTAATTTTCATATTAGTAATGTGTGATATGCCATATTTTTGAGAATTTAATTAACATCATTTGGGGATATACTGGGTGTTGTTTCCTCTGTTGTACGAAAGTACAGACCTGGTCTCCGTCAGTATATCTAATGAAAAAGAGCAAAAGAGTTTAAAAACTCATGATTGTAAAATGTGGTCAAATTAAGTCGCTTTGTTGTACTGAGGTACAGACCTCTCACCAATGGTTTGACTAAAAACAGTATTGCTAAACCAAAATCAAGTTATGTTGCTTTGTTGTGTTGAGGCACAGACCTGTCACCTCTGTCTTGATTTGAAAAATGATTGTTTTGATTAAAATTTCAAGATATGTAATATTGGCATATTATGAGTATGAAAGTATATAGTTTTTGGGAGTCTAAGGGAATATTTACACGAATAATAATAAGTTGAGCTCGAGTATTCAAATATAGATTGTTTAAGTGGATAACAATATCAGTAATCATTGTGAACTATTTAATGTTTTAGAATAATAACTCTATGTGTAGATCAGTTTTTGTAAATCTCATAGTTTCTTTATAATTGTTCTTAGAATTAACAGATTTTTAAATTTAAACATTTGAGTTGAAGATAGGTGATGTTGTGTAATTCCTATTCTAGTTATTTAGATTAATATAGGTAACTGTTTTCTTAAGAATTTGATTTTTGAATCGATAGTCTACTTGAGGACAAGTAGGATTCAAGTGGGGGATGTTTGATAAATGCTCAGAAGTACTATATTTTAGTAGTATTTTACCCCTAATCTTGAATGTTTTTATTGCATTTTGTTTAGAATAGATATTGATTTCGTTCATATTTGCAATTAGATGTGGAAATGGAACGTTTATGGAAAAGGAACGGAAAACAGTCAATAATCAAGCTAAATGATACATATTTGAAGAATAAAGTAAAGCCGAAGTCGAAGAAAAGAAGAAATGAAGAAAAGTAAAAAAATCGGCTGGAAAAAGCATCCATACGCCGTATGGAATCCATACGCCGTATGGATTGCTGCAGTGGAGGCCCAGGTTACACGGACATGGGCTGGGCTTGAATTCAATCCATATGCCGTATGGAAATCCATACGCCGTATGGATCAAAATTCCAGGAAGTTTAAAAACGTGTTTTAAACCCTATTTCGATAGTTTTTGAAGGTTTTTCGTCTCCAGACGTTTTCAGTCAAATTTAGGGTTAGGTTTACGAGTTTTAGGAGTATTTTGGAGGTACGGAAGCTAAAGAACGAGGATAATTCGCTCTAATCTTTCGTAGTTTGTCGTTAATCGATTCGGTATATTTTCGTTTCTTTATTTCATTGAAGAACTTGATTTATTGAATCTGATATATATTGTTTTGATGATGAATTGAATATTTAATGTGATTGTGTAGTTGATTTAATTTAGATTATGATTATTGAACGATTATAATTGCGTATTGAATAAGTTATTTGATTGAAAATGGTTATATTGCTCGTGGACACTTGTTTATTGGTAACTAGTTATTATTGTTGCTTCACGTGGTTAATAATTTTAATGAGAATGAGTTCCTTTAAGATTATTGATTATTGCTAGTACTACCTTAGGGTTTTGGACTATCACTAAATACGTTGAGTCTGATAGGTCGAGTATACAATAATAATCTACTTTAAAATGAGCAAGACAATAAGTTAATTATTGGGTATTGTTGAGTCATACCAATAGAGTTGATTATAACGCGTTGTGAATGTTTAATGCATAATTTAGGGAAAGGCACACAATTGACTGATCATCTTATGACATTGAAACCAGTGTTTTATGTTGGACCCTAAATTATAGGAATTAGTTGGACCCGAAACGTTGGCTAGTTCATATTCGACTTAGTATTCATTGAAGAATTTGGTATTAAGTTGATCTAAAAAGAATCACAATTAGATAATCAATACGTAATAAATCGGGAAATATGAATCTAAGTGACATTAACTATACAATTACTTATTCCTTCCAATTAGGATTTATCGTTATTATTTATTTATTATTTTAATTTAAAGTTTTATTTACGTTTGTTTATTTTAATTAAATGTTTTCTGAATTGTTCGTACGGAACTAAAACGCCCCCCTTATTTACTGTTTTCTAGTTAATTGTTAATTTCTATTTTAAATATTCCACCTTTTCCCTGTGTTCGAATCTGACTTACCAAATATATATTTACAATTGATCGGGTATTCTTGCCTGGTTGCTTGAAAGTATTTATTAGGTATTTCTATTTATAAATTATAAAACAAGACGCGCTTTCATAGGCGACATCAGTCAGGGTCACAGCCTGAGCGTTTTTGCCTCCACGAGTGCCTAATCAACACTCGTCTTCCCAAATATTAGTACGTCCGTTTACCCGGTTAGTGCTTGCTAACCCGAACGAGGAGGGTCAATCCTATATGGTACCATATACTAATATTCACGCTACAACGTATTAACAAACTATGCTGACGGAGGACTTTGAAATGATTAGTTGTGTATAACTCATGTAGTATAAGTAAAAGTTGTACTCGCGTTCACATGTTAAAAAGAGAAGTATATCACACCCCTGAGTAAAACAGTAAAAAGAAGGGCCATGAGACTCACCTGAGCCTGAAGAGTTTATCTAAATAAACTTTGATTGATTAGCCGAGTATCGATGTCCGAAGACTTGTAACCTGAGGGTGTCCACGACACGCGATGGTTATAAACGTGAGTCGGTATCTCAAAGGACTACCTTTGTAGTTGTTACACAACTATATATGTCCAAATTACTACGATTTGGTTGATTATTTGATTTGTGTTTTGAAAACGTGTACGGCCCGTTGGTGACAGATTTATAATAATAACCTAAACTATTATTATTATACTTTGATTTATCCATTTTTGCGTATTAATCGTATCGTATTTGGTTTGGTTACTGAAAAGTGATTTTTAAACACTTAGAATATTTTTGGTTTCTGTTTTTGGGTTTTTGCGACACTAAATGCGACATAACCCTTGTGTCACATGATTATGCGACACAACCTGCGACACAACCCTTGTGTCACATGGTATGCAACTTAATGCGACACTAAATGCGACACAACCCATGTGTCTCATGATTATGCGACACAACATGCGACACAAGCCTTGTGTCACATACATGAACACCAACCCATAACTCAGCGGCTGTCGCGATTTTTCAACCCAAAACCCAAATCTAACTCATTTTTAGGCTGTAAAATCGTGTTCTCTCCCTAGTATTGGACATATATAAGTTGTTTACACTATTATAACATGAAAACAAACAATAATTTTGATAGATCTATGGGTTTTTATAAAAATCTTACAATTGCAATTTGGGGCCAAATGAGGTTGAAGATGTTGATAACGTTGGTAGATCTTATTTCCTTAGCTCTTGGAGATTCCGAAAATGTAATTTTCGGTGTCGGTTATGCTAGATCCGAAAATTTTGGTGGTGATGGGTTTGAGAGAGTTTAAGGGTGTGTGTGTGTTTTGTTGAAATGAAAATGAAGGAGGAAATGGGGAGGGGGTGAGGTGTAGGTGGAAGCCTCACTTTTCAGTCCCCGCTCCGTGCTCCGCGCGGTGCTCGTTTACCCGATCGTTTAAGCGTTAAATATTTATTTTATGAGTTAAAATGTACGTTTTAAAATAAGGAAAATTACCCGATGTTTTGGTTGAGGTATTTCATCAAATACTGTATATTTGAGTTAAAATAATTATAACTTAACTTTGTTTCGAGTGTTTGCGCGTTTAATATTTTAACCCGTAGTTTCAGTTTGTACGAAATGATTTATTTAGGAAATATTATCAGAATAATATTTTGAATTTAATTGCGTTATTAAATAACCTTATATTATTTAATAAGATTGTTCACCAACGTCCGTATTGATTGAATCGAAATACACTCGATTTTGAAACGCGTACGATTTAATCAAATCGTATAATTGTATATATTCAACAATATATATATTGATACATTAATTAGCCTAATCACAGAACTAATTACCTGTATTACGTAGAATTAGGCACTAATTACTAGTCCTAATTTGGAGGGTGTTACAGAAGATGCATAAAGAAACACTTGATATAAAAAAAAGTATATATTAGGTGACACTAACATAACTTATACATGTAAATTTATAATATTTATAACACTTTCGTGATATGGTTCACGAGTCTAACCATACAAACACTCTTCATTAAAAAGTTGGTTACTCTGATCTAAAAAAACAAAAAACAAAATGGGTTTACGAAGAGAAAAAGGAAAAGTGAGGGTGCGTTTAGTTACATAAAACTCATCACTTTTCCAGACAAATTTTCTAAGAAAACAAGAAAATTAGAAAACATGTTCAAATTCGAGTTTTCTAACAAACTTTTCTACGAAAAGGAAAATTCTTGTTTTCCTTTTTATAACTACAAAGTTGAAAACTACTTTTGATGGTTTTCTAAAGTTTCCATCTCTACTTTTCCTTGAAAAATGAAAACTTCATCCCTTACAACTAAACATGTTTTTTAGATTTTTCATGCATTTATAGAGAAATAAAACACTTCTCATTTTCTAGAGATTTTTCTGTAACTAAATGCACCCTCTGTTCCAATCTCATTTTCTCTTCAAAATGGGGATGAAGCAAAATGAGAGAAGTGAAGCTTACAAGAGTTGATATAAATTTCTATGCCAGTATTTTCTTTTATTTCTCTTCAATTCGAGAACACGGATTAAATAAATTTATTTTCTTTTCTCTTCAACTTGCACAAGAACACCAAATTTTAAAATGTTAGCTTTTCTATCATTTTATTTCCTTTTTTATCCTTGTCATATAATCCGAAGTGGGAATGAAATTGAAATCATTTCTTATTTTTTTAATCATATCGTTAAAATTTGAAGTTAACAAATAAGTGTCCTGCAAGACGATATACATGATTTTTTAGGGTCGGTTTGATAAAAAGCTTTTAGATTGAGAGCATTGAGAAGTTCTTAAGAGCTTTTACGTTTTAATTTTAACAAAAAAGTTTGTACAAAAATTAAAAACTAAGGATCAAAGAGGAAGGAGGGTTTTGAGGGGCAGGAGGAGCAGCCTCCATCTCAACCATCCATTCTTTCATAAACGGCCAAGATCAAGCCACCTCACTCAAGGATTCATGTGCAATTATTTTCGGGTGAGGGACTTGATTGCAATTTTATTCTTTCTTGAATTAAAGGGGGAAAATTACTGGGCAGATGCATCTCCTTCACAAATACACACACACTACCCAAAATCCTTTCTCTTTCAAAAAACACACACACCTTTACACTAACACAAAAATCCATCACCACCACCAGATTTACACAACCGTCACCGTCGCCACTCCTTCGTCACCACCACCACCACGCCCGCTCCTCCGTCACCACTACCATCATTGCTCCTCCGTCACCACCACCACCATCACCAATATGACACCCGTCCAATTAGGACTAGTGATTAGTGCCTAATCATCTGTTAATACATGTAATTAGTTCTTTGATTAGGCTAATTTATGTATCCTCCTATATATATTGTTGAATATATATACATATACGCGATTTGGTTAAATCGTGCACGTTTATATCGAATGGATTTCGATACACTTTATACGGACGTTGGTGAACTCTACTTATTAAATAATATGAAATTATTTAATAAACATATTGATTTCAAAATATTATTTCGATAATATTTCACAAGTATTTCGTATCGTATCAAATAAGTATATGCGACAAAAACGCGCGAGACGCGCCTAACAATTGGACAGAAATTCAAAATATATTTTATTAAGTTAAAATATATTACGTTAATAGAAAATATTGGTTTGAAGTATTGAACATTAAACCGATAACAAAAACGTTTAGTTAAAACGTTACACGATTTAATAACCATAACACGATCACGCAAACCATTCCCGACGCATTACCAAACATTTTTAAAAATACTTTCAAGTAATATTAAGTAGTACTTCAAGTTAAAAATATCGAATTTCGAATGTTATTTAAAACACATACGTTTAACATATAACGTATAATTAAACGTTTAAACGAACGACGAAACGACCTGGTAAACGAGCACCGCACAGAACACAAACTTAGAGAACAAAAATTGTGAAGCCTACACCTCTAGTGGGCCTCACAAAACCGGCCGAACAAAGAGGCATGGCCTCCATGCCCTCTTTGTTCACTACTTCACACAAACACACCCTTACACACTTCATTCATCACCATCATTTTCACACTCTTCCTCCACCATCTCTCTACCTATCTCTCTCTCTCTAAATCAGCACACCACCACCAACCTAAAACCACCATTAAACCACCACAAAACACCTTGGATTGTAAAACTTGTTTGGAGAAAAACGATCACCACGACACGAAGCACATTTCTATCTATTCGGATTTCAAAACCGACACCCGTAAGTTTCCGACACATTAAAACTACTCATATTATGTTTATTTACATATCTAGTTGATTATATTGCTAGATTATGTCCAAATAATATGTTAAAAACTTGTTTTTGAAACTTGTATATGTAAACCAAAAACGTCACAGTAAATCAGTCCCACTAAAGAATTAATATAAAATTGTGTGTTTCGAGTT
Source organism: Helichrysum umbraculigerum (assembly GCA_949592205.1). Classification (NCBI taxonomy): domain Eukaryota; kingdom Viridiplantae; phylum Streptophyta; class Magnoliopsida; order Asterales; family Asteraceae; genus Helichrysum; species Helichrysum umbraculigerum. The sequence goes on from CATIUR010000004.1 coordinate 53,062,695, forward strand.
AGACCATGAAAAATATACCTAAATCGTCGTATTTTCGTTATCTACAACTTTTGTTATCTACGGATTTTTAACTATGGGCCGATCTTTGAGTCTGGTCTGAATTTGTCAAAATATGTGTTCAGTTCCTTCGCGAATTTATGTACCCCTCTAAATGGACTCTATAATTGCCGGAAAAATTATATAATAGACTAGACATATAGTTGATCAACTGAGAATTTTCGTGATAATTGATGTGGGTTAGAAATGGTAGAAAATAAATGGCGAAACAAACCGACAAAACCGAAATCATAAAATCTTGAAGTTTTAAGATTTGTTTTAAAAAAGACACCTAGGGATAACCCCGAGACGAACCAACAATTTTTATGAACTGAAATATGGGTTGGGTAAAAGTCTCGGGTCAAACCGAGGTCGTTTAACCACGTTCTCGAACTAAAAAATGCATCAGATCCTTAGTGTCGCTAAAGGACCAAATCTGATAGCGACACTAGCCCAATGTCGCCAAATTCGATTTGGTGTCTCCATAGCGACACTCGATCTTGTGTCGCTAAAATCGATTTCGTCGCATATAGCGACACTAACCTTTGTGTCGCTACCTTATTGAGTGTCGCATATAGCGACACTAACCCTTGTGTCGCCAAAATCAATTTAATGTCGCATATAGCGACACTAACCTCAGTGTCGCCATAATTACCTAGTGTCGCTAAACTAGCGACAGTGTCGCCACTTACAGAGATTTCAAAAATACTTTCACACTAAGTGTTGAACACTTACAATATTCAAACCTTATACGATATCATTCGCACACGAAACTCATATACTTTGGTAAGTATACAATATATTAAAACCTATAATAACGCTTTGAGATTATTATTATCCGTCACCAACGGGCCGTACACGTTTTCAAAACACGAACAAACAAACCAAATGTATTTGGACATTACTAGTTGTGTGATCAACTAGAATAGATGGTCTGTTGAGACATCTACCTACTCATATTAATCAACGCGCGTCTTCGACGCCCTCAGGTTACAGTCTTCGGACATCATTGCTTGGCTAAGCAACACACATTTATTGAGATAAACGCATCAGACTCAGGTGAGTCTCATAGCCCATATATTATTGTTTTTCACTTAGGGGTGTGATTCATTGCTCGTTTTATTTACATGTGAACGCAAGTACAAAACAATGCTTTATACTACATGAGTTTCTCACAACTAATCATTTTAAAGTCCTCCACAACATAGTTTGGTAATACTTCTATAGCATGAATGTTAGTGTATGGTACCATATAGGATTCACAATCCTCGTTCGGGTTAGCAAGCACTAACTGGTCAAACGGACGCATTAGCATTTGTTCATGCGAGTGTAGATTAGGCACTCGTGGGGAGGCACCCTCGATCAGGTCCTTGAATGTGGATCCTAACACCTCAGTTAAGCTGCTCATGGCTGTATATACATTATTTATTTGCTTGGTTGCAAATCATTACATTAAATCTTGCGGTTCATACGATATGTTTGGACATACAAACCTGTGAGCTCACCAGCTTTTAGCTGACCATTTTTAGCATGTATCACAGGTACTCAGCAGTAGGTTGGACTACCCATCAGGATACTTTTAGCTCGAGTCATCATGCAAACATAAGAGATTTTCTTGCATTAATATATTTTGTAAAAATAATTATGTACTGAAATCTCTTATATTCAGAACACGGGCTATTGTAATAGCTTCAGTTGTTGTATTCATTTAACGTATCAATGTATTTTGTTAAACGACGCATATAGAGTCGTTCATTATATCTTATGTGCTGTGATTGCCCGATTAGTCGCGCCCCGACCCGAATCACTTCCGCATCATGAAATTGGGGGTGCGACAACCACCACCGCTCAACCTTCACCGCCACCACCACCACTTTCACCGTTCACCTTCAACGTTACCACTACTTTTACCACCGCCACCACCACTACCTTCACGTTTTCACGTTCACCGTTCACCTTTTTTCGTCACCGTCCACCTTTTTCCGACACCATCCACCCTTGTCCGTCATCGTCCACCTTTTTCCGTCACCTTCCACCACCTCCTTCACCTTCACTATTTAGATATGAAAATGTAGACGTAGATCTAATTTTCAGATCTGGATCTACTTTTTTAGATCTAGATCTAAGAAACTAGATCTACAAAAAGTCACTGCATTTTACGTTTAAGTTGCTGCATTTTCGATCTAGTAAGTAGATCAGGAAAAAAATACTGCTTTATACATTCTTCTAGTGCATTTTTACATTTCCGTTACTGCATTTTACGTTTCATCAAATTTTCAGATCTAATTTTTAGATCTGAAAAAGATTACTACATTTTACGTTTTCTTCTATTGCATTTTACATTTCATCTACTACGTTTTACGTTTGTTCGGCAATTTTATGCATTTTAATTTGTCTATTGCATTTTATGTTTTATCACTGCATTTTACATTTTTTCAGCATTTTATGTATTTTACTTTGTTTATTGCATTTTTTACAGCATTTTACGTTTTTTCATTAATTTTATGCATTTTACTTTGCATTTTATGTTTTTTCACTGCATTTTACGTTTTTTCACTACATGTTACGTTTTTTCTGCATTTTTATGCATTTTACTTTGTTTACTGCATTTTATGTTTTTTCACTGCATTTTATTTTTTTACGGAATAGTGAGTATTATCAAATTTTTTGAATAGATATTTTTTTTTGAAATTTTTTGGATAATTTTCTAGCAATTTTTAGGGCAGGTCCTTAACTTTTTCGAAATTGCAAAATAGTCCATGTGTACCTGACAGGTGGGGACAGTGTTTACATGTGTTAGTCTTTGATTGGTCTAAAAGTGGCTTTCCCTGCTCCTCATAAACAACATGCTCCTCTTAAACCTACCCAAAATTAAAATCTATTTGGAATGTAAAAGCTGAAGCTTTATATATATATATTACAAATAAAAGATCCAAAATTAAACGTTTGATTGAGTAGCGTTTAAAAAAAATATGAAGAGCTTTTGACACTTAATTTACACAAAAGCCCTTTATTTGGTTTGTCGCTTTTTGGTTTCGTGAATGCTTGGGTCCTATATTGCTTTTACTCTCGCATATTGAAAAGATGGTTCATCTATTTTGGACATTTTATGGTATCTTCCATTTTATTGATGAATTTGACATGTGAGTTAGATGAATTTGTTTATAGGGTGGGGTTCAAATGAGTATGACATTTTAAGTGAGAATGGGGGGACCAATCACAATGCTCCATTTTATTTAGGGGTGGAAGAGTAGTTTGGTCAACTTACATTATATTTAATACTAATTAAATAATTACTAAAAACAAAAATATAGAATATAGATACAGACGCAAAACATATACGTACACACACATTCTTCGTAACCGCATGGCTTTTCTCCAAAATCGATCGATCGCAGGGTTTCTATCGAAATTCATCGCACAGAAATCAAAAATCGAAGGTAAACATATACGATTACGATTTACGTTAACGCGATTTTATATAGACCGTATTTTGCGCGATTTTAGCGTCATTAATTTAGGATTTGATTGACGAAAACTGCATTAACAATATGATTTTCGATGAATCACAGATTAATTTATTAAAAAAACGCATATTAAAATCACAGCGCAAAAATCGTAATATGATCATCAAAAGTCTGTGTTACTAACATATATGCTAGCAGTAGCGTTACAGTATCTGTGTTCTATCTGTTTCGTTGTTACTTGAGATGATTCCTAAAAAGACTTGCAAAAACCACCTGTTGATTTTTAAAAATTAACTAACACATGTGTTACTAACATATATGCTAGTAGTAGTGTTACAGTAGTATCTGTGGTATATCTGTTTCATTGTTAGTTGACATAATTCCTCAAAAAAGACTTGCAAAAACACGTTCCAGCTGTTGATTTTTAAAAACTAACACACGTGTTACTAACATATATGCTAGTTTTAGTGTTACAATATCTGTGTTCTATCTGTTTCGTTGTTAGTTGACTAAATGGTAACACATGTCATAAACGCTGGTGTTACTTGCTGCTAGTAAAGCAAGTCTTAGTTGTTGAATTTTTATGTTAAGTAGCAAACGTGGTGCCTGATAAAAATTGAAACTTATGATAGTGCAGTACGAACGAGATAGCTGTAATACAAGAGTGTAAAGTTAATGATCAGGATCATAAAGAAAATGCAGATGCTGCAGGTAATTTGAATACCACGTGTGCTAGCAGTTACTTAACACATGTGTTAGAAGTTGACTAACGCATGTGTTAACGGTTACAGAATCTAACATATCTTCAAAAAACACTTTTACAGGACCACTAGCTACACCGAAAATCATACAGTGCGCTCCAAAAGAGTTTGAAACTCCGGGAGGGACTACACTATGGATACCAGAGGTGTTGGAAGACTTAAAACCACACATTGGACAGGTTTTTAAAGAGCTTGATGATGCATATGTATACTATTTAAGATATGCGAATGCTGGAAGATTTGGAGTTAGAAGCTCCACTCAAAAGAGGTTGAAGAGTAACATAGTGTACGAAAAGCACTATCTATGCAGAAAGGCTGGATATCCAGAGAAAACAGAAGAGGACACACTGAAAGAAACAGAGAAAAAGGGGAAAAAACGTAAAACTAAAGATCGAGTTTCCAACATCAAAGTCACTGGGTGCCCAGCAGCAGTTGATAGTCCCGTACACGTGGGATCTGATCGGATCGTTTAACTAATTGTAAGCGCGGAAATCAAACAATCAATAACAAACGTTTTCTCTATAATCTTTTGTATATATTCACAATTGATAATATACGATTACAGACTCAAACTCGTTTCTCTCAGTCTCTATCTCACCAAAAACGGCTCACACACACACTCACTTCGTCCCCCCCTAAATCTGACTTGTAACTCACTATTTATATCGACCTAATGGGCCCTGCGACGTTAGGCCCAACGTCGCAGGCCAGGCCCAATGCGACGTAGCCCATGTCGTCGCAGGCCCAATTACAATGTCACCATTCTATGTATATTTCATTTACAGACTCGAATACACACTCTAAACACTATACATTCGTAGACTAATTGACTTTGACAATTACAATAGTTTGACCAACTGACTGACACACAAAATGCATCAACAAACTCCCCCTTGTCATCAGCTTGGTCAAAGAAGTCTTCAATTAGTCTTCATCAACAAACTCTTTCATGTCTTCAACAATCAGAAACTCCCCCTTAGAGATAGCATGGTCTTCCAAGAAATCTTGATGTCCAAATTCATGTGACTGACACAAATTTATCATACAATAAGATCTTCAAACTCAGTGACCATCTCTCAATCATCAGCAGCTTCTCCGATAGAATTATCTTCACAATCTTTGGATAATAGCTGACATCCTTTGCATCTTCAATAATTGACTTTAACAAGATATGTGATATTGAAGAAAATAACATAGAAATAAAATCTTTTTGTATTTTTCTTTATAAATGAAAAACAAAGAACGAAGATTAAAATAAATTGGGGATAGGATTGTTTTAAGTCTGCTTAGGGATCATATCAGGCCAACATGCAATTATTAGCAAATAGTAAGTGTTATTTCGATCATCAGTATATTTGTCCACTTTAAATTTACTTGACATATTTAAAGCACCTTTTATAAAAATTAGTTCAAGACGATCATCGGTATTGTTTGTCCACTTAAACATGTTACATCCGTATCTGTGAACTAACCTTTATTGTTAGTATGAATATTAATTTTGTGAAACCTATTATATGATATACTGATAAACTTTAGTAAAACAAACACTGCATATTCACACAAGGTAGAGATTACAAGACCAAGTTTATCTCGGTTTTCTCGTAACATACACTTGATATTTATATTTAGGCATACATCAAACCGACTATGAAGATACTAGTGGCCCCAGATCTGTACTTAGTACAACAGAGGGTCCCTTAGTATGAACATAACAAGTTTGAGACTATTTGCATAACTAATGGATTCAGGTCTGTACGTGAGTACAACAATAGTCACCATTAGTTAGGCGAATAACCATATTATCACTATATGCCCATTTTACATTTACATAACTATGACAGTGTATGATAGTACTTCCATTTATCAATTAAGACTTATGTCATACATCATATAACATTTTTCACAAAATAATAGACAAGTTTTAATATTACTTCTTACTCACTCACAAACCGGTGTGTACCAAGCCTACCAATACATCATATAAGCCGTTTCTGATCTTGGATCTGATCGGATCGTTTGAGTGAATATATGAACGTATTAATCGAATCAAACACGCAATTCTCTATAATCTTTGTATATATTCACAATTGAATAACCAAGATTACAAGATACAAACTCACAAACTCGTTTTCTCTCCTCCTCACACACAAAAACGGCTCTCCACTTTCTCAAATGTCTAACCCTAAAACTGAATATAACACGCCTATTTATAGTGTAATCTGACCTACATGCGACACTAGCTAAGTGTCGCATGAACCGACCCGTGCGACACTAGCTAAGTGTCGCATAAACACTAATTCTGTGTATATATTCTATTTCACTATTCGTTTACAGACTCGCTTATACACACTAAACATTATACATACGTAGACTAATTGACTTTGACAATTACAAACGTTTGACCAACTGACTGACACACAAAATGCACCAACAAACTCCCCCATGTCAGCAGCTTGGTCAAATAAGTCTTCAATTAGTCTTCATCAACAAACTCTTTCATGTCTTCAACTATCACAAGCTCCCCCATTGAGATAGCATGGTCTTCAAATAAAATCTTGATGTCCAAATTCATGTGACTGACACAAACTTATCAAACAATAAGATCTTCAAACTCAGTGACCATCTCTCAATCATCAGTAGTATCTCCAATAGAATTTGTCTTCACAGTCTTTGGAGAATAACCGACATCCTTTACATCTTCAATATTTGACTTTAACAAGATATGTGATATTTGAAGAAAATAACATAGAAATAAAATCTTTTTGTATTTTTCTTTATAAATAAAAAGTAAAGGATAAAGATTAAAATAAATTGGGGATAGGATTGTTTTAGGTCTGCTTAGGGATCATATCAGGCCAACATGCAACTATTAGGAAATAGTAAGTGTTATTTCGATCACCAGTATATTTGTCCACTTTAAATTTACTTGACATATTTAAAGCACCTTTTATAAAAATTAGTTCAAGACGATTATCGGTATTGTTTGTCCACTTAAACATATTACATCCGTATCTGTGAGCTAACCTTTATTGTTGGTATGAATATTAATTTTGTGAAACCTATTATATGATATACTGATAATCTTTAGTAAAACACAAAACACTGCATATTAAACAAGGTAGAGATTACAAGACCAAGTTTATCTCGGCTTTCTTGTAACATACACTTGATATTTAAATTTAGGCATACATCAAACCGATTATAAAGATACTAGTGGCCCCAGATCTGTACTTAGTACAACAGAGGGTCCCTTAGTATGAACATAACAAGTTTGAGACTATTTGCATAACTAATGGATTCAGGTCTGTACGAGAGTACAACAATAGTCACCATTAGTTAGACTAATAATCATATTAATACTATATGCCAATTTTGCATTTACATAATGATTATGACAGCGTATGGTAGTACCTTCATTTATCAATTAAGACTTATGTCATACATCATATAACATTTTTCACAAAGTAATAGACAAGTTTTAATTATTACTTCTTACTCACTCACAAACCGGTGCGTACCATGCCTACCGATACATCATATGATGAAGCCAATGTTTATAAAAGCTATTTTAAATATGCCAGATAAACCTACTGACACATCAAACATAAACCTTAAAATTTCAAATTTTATGCATGTCACCCGATGTACTATCATATCCCAAGTTGTTTACAGACACAATCCAACGTCTTTTCAGGAATTAAGAATCTTGCTGTTCCATTTCTGATCCAAGTAATCAGAATTTTTAATACTTTAAAATTACTCCCCCTGAACAGCAAATTCTTATCGCAATTCTAAGTCAAAGGAAATCCCCTTAAACCTTAAAACATATATTTTTGGATTTTTTAATTTTAACAAATTTCGCAACATTACATTTCTTTAATACTAAAAAGTATAAAGAATGGCTGTTGCACGAGTAACAAATAAAAATAGATAATTATCAAAATCACATATCAAGTCAAGTCAAATGCCTTTTAGCACTTTTACCACCTCGTAACATCGAAAATCTCATCCATCCAATCAAAATCATCACACATGAGCACTTTGAAAACAATCTTCCAAAAATATTCACATCCTTGCAGTCACTAAAAATATTAGCTATCAAAAATCTGACTGCAACATCACAAACAAACAAACATTAGTACTTATGGGACACCCAAGCCTTGATAGACTTGGGTTGTCCATGGTCATCCATAACCATCACATCAATGAGTTTATGATATTTTAAAAACTCAGACGATTTCATTGATGTGTTGTTTGTGGATTTGGGTGTCCAAACCTGTTTAGGTTCAGATGATTTGTTTTCAACAATGTTGTGCTGTTGAACTTGAGGTCTACTAGGCACAACTTTGTTTACTCTTGCCATAGGTTTTGGAGAGTTTGATGCACAACTAGATACAGGCGAATACGAATGACGCCTTGAAAAAGATTTTGAAAAAGAATTCCTGAAAGAGGAAGTTCTTGGCATCCCTCTACCAAACCTATCTAGGGATAATAACCGACAATCCCTAATTATATGTCCTTGTTGTCCACAATGGAAACAAGAACGTCGTTCAATGTACGACCTATTCCAATGATTACCCACAAAAGGTTGAGGTGGAGAATGAACTGTTGGAAGCTTAGAAGATGAGGCATTTACAGGACGTGAACACTTATGTGTACACGTTGATGTAGAAGCCTCAGAAGTTGAACAAGTTGATGTTGAAGGTTGTTCACTTTTAGATTTTACATTTGAATCCTTCATTTGATGTTGAACCATTTTGGATTCATTTTCAACCTTGTTTTTACCCTTTGTATTTGAAACCTTTACAGTTTCATTGGTAAGTATATGATTTTCTGGTTTTACATTAACTTTTTCAACTTTGATTTCAGCCTCTTCCGGTAGATCCTCTATCTCAACACCCTCCTCTACACTAACTGGAGGTGTACTATCAGACTTAACAAAAGTAGGCAAGGGATACTCTGTCCGTTTAGTTTTCTCCTTTGCCTGCCTTTTGGGATTGGATGTAGCTTCTTTAGACTTTGTAGCTGGCCATGATGAGTAGTCAGCCACAAGTTCTTCGGTGCCTTCCTTAACAGGCAGAGGATAGTGATTAGTAGGAGGTGGAACTGAGTTATACCCTATTCCGGCCTTACTACTTGTATTTGTCCTCTGCTTGTCAACAATTTCATCGAAGATTTTATGAGAGTTTGAGAAACTTGTGATTCCTTTTTTAAAAGAGTCAGACTCAGACTTTAGCTCAGAAAGTTCTTTATTCAACAAATCAATTTCTGTTAAATAGCTTTTAATTGCATCTTGTTGACTAAAGACTTTTGCTTTAAAGGTTTGAGTATCTAACTTATAAGCTTCAATCTGCTTATCATAAAGTTTTTCATTAGCTTTTAGAAACTTATTTGATTCAGTAAGTTTCTCAACCTTTTCTCTCAAGTCTACATAGTCTATTTGAAAACATTTTAAAGAAGCTTCCAATTTAATACAGGATATGCAAGTAAAAGGTTTTTCAGATTCTGTTTCTACCTCATGTATCTTTGCCAAAAGTGCACTGTGTTGAACCTCTCCTTGAAGTGCACTAAAATCAAACGTTCCTGGATTAAACACCGACATCGCCTGTGGTGTTGTGTTCTTCTCTGGAGTCGTTGGTGCTGAAGGTGTAGTGAATCCAGATGGAGGACACTTTTCCTTCAGACATTCCTTAGCAAAGTGTCCATGAGTCTGACAGATTTTGCATTTCACCTTGCTTTTATTAAAACCAAGACCTGTATCACCGTCATCATCCAGGTCTTTTCTACCCGTTCTTTGAAGAAACTTCTTGGTTCTTTGGGTTATCATGGCCATACTCCATTTGATGTCCATCTGCTCGAGATCGTCAGAATCGATCTGTTCAAAGTCTTCCTCAGTAAGCTGTAGAGTACTAGCCTTCTTGGAAAGGAAAGTCTCATAAGAGTTGAGGAAAGCTGCAAAGATTGTAGCATGATCCTCAGTAGCCTTTGAAGGAGCTGTATGAGAAGTATAGGAAGCATATGAAGTGCTAGCAGAAGTAGATGCTGGTGAGTTGGAAGTAGATCTGGAAGTATCATTTAGACTAGGAATTTGAATATTAGCCTCTGACTTCTTTTCTTTTTGATCGTAAGCCGCTATAAGAGCATCCCATAACTCTATAGAAGTTGCTTGATCTTTAAATTTATTAATCACAACTTCTGGCAAGCACTTGGTAATCATCTCATATGCTCTATTGTCTTTATCAAACTCTTCTCGTTCTTTGACTGACATTTGTGCTCTTGACTTAAGCACCCCATCGAGTCTTGGTTGCTCATATCGATCAATGGTGTTAAACCAATTCCACAGATTTGGATCATTGTATTCAATGAAATTGCATAACTTAATCTTCCAACTCGCAAAATCACTATAGAACAAAGATGTAGAAGGAGGCATTTTCGCACCAAAAGCCATATCCGAAAACCGATAGAGTGTAGCGAAACTTTTCCGACACTAAAATTAGGTACTTTTAAGTTCAAAAACAAAATTTGGTACTACCAAAATTTTCGCGAATTTCCCGCCAAAATTTCGTCCGAAAACGTCAAAAATTGGCCGGGTAAAATGAAACTTTTTCCAGCCTAAAATTGAACAGTTGTAAGGCTAAGGAAAAATTTTGGAAATGCAAAATTTTTCGGAGATTTCCCGCCAAAAAACTCGGTTAGTGTCGACACTAGGTTAGTGTCGCTAAGAAGTGTCGCACTGAAGTGACGCACTGTAGTGACGCACGGAAGTGACGCACTGAAGTGACGGTATGAGACACTTGGTAAGTGACGCACTGAAGTGACTCACTGAAGTGACGTATGAAGTACCGCAGAAAGTCAAATGGCGACACTCGATTAAGTGTCGCTATGTAGTGTCGCTAAAAGACAAGTGTCGTTATCAAGTGTCGCTGAAACCCTAATTGGCGACACTTAAGGAAGTGTCGCTATGGAAGTGACGCTAGTAAGGAAGTGACGCTGGTAAGTGACGCTATGTCGCGGCCAGCAGCCCCAAAAACCCCAAAAACGAATTTTTTCGAAACCCTAACGAAAATTGACGAACGAACGATGAACAGGGCTCAAAAATCAACCCAAAACACGATATAATCAACACAAATAACCCAGAAACTAATTATAATCAATTAATACCTTCACGAATCAACCGAAAACACTCAAAATAACGATCCGAAACCGACGAATCCTTGATTCTTGTCTCTGATACCAGTTGAAAGTCCCGTTTCTGATCTTGGATCTGATCGGATCGTTTGATCGGATCGTTTGAGTTGAAAGTTATCTTACTGAAATTGAACTGTTAAACAAAGAGCTTTCAGACTTAAAAAGTGAGTATGGTAATTATCAAGATAAAGTCTTAGGGTCAACTTCTGCGACAATGATCTTTAATGAAATTATTAGCAATCATAAGCAGGATAGGAAAAGTAAGGGAGGAAAAGGAATAGGTTTTGTTGAAATAGCACCTCCTACTACTTATACTCCTTTACCTGTTAAGGAAGGCCTTGATGAAATTCCAGTTGATTATGCTAAGTTGTTGGGTATCAAGGGTAAAGTGGCTAAATCCAACAAACAGGAGAAGGAGAAAACCACGAGGCCAGAGTATCCCACTCCTAAGTTTGTTAAGCCACTGAATAAATCTCCTGTTAGTGCTGAGGAGATTGTTGAGCAAAAGGATGCATCTCCAGTTTGTTTTGAGGAGATCGTTGAGATTGAGGATATTACGGATCAGGAGTATCCTGAAGTTAAGAGAGTTGAAGTTAAACCTGAAAAGGAAATTTCAAAAGTTGAACCTGAAATTAAGGTTCAAACAAATAAGGGTAAAGCCAAGGTTTTAAACTCAAAACAACAAACTTTACAGTCACCTGTAAAGATTTTGCAACGAAAATTAGTAAATGAAAAAGTTTTGTCTGATAAACCTTCAACTTCGACCTCTCAACCAAAGCAAACATTTTCTAAGACATGTACTCAATGTTCATGTTCTAGAAATGTTTCTCCACCTCCTGTGGTAATGCCTCAGCCTCAACCGTTAGTTGAGACTCGTTCTTGTTTCTACGGCAAGAGACAAGGACATTTGATCCGTGACTGTCCCAAGCTGTCAAATCAGCGCTATGGGAGAGAGATGCCTAGGACATCAGTTTATAGAAATTCTTTTTCAAAATCTCCACCTAGGCGTTACTCAAAGTCTCCCAAGCCTGTTCTGAAGCTAAGTAATGTTGAGCAAAAACCTTTGCCAATTCAGAAGCCCAACATTATTTCTGATATCAATTCCGAACCTTCAAAAGTTTGGAAACGAAAAGAGTCTGATGTTGACTCTTCAGTCGTCAACAATAACACTTCAGATAAAAATTCTAATTTGTTTAAAGATAAAGTCCTATCTGATGTGCTTATTGTTGATGACCAAGGAAGACCTAAGTCTGTAAAGGCTTGGGTCTCCGTTTCTCACTAATCTCTTTCTTTGATGTGTTGCAGCAGTCGGAACGTGTGAAGGATAGTTTATGGTATATGGATAGTGGCTGCTCGCGACACATGACTGGCGATGTGTCTCTTCTGACGGATATTAAACCATACTCGGGAGGATACGTTGCTTTCGCGGGAGATTCAGGAGGAACGATTTCGGGAAAGGGAACGCTAACAAATGGAAAAGTTAGCTTTGAAAATGTGAATTATGTGGCTGAGCTGACTCACAACTTGCTGAGCGTTTCACAAGTTTGTGAAAAGGACTACACCACGTTATTCACAAAGACGGAATGTGTAATATTGAAGCCGGGGTATGTCATTCCTGAGGATTGGGTATTGATGCGGGCACCTAGAAAGAATGACACCTATGTGATGAATATGCGAACTGTGGAGACTACAAGTGACTATACTTGTCTTCTTTCAAAGGCTTCAGAAAAGGAATCACTCCTTTGGCACAGACGGATGGGACATATTCATTTCCGTAAAATGAATTTTCTGATTAACAATGATTTAGTGAGGGGAGTTCCAAAACAGTCCTTTGCTCTAAAAGATGACTGCGTTTCTTGTCACAAAGGAAAACTCCACAAGAAGTCCCACAAGTCTAAGGTTGTGAATTCTATTGCAGCTCCGTTGGAACTACTGCATATGGATCTGTTCGGTCCAGTTTCAACAAAGAGCATTGGTGGTCGGTCTTACTGCTTGGTAGTTACTGATGACTACTCAAGGTTTTCGTGGGTATATTTCTTGACTACAAAGGGGGAAACTCCTGAGATTCTGGTGTATTTGTTGGACAAGTTGGCAAATCTGTGCAACTTGAAGGTGAAACGGATACGAAGCGACAATGGAACTGAAGTTACACCACCTGATTCTCCGGGTGATGTACCACCTCAAGATGCATTGGATGGAATACAGTTGGCTGATCCTCGACGCTTTAAGCGTATTTTGGCTGATCATCGTGTTTCGGGTGATACATCGTATGCGTCACTTCATAAGTGACGCTCATAGTGACGCATAAAAGTGACGCTTTAAGAGTCGTTCTAAGTGACGCTGATTAGGGTTTTGGTATAAATAGTCCATATCCGGCACTTATTTCTACCACCAACACTATTCACTACGCGTCACTTCCACTACCCTTGCGTCACTTCTCTCGTCGCTGCGTCACTTCGACTGTTCGTGCTTTCCGATCGATCTACGGCTTTTTGTGTATTTTGCGTGCAATCGGCCTCCGTTACCTTGTTCATCTCACTCTTACGCATCATTAGGTACCGTTTTTATCTATTATACTTGCGTATCCATGATTTAATCGCCGATTGAAGTTTCGGGTTTTTAGGGTTTACGTAATCACGATTATTGGGGATCGTTTTGTTATTGTTTTGTGTTAATAAACGGTGTGTTTTAATCGTTTTCACTTGCCGCATCGTTTGGTTAACTCGTTTTCAAAAAACCCCAAATTTGGTTCGTCGTGATTACCGGGCTTGAACAGTGACACGATGATCTTCATCGTTGCGTCACTTCAAGCGTCACTTCCTTAAGTGCCGCTTAATTGTAATTTCATATGTTAAGTGTCACTTCCACAAGTGACGCCTTAAACCGTCACTTTGTTGAGTGACGCCTTTATGCGTCACTCCCACATCATACTTACCGAGTGACGCTTTAATCCGTCACTTCCTTCACTGACGCTGTCAGTGCCGCTTTAACTAACCGTCACTTTTTAAATGACGCATACCCGTCACTTGTTAACTACAACTTGAATGATACATGTTGCGGCACCGTCACTTACACCAGTGACGCTTTCAATGCGTCACTTACCTTAAGTGACGCATCCTTCTGATTTCTGATTTTCATACGGCACTCCTTAAGTGTCGGCTGTCTAACGTGCGTCACTTCTTCAGTGCCGCTATAAAATCAGATTTTTCGATTATGTTTTTGAGCTTATTCTGTAACGATTTTTCGTGTTCTTGTCTGGTTTATAGTTACAGATGGAGCATCTGCATGATTATTATCGTCGCACAAACACCAGGCACAACATTGTTGCATTTTTGGAATCTACGCATAAGAACTCATTGCCTTTTCGGCCGATGATCGAGTTTCTTAGACGTTCGAGGATTCATTACGCTATTACAGCTTCAGTACCAGTGTATATGAATCAAATCGAGGAGTTTTATGACCACGCATTTATCAGAACAGAGGACGACACTCCGAGGATTGTGACCACTATGTTTGGTCGTGAGATTCAGATTACACAGGATTCAGTTCGCCGTGTTTTGCAGTTTGATGATGCAAACGATATGCCGACCGTTTTTGAGACCACTTTTATCTACGGGGGTCTTCAGAGATTGGGTTATCCGGCTGATCAGCTTACTGATTTTCGTAAACAGTATCTCTGTCGGGTTTGGAGATACTTGGCTCACATTGTAATTGTGTGTTTATCTCCGCGAAAAGGAGGATACGATGCTGCAAGTCACATGACGTTATCTCTGATGCTGGCATTAGTTTATAACAAGCCGTATAACTTCAGCGGTTATATTTTCGGGAATATGGTTGATAATGTTCGAGCTGGAAAAGAAAAATGGCTGTTATATCCTCGTTTTGTTCAGCTGTTGTTAAATGATTTGAATTTGGGAATAGCTCCGGATCTAAGATCGTTACTATTTCCAACGCCCATGATGTTACGTGTTTTCAATGACTGTAAGCTGCCACCAAAAGATTCTCAGATCTTACCTGATCGTGAGTTATTTGGGCACATAGTAAACGAAAACTATGTTGCGCCGCCCGGGGATGGTTATGAGGATGTTGTTGCTCCTCCGGTCAATGAGGCAGATTTAGTTGATGCTGCTGTAGCTCAAGATTTGGAGGATATTGAGCAAGTTGAAGAGGTTCCAGCTGAGGAATCTGATGGTGGTGTTACACCACCTGATTCTCCGGGTGATGTACCACCTCAAGATGCATTGGATGGAATACAGTTGGCTGATCCTCGACGCTTTAAGCGTATTTTGAGAAGGATTTCTGCGGGGCGTGTTCATGTACAGCCTAATCTTGGAAAGCGACCAGCTGGGTCTTCTCCGTCTTATGCTAATTTACCATTGAGAAGACGCCAGCGAACAGGAATTACCATTCAGGAACCTGGTCACCAAGATCAACAACAACAGCAACAACCGCCTACTGCGATGCTTCAGCAGCTACTTGATCAGATAACTCAGATGCACAAGCGTTTTGATGATCAGGCTGCCGTGATTGAAGCTCAAGCTGCTCAAATAAAAGATTTAGAGATAAAAGCAGCTCATGTGCAGGAGTTGCAGCTAGAACTGAAAGATGTGCATTCTAGGTTGTTAGAATTGGAAGCGGTTACTGTTGTTTCGGGGGAGGAAGGTCCGAGAACCTTAGAAACAAATGTAACCCCTCCCCCAGAATCCGAAAATGTAAATCCAGATTCTATTAATGAAAACATTGCTTTGGATTATTTCGTTGATGTTCCAGGACAACCGAGACCCATTTCGGTTGACTATTCGAATGTTAATCTCACATACATTCAGAGTTTGATAAATCCGGATGATGAAGAAGATAAATCAGTTGATCCGGATGATATAGAGATGGATGCTGAGGTTCCAGGGTCAGACGAAGAATATTTGGTTAATCCTCATCAGGAACAAGCACCTGAGCGAGAATCGGAACCAGTTCAGAAACAACCGGCTCAACCGTATGATTTTGATGCACCGATCATTGAGTCCGATGATTCTGATGATGACCAAGAGCCTCAAACAGATACTACTCAGGAACAACCAACTGCTGAATCTGTTCCTGAACAAGCGCAACCGTCTACATCTTCAGAGCGTCCGATGTTTCGAAAGCTCAAGCCTGAATTGAAGATTTGCAAAACATATCAGGTTCGAGGTGATTTGACTGGATTAATCAGAAGTTGGAAGTTTGATGAAGTCAACTTTCTGATTCTTATTAAGCGAAGAGATGGAGTACAGTATTTTCGGCCAAGATTTAACTGTATTAGCACATTGCCGAAGGAGGAATTAAATCGTCTTGCTCAGCTGAACATTGTTAACCACACTGATGATTTTCGTGGTAACATGTTTCAGAAGATTCTCAGAAGAGATATTAACAGCAAGAAGTATTTGTGGGTTAGACCAGAGTTGGGAGTTCGTTATTCATACAAGAAAAAGTTGGATTCAAGAACTCAGCAACCGATTGTGAAGTATCATTATCCTCCAGCTGCTAGTCAGAAAACTGTGCCTTTGCAGTCATTACCACTTGATTTTCTGAAAAGATTACGATATTGGTGGTTTGATTCTGTTACTCAAGAAGCAGTCATTGAATATCTTTCGGTTGAAGATCCAGTGATTGAGAAGGGTAATTGGAGTTTATCTGCAAAATATGGAAGAACTCTTCGTGTTTTTGATCCGATCAGCCTTATCAATTTGACGAAGAAAGATTTGAAAGCTCTTCACAAAAGTAAGATGGAGTATCATCGTTATGATCAAGAAGAAGCTTCAAAGTTCGAGAAGGTGGTCGAGATTTGTGTTCGAGTGGGTATTCATGCTGGTGGAGTATTTCCACCAGGTTGGGTTTAAACTGAAGATGTTTTTTGAAGACCAAGCTGAAGACACGGGGGAGTTTGTTGATACATGTTTGTGTGTCTGTCAGTTGGTCTATTGAGTTGTAAGTGTCGTTAGTTAGTTTTATTAGAAAAGTCATTTTCTGTATTTGCGACACTTAAGTTTAGCATTAGGCGACACTTGCCTTAGTGACGCATAGCGACACTTAGGTAAGTGACGCATGAGGGCGGCGACATGCGACACTTCCCAAGTGACGCATGTCTGCCGATTTTGTTTTAGTATAAATTGAAACCTACGGGTTTTCGGCTAGGGTTGACGAAACCCTAGCACCATTTGTCGACTAAGCACTTCTGTAAACAGTTTCAATACGATTTACAAGCTAATATACTCGTTTACTTTGATTAATCATTGTTTTCGGTTTGAGTTTATTACTTGTTTGTGTAATTGATTGATTCCGCCAATCTATTACTATCGATCAACACTCAGATCCACATCCAGGGGGCACTCTCAAATCTTGTTGTTCACATTTCTGAATTAAATAATCAGAATTTTTAATATTCAGAATTACTCTCCCTGAACAGCAAATTCTTATATCCAATCCAAAAATACTCCCTTTAAACATTAAACATATTTTTTGTATTTTTTTTTTTTTTAAATTGAATTTAAAAACTTAAAAATCCAAGTCACAAATCATTTCTTTGACTGAAAGAACCTTAAACCTATCAGATTGACCAGTTCAATAAAACGTGATCGCAAAAAGGCTTTTGTGAAAAGGTCCGCACACTGCTTAAGGGTCTCTATATGTACGACATCTATAAGGTGTTTCTCAAAGCAATCCCGTATAAAGTGGAACCTAAGTTCAATATGTTTGGTCTTAGAGTGCTGTACGGGATTGTGAGTTATAGATATAGCAGCTGTATTATCTATATAAATAGGAGTCATAGAGAGATTGAACCCGTAATCACGCAGCTGATGCTGAATCCAGAGAACTTGAGAACAGCAACTTGCAGCAGCAACATACTCGGCTTCAGCTGTGGAAATAGCAACCGCAGTCTGCTTTTTGCACTGCCAAGAAACTAAGCGCGATCCAAGGAACTGACATCCTCCAGTAGTTGACTTCATATCTATCTTGCAGCCACCAAGATCCGAATCCGAATAGGCAGTTAACTCGAAGTTTTTCTCGTTTGAATACCATAGACCCAGAGATGGCCTAAAAGCGAGATATCCAAAAATGCGTTTTACTGCCTTCATATGAGACACCTTCGGATTTGCCTGAAATCGTGAGCAGAGAGAAACAGCAAACACTATATCTGGTCTTGAGGCAGTCAGGTACATAAGAGAGCCTATCATTGAGCGATAGTCTTTCTCCTTGCAGTCTTCATCGTCCTCATTAGGTCCAAGATTGTGTCTTGCTTCAATTGGAGTGCCGTAGTGTTTACAGTTGAGCAATTCATATCGCTTTAACATGTCAGTGACATATTTTGACTGGTGAATATATATTCCATTATCAGATTGCTCAACCTGTAGCCCCAGAAAGAACGTGAGTTCCCCCATAGCACTCATTTCAAACTCAGATTTCATCAGTCCTTCAAAATCTTTACACAACTGATCATTAGTTGATCCAAAAATAATGTCGTCCACATAGACCTGTACAAGTAACAAATCCGCTCCTTCCCTTTTGATGAAAAGCGTGCTATCAATCTGTCCTCTGTCAAAACCATTCTTCAGCAAATACTTGGCAAGTCGCTCATACCAAAGTCGAGGAGATTGATGAAGACCATACAAAGCTTTCTTCAGTTTGCAAACATGATTAGGATGCTTTGGGTCTTCAAAACCTGGAGGTTGACACACATAAATCACTGCGTCGACATCTCCATAAAGAAAGGCACACTTCACGTCAAGTTGATACACGCGGAATCCTTTAAAAGAAGCATAAGCTAGAAAAATCCGAATTGATTCCAAACGAGCAACAGGAGCGAAAACTTCATCATAGTCAATACCCTCTAATTGACTATATCCTTGAACTACCAGACGGGCTTTGTTTCGAATAACAGCCCCACGATCATCCATTTTGTTACGAAAAACCCAACGAGTACCCGTCAAATGAGCACCCTTGGGTAGAGGAACAATTTCCCAAACATTCATCTTGTTTATTTGCTGTAGTTCCTCCTGCATAGCCTCGACCCAAGATGGATCCTTTAAGGCTTGATCAACCTTTTTAGGTTCAATTTGAGACAAATGACATGAATCTATATGTGCAATAAGTCCCAAAAGTTGCTGAGCTGAAGTCTGCTTTGCTTGCTGTCGTGTTTGAACAGATGCATGAGGATCACCAATGATATTATCAATGGGGTGATCCTTATGTATACGAGTTTCTGGTATGGCACCTGGCACAAGATTCACACCTAGATTGTTCAAATCTCCCTCAGTTTCGGGAGTAGCAGCAGACTCAGGAATGGCTATCTCTTCTTCTTGTTCTTCATCTTCAGTAGAAAATAAGTGAGAGTAGGCCATTGTTTCCTCCATTTCATCTTCTTCTTGTGGTTCCTCTAAAGGAGGCATATTCGGATCATATGGAAGCTCCTTTGTGTAGGTATAAACTGTTTTAGAAGGAGCAGCCGAAGATGATGGAGTAGGAGATGGTGTTGATGGTGGTGATTTGGTAGTAGTTTGTGGTTGTGTGGGTGGAGGTGTAGGATTAGTTGGTGGAGGTGCGGGTGTTGCATTGGGAGATGGGTCGGATGGTTTATTAGTAACAGGTGTATCTTGATTAAGATCAAGCTCATGAAGTATAGAAACCAATTCTTCCGTTTCATCTTCTTCCGAAATATTGAAAGAATTGAAGAGGTTTCCATAGTTGAAAAACCAAACCGGACCCGTTCCTTGAGAAGGTTCCGTATACCTTAAACATTTCACTTCAAAATGCTCCTCAATCTGATTCGATGATTTGTTAAAGACTCTTTTGTTCGGAGAGTTGACTGAATATCCAAGAAAAATCTCTTCAACAGCCTTATCACCAAACTTAGAGACCTTATCTTTTGTAATCATGATCAGGCATGGACACCCAAATGGTTCTAGGAACTGTAGATTTGGCTTACGGTTATTAAAAAGTTCATAACACGTTTTGTTCCTTTTCTTAACCGTGAGTACTCTGTTGAGAACATAACAGGCAGTATTAACTGCCTCAGCCCAGAATATGATTGGCAACTTGGAGTCAGCTAACATAGTCCGAGCTGTCTCGATTATTGTCCTGTTCTTCCTTTCTGCAACTCCATTCTGTTGTGGAGTCCTCGGAGCACTAAATTGATGCTCAATACCTCTTGTAGCACAAAACAATTCGAGAGTTGAGTTCTTGAACTCAGTTCCATTGTCGCTTCGTATCCTTTTCACCTTCAAGTTGCACAGATTTGCCAACTTGTCCAACAAATACACCAGAATCTCAGGAGTTTCCCCTTTTGTGGTCATGCACAGATTTACCAGTTGCTAACACATGTGTTACTGTCAGTTTGTTATAGTGTGCATCGTTACATTTTCCTCATATATAGAATTCAGACATAACACATATTTTATCCAACAGGTACAACATGATGTTCGTACCGTTCACTGGAATAGACAACCACCGAAAGAGTGTGACGCTTGGTGCGGGCTTGCTAAACAATGAAACTTCCGATAGTTACGAATGGCTGCTCAACGCATTCCTAAAGGCGTTTGGAGTGCAGCCAAGAATTATCATGACAGATCAGGATAAATCAATGAAAAAAGCAGTGGACAAGGTCCTACCCGAGTCGAAGCACAGACTTTGTATGTGGCACATCACAGATAAGCTACCGGGGAAGGTATGTTTTTTTGATAACACTCATCTGTAAAGTATGTCACATGTGCTACAAATGCAGCTTGCTTGATGAAACATGTGCTACTGCTTGCTAACACATGTGCTACTGATTGCTAACACATGTGCTACTGCTTGCTAACACCTGTGCTAATGATTGCTAACACATATGTTACTCAATGTCTTTGCACTTGCAGATTCTTTATGATGTACCTGATGACAAAGAGTTCAAGAAAAAGTTCAACAGGATTATATGGAACATGTGGATTACGCCTGAACAGTTTGAGGAAGAGTGGGCAAAGTTAATGGACGAGTATAATACACAAAACCACAAATGGCTCACAAAGATCTATGACATCAGGTCTACGTGGATACCCGCATACTTTGCAGACGTTGAACTGTGTGGACTAATGAGGACAACCTCAAGATCAGAGAGTGAGAATTCATTCTTCGGGACGTTCAATAACAAAAGATTAACTCTCGTGAATTTTATGTTGTGTTTTGAGAATGCTATGGAAAAGCAGCGCTATACTCAAGATGTTCTTGACCACCAAACCACAGAAACGGTTCCAAAGTACAAGACACAACTTAGGATTGAAAAACATGCGGCGAAGGTGTACACGAGAACGATTTTTAATATCGTGCAGATAGAGATAGTGAAATCACTTTGGGAATGCTCGATAGACGCCTTAAGAAGTGAAGGTGCTTTCCAAGAATATATCATCAAGGAAACGAGGAAGTATACAGAGGATGAAAGAGCTTCAAATGAAGACTGGGAAGTGGAATTTTGGCCTGAAGATAAAAAGACACGAACATTTGACTACAAGGTACAAGATCTAAAAAATTGTAAGTCTGTAAAAGTTTGTTTAAGTGTTGCTAACACATGTGTTACCTATCAGTAACACATGTGTTAATGTTAATATAAGTTAAAAAATGTGATTCTATAACTTTGTTTTTACTAACACATGTGATAGCCATAGGTAACACATATGTTAGTGATGCTGTCACATGTCTTACCTATCAGTGACACATTTGATAATGCCAAAACTAACACATGTGTTAGTGATGAGTAACACATGTGATACGAACTGTTTACACATGCAACACTAACTACTATCTCACTTTGTTTTATTTGAATCAGGTTCTTTACAACATACAGGATGAGTAAGTGGAGTGCAGCTGCAAGAAATTCACTAGGCGTGGGATCTTATGTAGGCACATTTTTTGTGTTTTGAAAAACCGTAACATTGAGGAGATTCCAAACCGTTACATTTTAAGAAGATGGACCAAGAATCTTATTCCCGTTGAAGTTCGTAAAAGAAAACGAATTGCAACCGAGTATGACCAACTATCAAGCGAGGCGGCTTCCACTTTTGATGATTGTTTACAGCTGTTAGGAAATAATCAAGAAAAGATGGCTGATTTTGTGACAAAGTTGAAGAAGATGAAGATGGATCTTGAAGCTTCTGCATCCGAGAATCAACCTCAAAGCAAGAATGATGTGATAGAACAATTGCACGGGATCAAGAAACCGGATGTAGTTGAAATTCAAAATCCAGATGTGTTGAGATACAAAGGTTGCGGCAGAGACAAGCGTTTGATGAGCGCTAAGGAAAAAGCAGTAAAAGCTGCCGGAAAGAGGATAAACAAATGCGGAAAGTGTGGAGAAAGAGAACCAGGTCATAACAGGCGGTCGTGTGACAGAAAGAAGGCAGAGGCTAAGGCTAGAGCAGAAGCAAAAGAGAGGGAAAAAGCAGAAGCAGAGGCTAGGAAGATAGCATAGGAACATATGAAAAGTGGAAAGTGATTTTTTTATAATAAAAAAATTGAAACTTTTGAACAATTGTCTAGTGTTCCGTTTATTTTTATAACATGATTACTGGATAACTATCTTTTTATTATTTGTAGTAGCAGTAAAACAATTTTATTACTATTCATATGCTGGAAATAGTACTTGTATCTGCTGTGTATTTCTAAATGTGAAGCATGTATATTTGTTAACACATGTGTTAAAAGCAGGTAAAGTAACACAAGTGTTAGTGTCAGGTAACACAAGTGTTAGTTGTATTTAACACATGTGTTAGGGTCAAGGAAAGTAAGTGTTAGTGGTACGAATAACAATTGTCAGTGAAAGTTAGCACTAAACTATTAGTGTTAACTAACACATGTGTTAAAGACGGGTAACACAAGTGTTAATGGTTAGAATAACAAGTGTTAGTGGTGAGAATAATTAACACAAGTGTTAGTAGTTGGTAACACAGATGTTAGTATCCGGTAAAGCAAGTGTTAGTGGTAAGAATAACAATTCAGTGATAGAGGTAGGTAACACAAGTGTTAGTGGTGGTAACCAAAGTGTTAGTGTAAAAATAACAATTGTCAGAGATGGCTAACACTAGTGCTATAGTTACCTAACACATGTGTTAGTGGTTGGTAAAACAATTGTTAGTAGTAGGTATTACAAGTGTTAGTGGTAGTAATCCAAGTGTTAAGGTTCTGCAACATACATCATCATCATAAAAGTAAAAAAAAATGATGTTTTTGGGATAATAATAACACGTGTCAGGGGAAGCTAACACTAGTGCTAGTGTTACTAATACATGTGTTAGTGGTTAGAATAACACAAGTGTTAGTAGTATTCAGCACAAGTGTTAGTTGTATGTAACACAGGTGTTATTGGTAGTAACCCAAATGTTAGGGTTCTGCAACATACAGCATAAATAAAAAAAGTATATGATACAAAATGCAAACAGCCAAATAATTTCACAAAAAAATATAAACCAATTCTACTTGACTGCATCATAGCAAATATACTTGGATTCAAAAAAAGAAAACATGATAAACCCTGTTATCAACAAAATGCAGGTGAGTACATCGTGCCTCACACCCCCTGATTCCAAAAAGATAATGACCAAAAAACTATTATGAATTGTACTTCATTACAGAAAAACCTAAAAATCCACAGCCAAACTACGATGTATCATCTTCAAATTCTTTGTCAGCCTCCTCCTTGCGGGTTTTTATAGCCACTTTGACTTGCTCCACAACCTTGTCGCGTGAGTACGAATGCACAAAATGATCAACAAACGACATAACACGCTCTCTGTGAATATTCTGTTAGTGAATCAACATCTTAGCATCGTACTTTATCCTCAAACACAAAAGCTGCAAGTTCTGCATACTACCTTCCTCAGCCAGTCCACAAACAAACTTTGAAGAAGGCTCACCACGATACTGATCCATGTGCATCATTGCAAACACCCCACAACCACAATGGTTTTTCTTCGTTTTCCACTTCAAATTCATCACCACAGCCCTCTCCACCTTCTTCAATTTGTCAGATGCAGGATGATCAACTGACTTTAAATGTTCAACAAACAGAGATTTCTGTGACGAAAAAAAATCATTGATATAATGAAATTTTAAAAATATATAATATATAAACCATAAAAGGAGAGATAATCGAAGTAATAGAAAATAAAGAGTACATACAACAAGGTTGCAGGTTCGCTTGTACTTCAACTCATAATCAAATTCAACAGTGTTATCAAGAATTTGAAACGTTTTCTTCTTCAAATTGAAAACCAGAACATAGAAGTGGTGAGAGCGAAAGATAGGGAAGAAAACCTGTTAATATAAAAATTACAAATATGTGAAAAAACTTACAAAAGATATAATGATGAAAAACATTAACGAAAACAAAATAAACACTGTAAAAAAGGGTTACCATTTCAAAACTCTTCATAGACAACATCTCAACATCATTATGCAACCAACCAGAAATGGAAGCATTAAAAGCTTCTATACTTTTCTCTTTTGTCAAATTTAACATACCCTCAGGCTAATAAGACAAAACATTAAAAAAATGAATCAGAAAAAATAAGCATGTGGCCATAAACATGTGTTACTGTCAGCTAACACATGTGTTACTGTTAGCTAACACATGTGTTACTGTCAGCTAACACATGTGTTACTGTCAGGTAACACATGTGTTAGTAGTTGGTAATACATGTACTGTATTAGTATTTGGTAACACATGTGTTATGTGAACACTACCACTTGTGTTATCAATTTAAAACACACACAAAAAAAATATGAACAATGCAACAACTTACAATGATAGAACATGGGAAAAACAGTCTTTTGGGTAATTCAGGGGCAGTTTGCAGTTCTTCATGATTAAGAATGCAGGCCCAAGTGTCAATTACGTTACCACTTATCCACAGCCCAGGTGCAAGAGTTTGGAAGTCTTCGCGTGCAACTGCTAGCCCATACTTATCTTGAAACACAATTTCGCTGAGAAAATAAGTAAACAAAAACGTTAAAGATGAATACGGAAAGATGAAATAAACTTAAAAAAAACAAAATAAAGAAAGTACACTTACGATCTGTCGCCTATCATGGCAAACAGCCAGTTTGAAAGTACAAACTCTTGCTTGACCACCTTTGTCTGAATGTCAGTTTTCGTGTTCATGTAAGGTGAAAAAACAAACACAGGCTGCTTGCACGCACTGTTCTTTTCACCACCACCCTAATCACCCTCAAATTCCCGAGTTAGACCAAGGGAGAAATTAGGACAATCGGGACTAGGTAAGAAAGTCGATATGGGTAATGTACTAGAGGTAGGTATATCAGATGAGATAGAAGGATCGGGAAATGGAAAAAGTGGCTGATTATAGGCAAAAAAAAGTAGTCATGTCAAACACCTCGATAATGTCATTTTCGATATCAAAGAAATTATTCAAATAGTCCGCATCTTGATCTTCCAAAGCACCATCTGTCTTAGCATCTTCACTAACAGCAACATCACTTTGCTCTGGCTGATACGTCCTCTGCCGGAAAATTGTATCAAATTTAACAGAAAGATCCAAAAACCGTTGATCATTCGGAAACTTCTTGCATCCTTCATGCAGCTTCTTCTCTATCAGCAGTTGAGTCTTTTTTACAGACTCAAACATCAAAGAAATAGAATCCAGAAGATCCTGTCACATAAAACAATAAATCACCACATGTATATAATGAAAAATCAGTAGGTAGCACATGTGATATAAAGTATGTAGCACCTGTGTTACTTTAAAAAACATTTAATATTAGTAATCGACACATACATACATAAAAAAGAACATTTTTAAAAAGACTTACGCTTGGACCATCATCTTTTTTAAGATTAACAAAACCCTCGGCTTTGAATGCAGTTGCAGCATCATTTGGACCAGCTAGAGGCAAGCTACCAAACACACCACGATCAGTCTCCTCAGTTTGAGCAATCTGAATCAAAGTGGCGTCCCAATTCTGAACAATTGGGCGTTGGCGTACAACGCTACAGGACGTATACTTCACAGAGTCGAGATACAATAGCTGTTGTTTTTAGTAACACATGTGTTAAGTGAAATTTAATTACAACAAATAAAGATGACAAACACCTATGAAAAAGGAAAAAAACATAAAAAGCAACAAATAAAAAGCAACAAATAAAAACTTACAAACAAAAATGTGATTGGACCAGTAAAGTATTTGGTTTTATCTTTCTTCCACGGTGGCACAGTTTTCTTCAAGCAGTCGATGATAAAACCACACCAGTCATACTTATCAGCTTGAAAGTCTTCATTGAACTTGTATAAAAAATGCTGAACACACCTGCCATTGCTCATGCACCTTCCCATTGTGTTAGCAAAAAGCATCAGGAATGTGATCTTAAAGAAAAATCCATGATCTTTGCATAGCGTAATCTGGTGTGCAATCTCCTTGTGATTGACAGTATCCGTTGGAAATCGTGTAAAGGTTTCGTGAAACTGAACCATAAATGGTTGGTCTTGGCTGACATCAGGTAATTCCATGATGTTTATGGAACCTTTGGGAATACCAAATACATCATGAACTGACTCTCGGGTGACTTTAATGCTTGAATCACCAAAATTGAGCTCCATTCTTTCCGGATCAAAATGATCCACAAGGAAATACCCAAGTTGACCTGCAAATATAGTAACATAATTGTAATTAAAAAAATAAGAAATTAATCATTAAATTGTTAAAAATGTAAATGAAAGTAACTAGTACCAACACATGTGTTAGCAAACCAGTAACACATGTTGTACCAAGTAAATAGAACATTTTTCTGTTAGTGAATAATAACACAAATGTTAATAAGCAGCAGCACAAGTGTTAGCAATTAGTAACACATGTGTAAGTAATATTCAGTAACTAATAATAAAATCACAAAAAAACAGAATCTCTAAATAATTATAACCAAGGAAACAATTAGGCCAAAAAAGTACCTGGAAGCGAACTAATTGGGAAATCGATAAAGGTACCAAACCTCATATCTCTAAGGCATTGTTTTTGTTCAAAGCTGAGATTCTTCGTCGCCTCAAACATTTGCTTTGGGGTGGTTCGAATACGAATGGATGGTAAAGTTGATGCTCCCTGTCCTTCATCCTTTTTTACAGTCTTCTTCAATTTAACTATTTTCTTCTCGTCCTCGTCTTTGACACGTACCTTTCTTTTACGATGCATACGTGTCTCAACCTCAATCATGGGATTATCATTCTCATCTTGGGCTGCAGGGTGCTTACTGTTGTCTTTTGCCCCATCCGTTTTCTTCTCATTCTTATCATTCTTTTCCAACACTTCCTCGGAAAACTTGTTGTTTTTAGATTCATCAACCTTCTCCTTCTTTGCCTTCTCCTGTTCTGCCTTCTCCTTCTCCGCCTTCTCCTTCTCCGCCTTCTCCATTTCTGCCTTCTCTTTTTCCACATTCTCTTCTTCTGCTCTCTTCAACTCAGCAGCATTCTTCATCTCCTGGTCTTTTCTATCTTTCTCGGCTTCTTCCTCTGCTAATTTGTTCTTCAACAAATCAGCATCAGCAGCTTTCTTTTTTTTCCTGCTCTGCTTTCTTCATCTTCACCTCATCGATAGCAGCCTTTTTATCAGCTGCAGCCTTCTTCTTCGCCTCCATAGCAGCCTTTTTATCTTCCGCGGCCTTCTTCTTTTCCATATCAACAGCTTTCTTCCTCTTCGCCTCTTCATTAGCAGATTGTTTATCATCATCACCCTTCCTTTTTTTGACTTTTTCATCTGGTGATTCACTTCTCGCAGCTGATGCTTTTGTTCGTCCACCTCCTTTAATAGCTTTACGCTTCTGTCTACCGACCTTGGTTTCTACATTAAGCATATCTGCGAGTGTAGGAGAATTAGGAGGTTTGCCACCTGAAAAACACCAAAAGTAAAGAACAAAAAAATGTGTAAAAAAGATTATCATGACACTAATAAAACAACATATTTACAAGGAAAAATAGCTTAATGTTGAATTTATAACAACAACAAGAATGCTGACATACGTGATACTGCCCGCAAATCACATTTGATTCAAAGTAACTATAAAAAAAATGTTATGAATTGATGGAATTTACCTTGACAATCAACATCACTAACATTTTGTTTTTTAGGTCGTTTTCTATAGACCTTTAAACCACTAGCATCCAAAAAAGGTAACTTTGTGACAACTGAAAAAGTAAAAGAATACACACGAAACTCAACAATAAAAAACTTGCAAACATACATATATCGGATATGGTACTGCAAAAAAGATGATAATTGAATAACAAAATTAACCTTCTAGTGAACTCAAAACGGCTGGATCAGTTTCTGATACAATGCTATCTCCGAAAGCTATTAAATAAAACGAACAGCCACAATAATTTAATAAAAAAAAATTACAAAGAAAGCATACATCATATACATACACCACATAAAAAACATATAACAGCATGATATAACACATTACAAAACAACTTGCGCAAAATTCAAAATATACCAAACACTTGTGCAAATTCAATCTACACAATAACTAACACTTGTGTTAACAAAAAACTAAATTCAATCCAATCAAATATACAAATTCAAATACACCAATAACTGAAACACTAAAAAATACCAAAAGCTAAACAGTAGAATCACTTGAAAATGCAAACACTAACATATTAACAACCCATTTGCAGACACTATAATCAGTATAACAAACAAAGCTAACACATGTGTTAGTAAAACCCTAATTTTAAACCAATCAAATTAACTAACACAAATCATCATCCAAAAAAACAAAAAAAGAAAAGAAAACGCATAACGTAAATTTAGATTGATCATAAAAGTCAAAGAAACTTACTCATTGGTACACAACTGATAGGTGGAACATCAATCGGTTCTGACGATATTGTTTTAGCAGGAATTTCGTCACGCAAATCACTCATTTTAAAGTGATTTCTGTTACAAAAACACGTACACTTTAGATTATAATCGCGTTTAAGAATTAGGGTTTTATAAAAACGAAATTTAGTAAATAAAAATACTCACCGATACAACGTTATAGAGAAGCGAGTATGCACAAAACGAAGATTTGTGAGAATACGAAGATGATTTGATGATTTGATGAAGAAGCGCTGCGATTTCAAGGGTTTTCAGCGAGAGTCGTGAGAGAGGAAAACGAAAGGAACGAGAGGGAAGAATGAACAGAGTAAAAATTTTGAACAAAAGTGAAAAACACGGAATAAATTAATTAATTGTATATTTACCATAATACCCTTCCGCCCAAAATCATATTTGTTTTTATTTTTTTAATTAATAAATGATGTATTAATATGGACCATTGATCTCACAAATCTGATGGCTCAGAATGATTCCCCCATTCTCACTTAAAAAGGGTTTACTCATTTGAACCCTACTCTTTGTTTATAATTAGAAAACTAGCCTAACTCCATCGAACATTGTAATAATTAAGTAATTATTAAGAATCCATGATCACTGAATATAAGTGAAGGAATATTAATGAAGCCGGCATCAAGAACTATAACTGACATATTTGATATTAACAAGGTTTATCATGTCCACGCGCGAAGGGCGGAGCCAGAAATTTTCGTTGAGGGGGGCCAAAATTTAGTCACAATAATCATTAACATTAGTCGTATTCGAGCAACACAGCATGAAGTTTTGAAATTTTATTTCATGGATTCCACATAAAACCATAACTAACAGTCCAATCGTTTCACCGTTTTGGTAACAAGGAATTATTTGAATAAAACTTCCTATTTGTATATTAGTAAAAATATATGTGGAATAAAAATCCAAATACTTTTATAACTATTGTATTAGATACATTGCATGGGGAGTGGGAGGGCAAAATCGCCGGCGTTCACCACTCTTCACCAATGTTCAACTTCATTGTTCAAATTCAATGTTCCAAATTCAACGGCGTGTGCAATTAGGGTTTTTCTTTTTGTTTTTTTCTTCCTCTTTTTTGATTGGTAAAAATTATTTTTGTGGACCATTTAAATTTGAGTTAAACAATATAATTGAACCACTCCCCCTAAATTGTATGTGTTAAACTTCGGTATCAATCGAACATCGAGCTGAACATTAAGCACAATTATAACCGCTCATTGTCCTTAAACAACAGTGAGCTCTTAAATTAAATTAAAGAACCATATTCACTAGTTCAAGTGCTTCGTAGCCAATTTATATTAGTTATTTATATTATATTAAAGATACAATAACAATAAAAATGACCTAGGTGAATACCAAATATATAATAGAACACCATACATAAACTATCGAAGAGAAATAAAAAATTTATTATTAGCATAATTATATACGTAATATAATAAATACATCAAAACAAGCAACATATTACACTGATTATATACGACTGAAAATAAGACAGCAAAGACTTGGAGATGAAGGAACAGCATGTGGCAGTTAGTAGCATGCAGGTCTTCTATAAAAATATACTCCGTAAATATTAGATTAGACGTTAAACTATGGGCCACTTTGATAATAATTTAACTATGGGCCAAATTTAAGCTTATCACTTGGGCTGGTTAGGGGAGGCTCAGGCGCTCAGCACCCTCCAGCCCCCTACAAGCTCCGCTACTGCCCACGCCTTGCGTCAGTATTTTGCCTTGCGTCAGTATTTTCAAATAATAACATCAAGTACTTACAAATTTATATTAAATAATACATCGTTAAAAAGACATATAATGTATTTAAAATTGAAATTTGTTAATTCTTATGGTATTTTATTTTTCTTTTTATGACAAATTAGCAAAATAAATATACTTATTTTTCAATTAGACATTATATCTTGAATGATCCACTAATTAATTACTATAATATAAGTATATAAGTAATAGCAATTATGTATATTATAAGTAAACTTAGTTTTCCCTTTAAAATTTAAATTTGAATTCTATACATTCTTAACTTCCCTTGTATTAACACAATTTGGCCACTTTTAATTTCATTCCAATCGCTAACCTAACTAAACTAATGGCAAGCAAATTGTCAATATAGTGAATATTGAAAAAAAAATAAAAAATATGCTAGATATTGAACCATGGACCTAAAGGTTATATGGTAATAACTTTACCATCAAGCCAACTTGCATTAAGTATACATGTTCTCTCATAAATGTATTTATTAAGAGATATAAATGATTAAAGAAAAAGACAAACAACTTACTATTCATAAGTGTTTGCTAATTGATATCAAGGGAGAATTATTAATTATTAATAGAGAAAATTTCATAAACCATACCTGTGTTTTACACACATTTCACATATCATACCCGAACTTTTTTTTTCAGGTTTTCGGTACAATAAGTTTCAAATTTGCTCGTAAATGGTACCTCCGTCCAACTCCGTCTATTTTTGTCGTTAATAAGTTTCAAAATTGCTCGTAAATGATACCCGTAAGTTTCAAAATTGTTCGTAAATGATACCCATAAGTTTCAAAATTGCTCGTATATGATACCTGTGGTTTATACACATAACGGTGAAAATTAACGGATTGTAACGGAGGTACCATCTACGAGCAAACTTGAAACTTATTGTATCAAAAACCTGAAAATAAAAGTTCGGGTATGATTTGTGAGAATCTGTGTAAACCACATGTATGATTTTTGAAATTTACTCTTATTAATAAGAATAACGGAATAAGATTGGATCACGTGGTGCTATTCAATAAGAAAGATTTAATGAACCTGGCTAAAGAAAGAATATGTCCAAATAAGGAGGTGCTAAATTTTTTTAAATAATTGTATCATGTTCCATCGATAGTTTCCAACTATTATTATTATTATTATTTTTTTTTTTTGCCTTTCAAAAAAAAAAATATTAGTTGGAAACTATCGATGGAACATGATACAATTATTTAAAAAAAAATTCATCACCATTTCACTTGTTTTTAGTTTAAACATAAACTTAGTTATGCCGGTACAAAAAGCTTCAAAGAAATGAAATTTGTTTCTTCCTTAGTTTACTTGTTACACGAAATTTCAAGAACCTATTTCAAAGATATAAAATTTATTGATTAAAAAGTTTAGTGGTCAAATCGCGGTTCAAAGGGATGGTGACTTAGAGAGGGAAGAAGGGGCAGGTGATTCAGCTACATCTTAAAGTAAATTTGTATACCCAAGATACATTGTTGTTAAAATGCACCATTTTAAGATGCAGTGTACTTATGATACAGTAAATCAGACCGTAAATCAAAAACACGAACGCTAAGATTGCCTACCACTCCTTCCCTCTCTAAAAGGCCTGACCATATATATGATCTCAAACCCTAAATCACTCATAGTTTATAAAAATGTTCCATATTAATATTTAACCAAGGTCTATTCAATGAAACGAAAGACTAGAGGTTTAGCGTTATCGAGGTAACCAATCAAATTTGAGGTATGTTGTGGGTTTTAGTCCTGGGGTGAGACTATCTGTAAATATTTGTACAGAAATGTATATATTTGTAATATGGGTGTATGAGTTGAGCGTTTTTTTTAATAATTAATTAAGGGCAGAAAACTATAAAAAGTCATTGATACTCATAATATAATTACAGTATTTTATATAATATGTTGAGGAATTATATTTTATATATATATATATATATATATATATATATATATATATATATATATATATATATATATGGATGAGTTCTGGTGAAAAGAATGGGATAGAAAAAAATGGTAAAAATAGATGTCAGCCCTTGATCTAATCTAAATTATATATATATATATATATATATATATATATATATATATATATATATATGTGTGTGTGTGTGTGTGTGTGTGTGTGTTTAAAAGGGGTGGGGATAAAAAACGATGAAAACACTTTTTGATTCACAATTTTTTTAAGTTGTGAACTTTAATGTTTTTTTTGCTTCACATATGAATTTTTTTGTGAACCCTTATATATTTTTTTGTTTCACATAAAATTTTCGTCATGAACCTTTAATTTTTTTTGCTTCCCACAAAGTTTTTAACTTTTTTAATTGTGAACCTTATTTTTTCACATAAATTTGTTTGTAAATTTTTTCACGAAATTTTTTTAAGTTTTTTTATTGTGAACTTTAATATTTTTTTGGGTTCACGAAAAGTTTTTAACCTTTTCAACTGTGAACCTTAATTTTTTTGAGTTCACAGAAAATTTTTAACCTTTTCACATGTGAACCTTTTTTTTTTCTCAACTGTGAACCTTTTTAGGTTCACGGAAAGTTTTAAAAATTTTCAATTGTGAAGCTTAATTTTTTTTTTTAGTTCACGAAAAGTTTTTAACTTTTTTCAATTGTGAACCTTAATTTTTTTATGGTTCACGGAAAGTTTTTAACTTTTTTTAAATGTGAACCTTTTTTTCAACTGTGAATCTTAATTTTTTTTTGGATTCACGGCAAGTTTTTAACTTTTTGAATTGTGAACCTTGTTTTTTTATTTTAGGTTCACAGAAAGTTTTTAAGTTTTTCAATTGTGAACCTTAATTTTTTTGTTTTGGTTTTCGGATTTGACTTTATTTTATTTTTTTCACATTTATTTTTTTTGTGAACCTTTATTTTTTACGGTTTACTTCACAAAAAAAAAAAAAGGTTCACAACTTAAAAAAATTGTGAAGTAAAAAGTGTTTTCACCGTTTTTTTTAATCTCAACCCCTTTCACACACACACACACACATATATATATATATATATATATATATATATATATATATATATATATATATATATATATATATATATATATATATATATATATCTAGCTTTTCTTAAATCTATTGTTTCTTCTGACCTAGAACTAGATGTTTCAGGTATATAAGTGGAAAATCTAGATGGCTCTAATTTTTCATTTTCAAAAAATATAGATCAACATTTTAAACATTTAAATGCTTTCTATAACACTATATATAAAAATGGTTTAGCAGTTTCACCAACAAAGATGTCTTTATTTCAAACTGAAATAAGATTTTTAGGACATAATAGAAGTTTCTATAGATAAAATTGAAAAAAGTTTATGTGATTGGAGTATACCTAAACAAGATGTTAGAACTATTTATAAAATAGGATCATTTGATTATTTTCAAGGATATTCTATAAAAACAACTGAGAAAGTAATACCTTTATTACAAAATCACCAAAATATACAACTATTCTCTAATACTGCTATAAGAGAACATAGAAAAAATTATAAATTTTTACATATAGGATTAGTTCAAGTTGCTATTAAACCTATGATAAGATTTGGATTAGATGTCCCTATATTGGTTATATTAAGAGATGCTAGATTATTAGATTTTAAAAATTCTTTATTAGCTATGGCAGAATCTAATACATGTAATGGTCCAATATATTTTAATTGCTATCCAAATTTCACTATATCTTTATTTGATCAAAATATACTAGATACTTTAACATTAACTATAAAAACAAAAAATTTAGAAATAAAAGATAAGTCAGATCCTATAGTGGTGGAAGCAGATTAATGAAGCCCAAGCTGATATTAATGCAGTTATTGAATATTATAAAAAATGGAGTATTGAAAACAGTTCCTCTACTGAAGTCCCAGAAATTCAAGACGAAGATTATGTTAGAAGATTACAATCATGTTCATCTAAAGAAGAAATACAAAGAATTATAAATGAAATCAAAGGATCTCCAAGTTCTAGCGAAGATTTATTTCAAGATTCTCAAGATCCTTATGCAAATATTGTATTAAATTAAAGATCTATATTAAAGAACAAAAATATCTTTCATGTAATCCAGAAAAGAAATATTTCTATATAAAAATAAGAATTATTATTCTCTATAAACCAAAAAGAAAATTATTATCATTCTTTTATCATGGCCGACAAAGTTAAATTATTAGAGAAAAGAAGTCAACAAAGGTGTGAAGATTCCAAGAAAGAAGATCATGAAGAGTATTCAAGAAAAGAAAAAGACAAAGAAAATATTAAAGAAAGGATTCTATGGCCGACAAAAGCAAAATTATTAAAGCAGAAGGAAGAAAAAGAAAGCAGCCGGTTAACACTCTATTATTGAAGACTTTATGAAAGAGTCACCGGAAGATGTCAGTTTACATGAAGAATCAAGAAGATCAAGTTCATCTATAAAAGACGAAGAAAATGAAAGAAGATTCATTCGAAAATTTACATGAAAAAACCCTCTATTATATTATCAACTTCTCAATGTTCAAAACATTTAGATTTTAATATATGTATATCTCCTATAGTCAAGTCGGAGTCTGTACCTATAGAGCAGGAAGCAAGTTCCAGTATACTACCGTGTTGTAATTCAGAATCTATAAATAAAGGTATAATTTTATAATCCTTGTCCTTAGACATGTTTATGTTTATTTAACGTATGTTTAGTTTATAATTAAAACAATTGAAAACGGTAAACGGTCCTGAAAGATTTGGTATCAGAGCCATGGCCTTTCTTTTTGAGGTGGTAGGGATATAGATAAATTGTTCATATTATGTTGAATATGAGTTTAAATTTTCTCATGTTAAAAGAAAAAGTGATTTATATGTTAGAAAAATATACGTCTGCGTTGGTAAGCCCTGGCGATCAGTCGGTTGGATTAGCCGCAAAAACAACATATAGTAGGATTACCCTATATTAAAAATTTTAATGAAAAAGATATTCCTACAAAGTCAAAATCTATACATATGTCTATAGAATTAGAACAACATTGTAAAAAGGAAATACAAGATTTATTAGAAAAAAGACTTATACGTCCATCAAAGTCCCCTTGGTCATGCTCCGCCTTTTATGTAATAAATAACGCTGAAATAGAAAGAGGAGTACCAAGATTAGTAATAAACTATAAACCTTTAAATAAAGTTTTAGAATGGATTAGGTATCCTATACCAAATAAAAGAGATTTATTAAAAAAATTATATAATTCAAAAATATTTTCTAAATTTGATATGAAATCTGGATTTTGGCAAATACAAATTAAAGAAGAAGATAAATATAAAACTGGTTTTTTACTATAACCAAGAAATAAAGGTATAATTTTATAATCCTTGTCCTTAGACATGTTTATGTTTATTTAACGTATGTTTAGTTTATAATTAAAACAATTGAAAACGGTAAATGGTCCTGAAAGATTTGGTATCAAAGCCATGGCCTTTCTTTTTGAGGTGGTAGGGATATAGATAAATTGTTCATATTATGTTGAATATGAGTTTAAATTTTCTCATGTTAAAAGAAAAAGTGATTTATATGTTAGAAAAATATACGTCTGCGTTGGTAAGCCCTGGCGATCAGTCGGTTGGATTAGCCGCAGTTGAAGTAAGACGGCCGTACCACGACGATATGGGGGTGTTCCCGGAGAAAGTATATTGGTCTAATTATATAAATTAAGTTTTCTGATAACAAGTTAAAATAAGAACAAATATTTGCAAAATATGAATAGGTTATCTAAATTACTACTAAATCGAAAGGATGGTTCTACTTCTGATATTGAAGAAGAACAGGATCAAACAAATTCTATTGAAGTTTCTATAGATAAAATTGAAAAAAGTTTATGTGATTGGAGTATACCTAAACAAGATGTTAGAACTATTTATAAAATAGGATCATTTGATTATTTTCAAGGATATTCTATAAAAACAACTGAGAAAGTAATACCTTTATTACAAAATCACCAAAATATACAACTATTCTCTAATAATGCTATAAGAGAACATAGAAAAAATTATAAATTTTTACATATAGGATTATTTCAAGTTGCTATTAAACCTATGATAAGATTAGGATTAGATGTCCCTATATTGGTTATATTAAGAGATGCTAGATTATTAGATTTTAAAAATTCTTTATTAGCTATGGCAGAATCTAATATATGTAATGGTCCAATATATTTTAATTGCTATCCAAATTTCACTATATCTTTATTTGATCAAAATATACTAGATACTTTAACATTAACTATAAAAACAAAAAATTTAGAAATAAAAGATAAGTCAGATCCTATAGTAGTAATATATAGAGTATATTATAAAACTATGACAACCACTATAGAACCTCGTTCCAGGTTAGTATCACCCAAAGATGAAACTTTAGTATTTGAAGCAAATTCTAAACATTCTAGAGTAAATGTACCTAAAAAATTAAAATGGAATGAAATAACTCAAAATCAAAGTTGGAATATTAAAGATATATGTATACCTAAACCTATAGAAAATAAAAATAAAATATCAAACATAATAGAACATACAGATGGAAGTATAAATATAAATTTTGAAAATGAAAAATTAGAGCCATCTAGATTTTCCACTTATATACCTGAAACATCTAGTTCTAGGTCAGAAGAAACAATAGATTTAAGAAAAGCTAGATCTATGAGAATGAAAGGAGTAGATTTTAGTCAACATATACCTCAGCCTTTATATGAAGAAGAGAATAAAAGTGAAGATTTTTCTTATAAACCTACAAAATCTGAAGTAGATTATTATGATCAATTATAAATAATAAATATGAGTAAAATACAAATGAATAATGAGCATAATAGTAATATATCTTTACAATTAATGTTTTTATATCAAGAAAGAGAAACATTATTAAAAAGTTTAAAAAGTTTTAAAGAAAAAACTAATATAAATTATGAATATCTAGCTAAAGACCAAATAGAAAAGGTAGAATCATTAAAAAATAGATATATAAAATCAACAATGACTTTATTGGAAATAAATTGGTATTTAATAGAAAAGTTAAGATCAAAACTAATTATTTGTTAAAGATGCCAAAAATCAAGACAACTATAACTATACACGATTTAAACTATTTAGAAAATGAAATAAATAATGATTATAATAAAGAAAAGTTAGAATGGTATAATAATAAATTCACTAAAAGCCGAAGAAGTTGTAATCAATTGACTTGGCATTTATACTTATATGAAAATAATGAAGTCATGCCATTTTTCTCATGGTTACAATTATATTGTGCAAAAGAAAAAATATATTACCCATTTTTAGAAAAAGCAGAAACTATAATAAAACTAAATAAAACATATAGAAATCTTAAGAATAAAGAAGAATCTATAGGAATACATCCACCATGTGAAGATATAATTATAAAACAAGATAATAAAGATTATATAGGTGTACCCTTAGTACAAGTAAAAGAACAACAAGAACAAGATAAAACTCTAAAACAAATAGTATACCAAAATAATTATACTAATGAAGTATTAAATACAATAGGACAACAATTAAATAGAATCGAAAAAATAGAAGAAAACAAAGTTGAAGAAGACAAACCAAGCACTTCTAATACAAAACAAGAATATGAAAAAAGTCCATTATTCATACCTCATCATATAGATACTCCTATAAACTTAGGAAAACAAAATGTTATATTAAAAGAAATTGAAAAGAAATTATCTTTATTAAGTATTACAGACAAAACTATAAATACAGTAAATGAAGAAAATTATTCAGATGATGATTTATCCGATATTGAAAATCAATTTAATAATAATAAAGAAATAAATAAAGTAAAATATAATTCTTATACATCAAATAAAACTTATACTCCAAGACCAGAAACTAGAAATTACTATTATAGACCATCACCACCTGATTTACAATATGAAGAAAGACATACTTTAGTACAAGCTAAATATGATGGTAATTCTATATACGAATGGAATATAGACGGACAAACTGAATATCAGATATTAAATTTATTACAAGAAATGACAATGGCATCTACTGCTTATAAATCACAAAATAATGAAGAATCACAAGTAGTTGAAATGATTATAGCAGGATTCACTGGAATACTAAAAGGATGGTGGGATAGCTATGTAACAGAAGCAGATAAGCATGCTATATTAAATGCAAAAAAGACTATAATAAAAACTGAAAATAATCAAACATATCAAACGCAAATAGATGATATGGTAAATTCATTAATTTTTGCTATATTAAAAAATTATGTAGGAAATCCAGCAGCATATCAAGAAAGAAATTCAGCTATATTATTAAACTTGACATGTAGAAAACTACAAGATTTTAGATGGTATAAAGATGTGTTTTTAGCTAAGGTTATGACTAGACCTGATTGTAAAGAAGCTTATTGGAAGGAAAGATTTATTGCAGGATTACCTAAGTTATTTGCAGAAAGGATTAGAAATAAATTAAGTCAAGATTATAACAATAATATACCTTATAAAGACTTAACTTATGGAGAAATTATAAATTATGTTAATCAAGAAGGACTAGCTATATGTTCAGATTTAAAGTTAAAAGCCAAGATTAAGAAAGAAGGAATAAATTCTAGACAAGAATTAGGAGACTTTTGTCAACAATATGGATATGAAACCTTGAAATTACCTCCTTCTAGGAAAATTAAAAATAAGCCTAAAAATAGATATATTAGGAATAAGAGAAATTATAAAAGAGAACAAGAATATGATAAAAAACCCGAATATAAGAGAAATAAATTTAGAAGAAGAAAAACTCCATATAAAAATCATAAAGAAAATAAACAAAAGGATATTATAATATGCTATAAATGTGGAAGAAATGGTCATATGGCAAAAGATTGTTATGCTAAAAAGAAAATAAATGAATTAGATATATCAGATGAACTTAAGAAACAAATAAGTAAAATAATTCTTAAAGATAGTTCTAGTGATGATAGTATGTCAGATTATAGCGAAAATGATATAAATGTTTTAGAAGAAAGTAGCTCTAGTTCTGAATCACAAAGCTGTGAATGTCTAGGAAATTGTAATTGTGATTATAAATCTATAAATGTAATTACCAAAAATGAAGAAGTTGAACAATTAATAGACTTAATAAATAAAATAGAAGATAAGGATTTAAAAAAGGTATATTTTCAAAAATTAGAAGAAAAGCTAAATACCAAAGAAGAAAAGGTTATAAAAAGTAATCAAGGATATAATTTTAATGAGATATGTAAAAGATTTAGTAAAGATAAAAATCCTATAACAATTCAAGAATTACAAGAAGAACTTAATAATGTAAAACTAGAAGTAAAATTATTAAAACAAAGAATAGAAAACATAGAGAATAAAGAAGAAGATTTTAAAGAAAAACCTGAAATCGAATTATTAAATGAACCTTCTAATAATGATCAAACAATAAATATAGTAAAAACAGTAAAATATCAAAGATGGTATACTAAAATAAATTTATTAATTAATAACGAACATAGAATAACTATAATTGCTCTATTAGACTCAGGAGCAGATTTAAATTGTATTCAAGAAGGATTAATACCAACTAAATATTTTGAAAAATCTACAGAAAAGTTATCCTCTGCAAGTGGATCAAGATTAAAAGTAAACTATAAATTATCAAACGTACATATATGTAAAGAAAATTATTGCTTTAATACTCAGTTAATATTAGTAAAAAATTTAACCTCCCAATTGTTATTAGGACAACCATTTATATTACAGTTGTATCCTTTTGTTGCCGACGAAAATGGATTAACTACTAAAGTTTTAAACAAAGAAATAACTTTTAAATTTATTCACCCTGTAGAAACAAAAGAAGTTAATATATTAATAAATAAGAAAAAAACATATAGAATATTTAGTAAGTGAAATAAATGAAAAAAGAATTTGTAATCAGTTAATAGATAAAACCATACAAACAAAGATAAAATTATTAGAAGAAAAATTTAAAAATAATATATGTGCAGCCATTCCCAATGCATTTTGGAAAAGAAAACAACATATAGTAGGATTACCCTATATAAAAAATTTTAATGAAAAAGATATTCCTACAAAGTCAAAATCTATACATATGTCTATAGAATTAGAACAACATTGTAAAAAGGAAATACAAGATTTATTAGAAAAAAGACTTATACGTCCATCAAAGTCCCCTTGGTCATGCTCCGCCTTTTATGTAATAAATAACGCTGAAATAGAAAGAGGAGTACCAAGATTAGTAATAAACTATAAACCTTTAAATAAAGTTTTAGAATGGATTAGGTATCCTATACCAAATAAAAGAGATTTATTAAAAAAATTATATAATTCAAAAATATTTTCTAAATTTGATATGAAATCTGGATTTTGGCAAATACAAATTAAAGAAGAAGATAAATATAAAACTGGTTTTAATGTACCCTTTGGACATTATGAATGGAATGTAATGCCCTTTGGATTAAAGAATGCCCCATCAGAATTTCAAAATATAATGAATGATATAATATTACCACTTGGAAATTTTGCTATAGTCTATATTGATGATGTTTTAATATTTTCAAAAAATATAGATCAACATTTTAAACATTTAAATGCTTTCTATAACACTATATATAAAAATGGTTTAGCAGTTTCACCAACAAAGATGTCTTTATTTCAAACTGAAATAAGATTTTTAGGACATAATATTATTCAAGGAACTATTAAACCCATTGAAAGAAGTTTAGAATTTACAAATAAATTTCCTGATGAAATAAAGGATAAAACTCAATTACAAAGATTTTTAGGATGTTTAAATTATATACATGATTTCTTTAAAGATTTAGGAATTATATGCAAACCATTATATGACAGATTAAAAAAGAATCCAAAGCCTTGGACAGAAGAACATACTAAAGTAGTAAGACATATAAAAGAAAAAATTAAAATTCTACCATGCTTAAATATACCTCATCCTGATGCTAACCTAATAGTAGAAACAGATGCAAGTGATCTAGGTTATGGTGGTATATTAAAACAAAAGTTGTCTAAAAATGATAAAGAACAATTAGTAAGATTTTATTCTGGATCATGGAATGATACCCAGAAGAATTATTCTACTGTTAAAAAAGAAATTTTGAGTATTGTTTTAAACATTAAAAAGTTTGAAGATGATTTATATATGAAAACTTTTATTTTAAGAATTGATTGTTTATCTGCAAAATATATTTTAGAAAAGGATATAAAAAATTTAATCTCTAAACAGATTTTTGCGAGATGGCAGGCTATATTAAGTAATTTTGATTTTACTATTGAATTTATCAAAGGAGAGAATAATTATCTACCAGACTTTTTATCTCGAGAATTTTTGCAGGGAAAATGAGCAGCTCAAGCAAGAAAGTTATTTTAACCAAACAAACCCAACCATCATCCTCTAATCAAAGAGAGTTTCCAGCTTTACCTATACATCCAAACAGATTTGGTCCTATAGCACCAAGAGCAAGACCTCCATATTCTGCTCTTGTACAAAATGTACCTATTCCAAATTCATCTATAAGTCAGATTTCTCCTAATAGATCAACAGTTCCTATATCACCAAGAAGTCCTTTTGCAACTCAGACAAGTCCTTCTACTTCCAGTCAATCCAGTACTCCAGAATATCATATAAATCCAAACAAACAAATTATCAAAATTTTAGAGCCTTTAGAAGAACAAAAATTACAACAAAGCTTTTTAACCTTAACCGATTATTTATATCCCTGAGGATGTCATTTTTATGTCGATAACTATAAAACCAGAGAATATTATGAAGCAGTTCTAATTTCAAGTGGATCTGCTAGTATTGATCATACTATAACCAAGAAAAATTCTGATTATATCGATTGTAGTAAAGCAAAGATATTTAAAATAATCACTCCAGAAGAATGGTCTACAAAACCCTATGATTACAAAACCCTTTCCAACTACCCTACTTATCCAGTCTATAATTACTATGATTATCAAGATGCTTGGTTCTATGCCTTTTTAGTAAGAAGCTTTAGCCACACCTGGTTTTTCTACTTTTCTGACAAATTTAATGGAATCTATCCAAGATGGTTTATTAAATGGTTCAGATATTTTGGAAATATCCCGGCCACCTTTCCACCAAGAGTATTAGAAGGATATCATAAATATAAAGATTATTTTATGCAAGATCATATATGCCCAGCTGAGTATACCCTACAATTCACTGCTATATTCAAGTTACCATGGATAATATTATTCACCTATAAAAAACAAGAGGCTCTGATACCAAATCTTTCAGGACCGTTTACCGTTTTCAATTGTTTTAATTATAAACTAAACATACGTTAAATAAACATAAACATGTCTAAGGACAAGGATTATAAAATTATACCTTTATTTATAGATTCTGAATTACAACACGGTAGTATACTGGAACTTGCTTCCTGCTCTATAGGTACAGACTCCGACTTGACTATAGGAGATATACATATTTTAAAATCTAAATGTTTTGAACATTGAGAAGTTGATAATATAATAGAGGGTTTTTTCATGTAAATTTTCGAATATAAAGATATATGTATACCTAAACCTATAGAAAATTTAAACTCATATTCAACATAATATGAACAATTTATCTATATCCCTATTTTCTTTATTATAATCATTATTTATTTCATTTTCTAAATAGTTTAAATCGTGTATAGTTATAGTTGTCTTGATTTTTGGCATCTTTAACAAATAATTAGTTTTGATCTTAACTTTTCTATTAAATACCAATTTATTTCCAATAAAGTCATTGTTGATTTTATATATTTATTTTTTAATGATTCTACCTTTTCTATTTGGTCTTTAGCTAGATATTCATAATTTATATTAGTTTTTTCTTTAAAACTTTTTAAACTTTTTAATAATGTTTCTCTTTCTTGATATAAAAACATTAATTGTAAAGATATATTACTATTATGCTCATTATTCATTTGTATTTTACTCATATTTATTATTTATAATTGATCATAATAATCTACTTCAGATTTTGTAGGTTTATAAGAAAAATCTTCACTTTTATTCTCTTCTTCATATAAAGGCTGAGGTATATGTTGACTAAAATCTACTCCTTTCATTCTCATAGATCTAGCTTTTCTTAAATCTATTGTTTCTTCTGACCTAGAACTAGATGTTTCAGGTATATAAGTGGAAAATCTAGATGGCTCTAATTTTTCATTTTCAAAATTTATATTTATACTTCCATCTGTATGTTCTATTATGTTTGATATTTTATTTTTATTTTCTATAGGTTTAGGTATACATATATCTTTAATATTCCAACTTTGATTTTGAGTTATTTCATTCCATTTTAATTTTTTAGGTACATTTACTCTAGAATGTTTAGAATTTGCTTCAAATACTAAAGTTTCATCTTTGGGTGATACTAACCTGGAACGAGGTTCTATAGTGGTTGTCATAGTTTTATAATATACTCTATATATTACTACTATAGGATCTGACTT
The DNA here is from genome assembly GCA_949592205.1 of Helichrysum umbraculigerum. Taxonomy (NCBI): domain Eukaryota; kingdom Viridiplantae; phylum Streptophyta; class Magnoliopsida; order Asterales; family Asteraceae; genus Helichrysum; species Helichrysum umbraculigerum. The sequence goes on from CATIUR010000004.1 coordinate 53,107,336, forward strand.
ATCTTTTATTTCTAAATTTTTTGTTTTTATAGTTAATGTTAAAGTATCTAGTATATTTTGATCAAATAAAGATATAGTGAAATTTGGATAGCAATTAAAATATATTGGACCATTACATATATTAGATTCTGCCATAGCTAATAAAGAATTTTTAAAATCTAATAATCTAGCATCTCTTAATATAACCAATATAGGGACATCTAATCCTAATCTTATCATAGGTTTAATAGCAACTTGAACTAATCCTATATGTAAAAATTTATAATTTTTTCTATGTTCTCTTATAGCAGTATTAGAGAATAGTTGTATATTTTGGTGATTTTGTAATAAAGGTATTACTTTCTCAGTTGTTTTTATAGAATATCCTTGAAAATAATCAAATGATCCTATTTTATAAATAGTTCTAACATCTTGTTTAGGTATACTCCAATCACATAAACTTTTTTCAATTTTATCTATAGAAACTTCAATAGAATTTGTTTGATCCTGTTCTTCTTCAATATCAGAAGTAGAACCATCCTTTCGATTTAGTAGTAATTTAGATAACCTATTCATATTTTGCAAATATTTGTTCTTATTTTAACTTGTTATCAGAAAACTTAATTTATATAATTAGACCAATATACTTTCTCTTGGAACACCCCCATATCGTCGTGGTACGGCCGTCTTACTTCAACTGCGGCTAATCCAACCGACTGATCGCCAGGGCTTACCAACGCAGACGTATATTTTTCTAACATATAAATCACTTTTTCTTTTAACATGAGAAAATTTAAACTCATATTCAACATAATATGAACAATTTATCTATATCCCTACCACCTCAAAAAGAAAGGCCATGGCTCTGATACCAAATCTTTCAGGACCGTTTACCGTTTTCAATTGTTTTAATTATAAACTAAACATACGTTAAATAAACATAAACATGTCTAAGGATAAGGATTATAAAATTATACCTTTATTTATAGATTCTGAATTACAACACGGTAGTATACTGGAACTTGCTTCCTGCTCTATAGGTACAGACTCCGACTTGACTATAGGAGATATACATATATTAAAATCTAAATGTTTTGAACAAATTTAAACTCATATTCAACATAATATGAACAATTTATCTATATCCCTACCACCTCAAAAAGAAAGGCCATGGCTCTGATACCAAATCTTTCAGGACCGTTTACCGTTTTCAATTGTTTTAATTATAAACTAAACATACGTTAAATAAACATAAACATGTCTAAGGACAAGGATTATAAAATTATACCTTTATTTATAGATTCTGAATTACAACACGGTAGTATACTGGAACTTGCTTCCTGCTCTATAGGTACAGACTCCGACTTGACTATAGGAGATATACATATATTAAAATCTAAATGTTTTGAACATTGAGAAGTTGATAATATAATAGAGGGTTTTTTCATGTAAATTTTTCGAATCTATCCAAGATGGTTTATAAAGGTATAATTTTATAATCCTTGTCCTTAGACATGTTTATGTTTATTTAACGTATGTTTAGTTTATAATTAAAACAATTGAAAAAGGTAAACGGTCCTGAAAGATTTGGTATCAGAGCCATGGCCTTTCTTTTTGAGGTGGTAGGGATATAGATAAATTGTTCATATTATGTTGAATATGAGTTTAAATTTTCTCATGTTAAAAGAAAAAGTGATTTATATGTTAGAAAAATATACGTCTGCGTTGGTAAGCCCTGGCGATCAGTCGGTTGGATTAGCCGCAGTTGAAGTAAGACGGCCGTACCACGACGATATGGGGGTGTTCCCGGAGAAAGTATATTGGTCTAATTATATAAATTAAGTTTTCTGATAACAAGTTAAAATAAGAACAAATATTTGCAAAATATGAATAGGTTATCTAAATTACTACTAAATCGAAAGGATGGTTCTACTTCTGATATTGAAGAAGAACAGGATCAAACAAATTCTATTGAAGTTTCTATAGATAAAATTGAAAAAAGTTTATGTGATTGGAGTATACCTAAACAAGATGTTAGAACTATTTATAAAATAGGATCATTTGATTATTTTCAAGGATATTCTATAAAAACAACTGAGAAAGTAATACCTTTATTACAAAATCACCAAAATATACAACTATTCTCTAATACTGCTATAAGAGAACATAGAAAAAATTATAAATTTTTACATATAGGATTAGTTCAAGTTGCTATTAAACCTATGATAAGATTAGGATTAGATGTCCCTATATTGGTTATATTAAGAGATGCTAGATTATTAGATTTTAAAAATTCTTTATTAGCTATGGCAGAATCTAATATATGTAATGGTCCAATATATTTTAATTGCTATCCAAATTTCACTATATCTTTATTTGATCAAAATATACTAGATACTTTAACATTAACTATAAAAACAAAAAATTTAGAAATAAAAGATAAGTCAGATCCTATAGTAGTAATATATAGAGTATATTATAAAACTATGACAACCACTATAGAACCTCGTTCCAGGTTAGTATCACCCAAAGATGAAACTTTAGTATTTGAAGCAAATTCTAAACATTCTAGAGTAAATGTACCTAAAAAATTAAAATGGAATGAAATAACTCAAAATCAAAGTTGGAATATTAAAGATATATGTATACCTAAACCTATAGAAAATAAAAATAAAATATCAAACATAATAGAACATACAGATGGAAGTATAAATATAAATTTTGAAAATGAAAAATTAGAGCCATCTAGATTTTCCACTTATATACCTGAAACATCTAGTTCTAGGTCAGAAGAAACAATAGATTTAAGAAAAGCTAGATCTATGAGAATGAAAGGAGTAGATTTTAGTCAACATATACCTCAGCCTTTATATGAAGAAGAGAATAAAAGTGAAGATTTTTCTTATAAACCTACAAAATCTGAAGTAGATTATTATGATCAATTATAAATAATAAATATGAGTAAAATACAAATGAATAATGAGCATAATAGTAATATATCTTTACAATTAATGTTTTTATATCAAGAAAGAGAAACATTATTAAAAAGTTTAAAAAGTTTTAAAGAAAAAACTAATATAAATTATGAATATCTAGCTAAAGACCAAATAGAAAAGGTAGAATCATTAAAAAATAAATATATAAAATCAACAATGACTTTATTGGAAACAAATTGGTATTTAATAGAAAAGTTAAGATCAAAACTAATTATTTGTTAAAGATGCCAAAAATCAAGACAACTATAACTATACACGATTTAAACTATTTAGAAAATGAAATAAATAATGATTATAATAAAGAAAAGTTAGAATGGTATAATAATAAATTCACTAAAAGCCGAAGAAGTTGTAATCAATTGACTTGGCATTTATACTTATATGAAAATAATGAAGTCATGCCATTTTTCTCATGGTTACAATTATATTGTGCAAAAGAAAAAATATATTACCCATTTTTAGAAAAAGCAGAAACTATAATAAAACTAAATAAAACATATAGAAATCTTAAGAATAAAGAAGAATCTATAGGAATACATCCACCATGTGAAGATATAATTATAAAACAAGATAATAAAGATTATATAGGTGTACCCTTAGTACAAGTAAAAGAACAACAAGAACAAGATAAAACTCTAAAACAAATAGTATACCAAAATAATTATACTAATGAAGTATTAAATACAATAGGACAACAATTAAATAGAATCGAAAAAATAGAAGAAAACAAAGTTGAAGAAGACAAACCAAGCACTTCTAATACAAAACAAGAATATGAAAAAAGTCCATTATTCATACCTCATCATATAGATACTCCTATAAACTTAGGAAAACAAAATGTTATATTAAAAGAAATTGAAAAGAAATTATCTTTATTAAGTATTACAGACAAAACTATAAATACAGTAAATGAAGAAAATTATTCAGATGATGATTTATCCGATATTGAAAATCAATTTAATAATAATAAAGAAATAAATAAAGTAAAATATAATTCTTATACATCAAATAAAACTTATACTCCAAGACCAGAAACTAGAAATTACTATTATAGACCATCACCACCTGATTTACAATATGAAGAAAGACATACTTTAGTACAAGCTAAATATGATGGTAATTCTATATACGAATGGAATATAGACGGACAAACTGAATATCAGATATTAAATTTATTACAAGAAATGACAATGGCATCTACTGCTTATAAATCACAAAATAATGAAGAATCACAAGTAGTTGAAATGATTATAGCAGGATTCACTGGAATACTAAAAGGATGGTGGGATAGCTATGTAACAGAAGCAGATAAGCATGCTATATTAAATGCAAAAAAGACTATAATAAAAACTGAAAATAATCAAACATATCAAACGCAAATAGATGATATGGTAAATTCATTAATTTTTGCTATATTAAAAAATTATGTAGGAAATCCAGCAGCATATCAAGAAAGAAATTCAGCTATATTATTAAACTTGACATGTAGAAAACTACAAGATTTTAGATGGTATAAAGATGTGTTTTTAGCTAAGGTTATGACTAGACCTGATTGTAAAGAAGCTTATTGGAAGGAAAGATTTATTGCAGGATTACCTAAGTTATTTGCAGAAAGGATTAGAAATAAATTAAGTCAAGATTATAACAATAATATACCTTATAAAGACTTAACTTATGGAGAAATTATAAATTATGTTAATCAAGAAGGACTAGCTATATGTTCAGATTTAAAGTTAAAAGCCAAGATTAAGAAAGAAGGAATAAATTCTAGACAAGAATTAGGAGACTTTTGTCAACAATATGGATATGAAACCTTGAAATTACCTCCTTCTAGGAAAATTAAAAATAAGCCTAAAAATAGATATATTAGGAATAAGAGAAATTATAAAAGAGAACAAGAATATGATAAAAAACCCGAATATAAGAGAAATAAATTTAGAAGAAGAAAAACTCCATATAAAAATCATAAAGAAAATAAACAAAAGGATATTATAATATGCTATAAATGTGGAAGAAATGGTCATATGGCAAAAGATTGTTATGCTAAAAAGAAAATAAATGAATTAGATATATCAGATGAACTTAAGAAACAAATAAGTAAAATAATTCTTAAAGATAGTTCTAGTGATGATAGTATGTCAGATTATAGCGAAAATGATATAAATGTTTTAGAAGAAAGTAGCTCTAGTTATGAATCACAAAGCTGTGAATGTCTAGGAAATTGTAATTGTGATTATAAATCTATAAATGTAATTACCAAAAATGAAGAAGTTGAACAATTAATAGACTTAATAAATAAAATAGAAGATAAGGATTTAAAAAAGGTATATTTTCAAAAATTAGAAGAAAAGCTAAATACCAAAGAAGAAAAGGTTATAAAAAGTAATCAAGGATATAATTTTAATGAGATATGTAAAAGATTTAGTAAAGATAAAAATCCTATAACAATTCAAGAATTACAAGAAGAACTTAATAATGTAAAACTAGAAGTAAAATTATTAAAACAAAGAATAGAAAACATAGAGAATAAAGAAGAAGATTTTAAAGAAAAACCTGAAATCGAATTATTAAATGAACCTTCTAATAATGATCAAACAATAAATATAGTAAAAACAGTAAAATATCAAAGATGGTATACTAAAATAAATTTATTAATTAATAACGAACATAGAATAACTATAATTGCTCTATTAGACTCAGGAGCAGATTTAAATTGTATTCAAGAAGGATTAATACCAACTAAATATTTTGAAAAATCTACAGAAAAGTTATCCTCTGCAAGTGGATCAAGATTAAAAGTAAACTATAAATTATCAAACGTACATATATGTAAAGAAAATTATTGCTTTAATACTCAGTTAATATTAGTAAAAAATTTAACCTCCCAATTGTTATTAGGACAACCATTTATATTACAGTTGTATCCTTTTGTTGCCGACGAAAATGGATTAACTACTAAAGTTTTAAACAAAGAAATAACTTTTAAATTTATTCACCCTGTAGAAACAAAAGAAGTTAATATATTAATAAATAAGAAAAAACATATAGAATATTTAGTAAGTGAAATAAATGAAAAAAGAATTTGTAATCAGTTAATAGATAAAACCATACAAACAAAGATAAAATTATTAGAAGAAAAATTTAAAAATAATATATGTGCAGCCATTCCCAATGCATTTTGGAAAAGAAAACAACATATAGTAGGATTACCCTATATTAAAAATTTTAATGAAAAAGATATTCCTACAAAGTCAAAATCTATACATATGTCTATAGAATTAGAACAACATTGTAAAAAGGAAATACAAGATTTATTAGAAAAAAGACTTATACGTCCATCAAAGTCCCCTTGGTCATGCTCCGCCTTTTATGTAATAAATAACGCTGAAATAGAAAGAGGAGTACCAAGATTAGTAATAAACTATAAACCTTTAAATAAAGTTTTAGAATGGATTAGGTATCCTATACCAAATAAAAGAGATTTATTAAAAAAATTATATAATTCAAAAATATTTTCTAAATTTGATATGAAATCTGGATTTTGGCAAATACAAATTAAAGAAGAAGATAAATATAAAACTGGTTTTAATGTACCCTTTGGACATTATGAATGGAATGTAATGCCCTTTGGATTAAAGAATGCCCCATCAGAATTTCAAAATATAATGAATGATATAATATTACCACTTGGAAATTTTGCTATAGTCTATATTGATGATGTTTTAATATTTTCAAAAAATATAGATCAACATTTTAAACATTTAAATGCTTTCTATAACACTATATATAAAAATGGTTTAGCAGTTTCACCAACAAAGATGTCTTTATTTCAAACTGAAATAAGATTTTTAGGACATAATATTATTCAAGGAACTATTAAACCCATTGAAAGAAGTTTAGAATTTACAAATAAATTTCCTGATGAAATAAAGGATAAAACTCAATTACAAAGATTTTTAGGATGTTTAAATTATATACATGATTTCTTTAAAGATTTAGGAATTATATGCAAACCATTATATGACAGATTAAAAAAGAATCCAAAGCCTTGGACAGAAGAACATACTAAAGTAGTAAGACATATAAAAGAAAAAATTAAAATTCTACCATGCTTAAATATACCTCATCCTGATGCTAACCTAATAGTAGAAACAGATGCAAGTGATCTAGGTTATGGTGGTATATTAAAACAAAAGTTGTCTAAAAATGATAAAGAACAATTAGTAAGATTTTATTCTGGATCATGGAATGATACCCAGAAGAATTATTCTACTGTTAAAAAAGAAATTTTGAGTATTGTTTTAAACATTAAAAAGTTTGAAGATGATTTATATATGAAAACTTTTATTTTAAGAATTGATTGTTTATCTGCAAAATATATTTTAGAAAAGGATATAAAAAATTTAATCTCTAAACAGATTTTTGCGAGATGGCAGGCTATATTAAGTAATTTTGATTTTACTATTGAATTTATCAAAGGAGAGAATAATTCTCTACCAGACTTTTTATCTCGAGAATTTTTGCAGGGAAAATGAGCAGCTCAAGCAAGAAAGTTATTTTAACCAAACAAACCCAACCATCATCCTCTAATCAAAGAGAGTTTCCAGCTTTACCTATACATCCAAACAGATTTGGTCCTATAGCACCAAGAGCAAGACCTCCATATTCTGCTCTTGTACAAAATGTACCTATTCCAAATTCATCTATAAGTCAGATTTCTCCTAATAGATCAACAGTTCCTATATCACCAAGAAGTCCTTTTGCAACTCAAACAAGTCCTTCTACTTCCAGTCAATCCAGTACTCCAGAATATCATATAAATCCAAACAAACAAATTATCAAAATTTTAGAGCCTTTAGAAGAACAAAAATTACAACAAAGCTTTTTAACCTTAACCGATTATTTATATCCCTGAGGATGTCATTTTTATGTCGATAACTATAAAACCAGAGAATATTATGAAGCAGTTCTAATTTCAAGTGGATCTGCTAGTATTGATCATACTATAACCAAGAAAAATTCTGATTATATCGATTGTAGTAAAGCAAAGATATTTAAAATAATCACTCCAGAAGAATGGTCTACAAAACCCTATGATTACAAAACCCTTTCCAACTACCCTACTTATCCAGTCTATAATTACTATGATTATCAAGATGCTTGGTTCTATGCCTTTTTAGTAAGAAGCTTTAGCCACACCTGGTTTTTCTACTTTTCTGACAAATTTAATGGAATCTATCCAAGATGGTTTATTAAATGGTTCAGATATTTTGGAAATATCCCGGCCACCTTTCCACCAAGAGTATTAGAAGGATATCATAAATATAAAGATTATTTTATGCAAGATCATATATGCCCAGCTGAGTATACCCTACAATTCACTGCTATATTCAAGTTACCATGGATAATATTATTCACCTATAAAAAACAAGAAGCTCAAGATACATCTCCACCCTTATTCTATAGACAATTCAGTTCAAAATGGTGGAAGCAGATTAATGAAGCCCAAGCTGATATTAATGCAGTTATTGAATATTATAAAAAATGGAGTATTGAAAACAGTTCCTCTATTGAAGTCCCAGAAATTCAAGACGAAGATTATGTTAGAAGATTACAATCATGTTCATCTAAAGAAGAAATACAAAGAATTATAAATGAAATCAAAGGATCTCCAAGTTCTAGCGAAGATTTATTTCAAGATTCTCAAGATCCTTATGCAAATATTGTATTAAATTAAAGATCTATATTAAAGAACAAAAATATCTTTCATGTAATCCAGAAAAGAAATATTTCTATATAAAAATAAGAATTATTATTCTCTATAAACCAAAAAGAAAATTATTATCATTCTTTTATCATGGCCGACAAAGTTAAATTATTAGAGAAAAGAAGTCAACAAAGGTGTGAAGATTCCAAGAAAGAAGATCATGAAGAGTATTCAAGAAAAGAAAAAGACAAAGAAAATATTAAAGAAAGGATTCTATGGCCGACAAAAGCAAAATTATTAAAGCAGAAGGAAGAAAAAGAAAGCAGCCGGTTAACACTCTATTATTGAAGACTTTATGAAAGAGTCACCGGAAGATGTCAGTTTACATGAAGAATCAAGAAGATCAAGTTCATCTATAAAAGACGAAGAAAATGAAAGAAGATTCATTCGAAAATTTACATGAAAAAACCCTCTATTATATTATCAACTTCTCAATGTTCAAAACATTTAGATTTTAATATATGTATATCTCCTATAGTCAAGTCGGAGTCTGTACCTATAGATTCTTCTTTATTCTTAAGATTTCTATATGTTTTATTTAGTTTTATTATAGTTTCTGCTTTTTCTATATATATATATATATATAAGCTAGATTAGATCAAGAGCCGAGATCTGTTTTCACCGTTTTTTTTATCCTATTGTTTTCACATGATCCCATTCATGTATATATATATATATATATTGTCATTGATATTGGTATATATATAATTTAATACTCCCTCCGTCCTAATTCTATTGTCCCTAGACAAAAAACACACAGTTTAAGAAAATATAATAATCTCTCTTACTTTTTGGTAAGATGACAGTTTTACCCTCTACTTTTTACCTACTTTTTTGTCTTATATATATACACTAGGGGTAAAAAAGAACTTTATCTCCTTATTCTTATCTATTTATGTAAGTGAACAATTAATTTGGTACAGCCCAAAATGGAATAGTGGACAATAGATTAGGGACGGAGGGAGTATTAGACCACTAATATCGGTGTCCGTCGGTTCAAACCGACGAGACCGACGTTGATGTTACGAGGGTGTCGGTTTTGTCCGTCACTTTTCTTATTCGGATATCCGACGCTTTTCTTGGTCCGTTAATTTTTTTTGTTGCTTTTTGTGTTTAATTTGTGTGTATAAAATTAAAGGTAAATTGGTAAATGCGGAATCCAAAAATTAAAGTGACACACCACTGATGGGAGTGGTCAGTCAGTTTCAGTCAGTTTGAGGAAAAAGCTGACGTGGCGCTGACGTGGCTCAGTCAGTTTCAGTCACTGATGGGAGAGGCCTTAGGCAAACATCCCAAAAAAGTAATGTACGATTTAAAAATTTTCAATCAATTATTTTGTCAAAAATATTAAATTGAGAGGAATATTACCGGATCAATTTTTTTATGCAATCTACTCTTGAAACAACTTGTTGGGGTTCCTATGTGTCCAAAATGTTCACATTATTGAATTATCACCATACAAGCAACCTTCAATTTCACGATTTGTCATAAATACGAATTTGTCATCTCAATTTTGAAACCTTAGTAGTTGTGCTCATGACCCCAAACGTTGTAGACCTTAATTTGTGGTACACATCACTTTTAACTGGCCTTAACTTTGTAAATAAAAAGAAAAAAAACTCCTTAATTTAATATTTTGGACAAAACAATTCTTTTCTGACAAAAATTAAATACAATGGTCCTCTTTGGTCCCTTGATTGAAAAACCTTAAACATACATTACCTTTTTAAGCTATTTACATTTAAATATATACGGTACATTTTTTTCTTGGTTTTTATACTCTTTCATCTTTTTTTTATTTTATTTTATTTTTTCAAATAAAACCCTTGGGGTTTAGACTATGTAATAGAATATGATATATACATATAATAGATCGGTTATTGCTCTAATTACGAATGACTCAATATATTTATGGCAACCACCCCAATTTGGAGTTTTGCTAACTCGCTTTGCATCTTCTTGGTGCATGACCTCTCACAAAGATTGAATCCGGTAACAGTATTATGTTTGGGAATAACTTTAGGAACAAAAGGTGAATTAACGCAAATGTCAAAGTTGCTAGCGGGACTTGTATCCTAAAGTTAGAACAACTTTGGGAACTGATCGAATTGAATTAAAATGTCGATGATTCCATATATAATTTATCCTAGCTTTAAGATAAAGAAAAGCACTTTATAATAACGATGCGATTAGAGAATATGATCACTTGTTTAATCTACTTATTAAGAATCCGTTTCATAGGAATTAGAATATATATAAGAAATCCCCAACGTTCTCCATTTTTTTTTATATAAAACAAAATCAAATGTTTTAATTAGAATCTGGCCGGTGTATGATGTGATGTGACACTAATCGGATATATATGCTTAGTTGGATCCAGAGTGAAATATTATTTTCTTAACAAGCATTATGTACTTACGTACCCTACGATTCTATTATTTGTAGTGCAATTTTTTTGTTCTTCTTTTATATATTCTAGGTTGAAAACCGCAAAATTTGCGGGCTACTACATGATTTTAAGACTTTAACGTTTGAATCTACATATTTTTTCGGGTGACATTGTAGAAATGTTTTGAATTGAAGGAGATTTAATTAATTAAAAGTAGCAACTTCAAAGATAAGTTATTAAAAGGATTTATAACACTAAAAATAGTAATAAAAAACTAAAAATCAATGAAATTGTTGAAAAATGACCAACTCCGACATTCCAATAGCACTAATATTTCAAGGTTTGAGGTGAGTATTTGACTAATTAAAGTTGGATTTGTACGTCAAAACATATAATGACTAACACTTTTTTTACTACATTTCATAATAATTATGTTTGAGATCCAATTGATCTTTTCTAATAGAATACAAATTGTTGAAAGTTAATATAGATTAGCATGTTTTCCTTTAATTTGCAAAGTGTGTACATTAACGTAAATGCCCAATACTGATTTTATATGTAAAGGTCAAATAAGTATACAATTTTTAACGTAGCATTAAGTTTAGTTTCATGTATTTGATTATATAAAATATAGTAAATCACGAGCTCATTTGTTTATTTGGGGTTCAGTACATCTCAACCTTATCATGTTTTACTAGTAGGCAGCCCGCACAAAGCAGCGGGTAGTACCGATATAAGACCGCTCACAACGGTCCGTCGGTACCAACTGACGGAACCGACGCTATAGGCACGGCCCGTCGGTTGGCCGGCGTCGGTTGCCGACTTCGGTTTGGCCACGAAAGGAGAGAATAGGGGGGCCCACGTCGGTTTCTTTTCCCCCTTTTTTTTGTGTGCAACGAATTAAAAAAATAAGTAAATAAAAAATATAACCGTTGGAGGATAACGGCAAAAAAAAAAAATAATTTTTTTTCTTCACTTTTTCCAATTTTCCCATACACTATATATATTCCTATTTCAAACTCATTTTTCACACACAATCAAATATCATTTACTCCCTCAAAATACATATATATTCTCCAACAAAATACTTATTCCAAACCATCAAAATATACACAATCAATTCTCATTCAAAATGTCGTCATCCGATTCCGATAAAGATGATATTAATGCCGTCATTGCCATATACGATCCGGTCGCTAGGATAAACCGTCTCGACCAAGAAGATTCGTCATCCGATTCGGACGAGGCGACCGAATTTACATTTCGTATTCCACGAGCGAGACGATATTTACCTAGAGATCGTTATAGTGCCGGACAACGTTTATATCAAGACTATTTTGCCGAGAATGCGACATTCCCACTTGATTATTTTCGGCGTCGCTTTCGGATGAGTCGACCATTATTTATTCGTATATGTCAAGGTATAATATCGTACTCTCACCTTCCGTTACCCTCTTACTTTTCCTTTTTTCATCAAAGTCGCGACGCAACCGGGGAACTCGGCTTTAATGTTTTCCAAAAAGTAACGTCAGCCTTACGCCAATTGGCATACGGTTGCACCGCCGACGCATTTGATGAATACTTACATATGGGTCAACAAACATCGTATGATTGTTTGGATAACTTTTGTAAGTGTATTTTTCATCTATATTCAACTGAGTATTTAAGAAGGCCAACACTCCAAGATGTGCAACGGTTGCATCAACGGCATGCGGAGTTACATGGGTTTCCTGGGATGCTTGGAAGTATAGATTGCATGCACTGGGATTGGAGAAATTGCCTAGTGGCATGGCAAGGTCAATACACTCGAGGTGATCACGGCTATCCAACAATAATGCTTGAAGCCGTAGCCTCCTACGATTTGTGAATTTGGCACGCTTTCTTTGGACCTGCCAGATCAAACAACGACCTCAACGTACTTAATGAATCTGATATCTTTCAAGACTTACTACAAGACCGAGCTCCTCAAGTTGTGTTCAATATTGCCGGTCAACAATTCAACAAAGGGTATTATCTTGGCGATGGAATATATCCAGAGTGGGCGACGATTGTCAAGTCATTTAAGTATCCGATATCAGAAGCCGATACACGGTTTAAGAGATACCAAGAATCTGCAAGGAAAGACGTAGAACGGGCATTCGGAGTACTTCAGGGCCGTTGGCAAATTATCAAAAACCCTGCTCGACCATACAGCGTCAACAAAATACGTCGAATCATGTACTGTTGTGTTATTTTACACAATATGATAACCGAAGATAATGGGCGCAATATGTGTCCAAATGAGGAAGACTATTTGGCAAACCCGGATAATTTACCTCAACGATCGTGGGAAGAAAGGGTTGAAACACACATACGTATGGATAAGGAATTGCGTGACCGTGCTTGTAACATCCTCTCCCGTGGCCTGGTATTTCTCTATTTAAATTGGATATTTAATTGTTTTAGAAATTTAATTGTTATAAATTGCTTTATTGTGAAACTTGGTGAAATAGGTCTTAGGACTTATTGTGATAAATAAAATGTTGCTTGGTTTAAATTATTAAAGGTGACGGTACAATAAAATAAATTTCTCGCAATTGGTATTAATGTGCCAGACAATAGAATTAGGACGGGTATAGTATACCCAAGGTGTTAGGTCGGTGGATAAAGGGACCGGCCCCTTTTTTCTCCACCACTTTACCAATTCCCTTTCCATTTTCACTTTCAAGTAAAAACACCTAAACCCTAACCCAAATCAAAACTTGATCATCAAAGTTGAATGTGTAAATTGAAGTGGTGGATCATAGCAAATATCATCATCATCTTCTATCTTCTATCACCTTGTTCATCTATCCTTTGTAAGTAAATTTCTAGTTCATAAACTCAAATGTTAGGTTTGATGTATAATTGATGAATTGATTTGATTCTTGAGTTTATGTGATGTTTATTTGTGATATATGATGATATGTGGTGTTATTGGAGATGTTTATAGCATTAGAATTGAGTTTGTTTAGATTGAATGTTAAAAATGGAGTTAGGGTTCGAACTATGCATTTGCAGGTCTGTTTTTGAGCTGGAAAACAGCTAAACGCGATCCCAGCAATGTTTCCAGATCGCGTTCCCTTGTTATAAATGTCTTAGTCTAGTTTTGGCCTTGGAAACGCGATCCAGGCCTATTATCCGGATCGCGTTTGCTAGTGATTTTCGGTTACAGAATATTTTTCCACTTAAAGAACGCGATCCCACCATGCCTTGTCTGGATCGCGTTTGCATGTTTAATTTTGATGGATTTTTGCAAATTTCAAAAATGCATAAGTGTTTAGAAGGTGGTGTTTTTAGTGGCACTTTTTATTTCATATACCTATAGTGTCACTTAATGGGTACTTTAGTGGCACTTTTTGACTGAAAAATATGTTATAACGTGAACATTTTAAATGAGTTACGGGATTTAACAAAGATGTTTTGATTCAAGTGAGTATTGTATATGAAAAGCCTTTAGTGGCATTTATTGGATGCTATAGTGGCATTTTTATAAAAATGCCCATTTTTATAATTACAAATTATGAGGCAAAGTACTAATTTGAGTTGGTTGTTAATTCTCAGATCCTCCAAAAGATAAGTAGCACCTGGAATCTGAGTTTGTGGCTATCGAGGTATCGGTGAGTGGATTCGGAACTCACCATTGAATTTAGTTGTAATCATTGGATTACAACGAATAAGCGTTGCTATATTGTTGTTGTTTATTTAATATACTTGTTGATTATTACTCAATGTGCTATGTGTGGCCTTCGGGCATCAGTTGTTAATGAGGTCAACGAGTTGTTGAATGGTTGGTTGGGCTAGTTGGTTATCGTGTGAATGATACATGGATTTACTTCATCTGTTGTGTGTATTGAACTGTATCTGAGTAGGATAACCACTAGCTATCGGTCTCGTCCGTTATGGCCATACGGATAGGTTGGATAAGTGTTCTTGGGAAGCCACCCGGGTTATTGGTTATCCCCAGAGCCGCCGATCCTCATTATTGTGTTGTTGATTTGATGTAATTAGGTGATTATGCTAAGTTGAATGTTGTGTGATGAACTCACTCACTTAGCTATGTGCTAATCCCTCTTCTCTACTTCCTGCAGATTATATTTTGATTTAGATGGGTAGCAGGAAGTTGATGCTCTGGAAGCTGGGAATGTCTTGACAGCATGCTACTCTGATAATGTTTTGTACTAAACAAGTTGGTTTTATATAATGCCCCATTTATGATGTGGTTAAATGGTTTTTGAACTAGTATGACTTAAAGTATGTACTTTATTTATGGTGCATTAAATGGAATTATGTGTTTTAAATTACTACGCTTCCGTATTATTAATTTAATATTGTTTTGTAAAATGAGGGGCGTTATAAGTTGGTATCAGAGCATGGTTTTGGGTTAATTGAACATTGTAGAGTGTTCAATCCCAAAACTGGAGCGTGATATGTCAAACATTCCTGGGTATGGGATTTAACATTGGTTGTGAATTGTTAGTAGATAGGTACTAACGATTAACAAGTTTCAAGTGTTATATTGATTTTAGAGATGGCAGATGAAGAACAACCGACCACCAACCCCAATAATGCCTCTCGGTACGTTGCTCCTCCTTTTGAATCTCATCCGGAACATCATAATCAGGAAGATACCTCTCATCCAACGGGTGAGGAATCTAACAGAGAGGAGTATATACACGAGATGGAGGATGAGTTGGTATTTCTTAGGGAGTTTAAAAGGAAAGCTGAGGAAGCTGCAGCTAGACAACTGTTACAACAACAATCTTCTGTTTTCGGTGCTAGTCCTTCCTCACAATCCAATAAAGTGTGCTCCTTCAAAACCTTTATGTCAAGCAAACCACCGGAATTTCATGGGAGTACAAATCCCACCGTGACTTTAAACTGGTTGAGAGATATGGAACGGAAATTTGATGTGATTCGATGTGAGGAGGAATCAAAAGTTATGTTTGCTGTTCAGTGTATGAAAGATGAGGCGATGGTTTGGTGGGACTCAGTTACGGGCCATTTAACACAACAACAAAAGGGATCAATCCGATGGCCTAATTTTCATCAAGCCGTTTGCAATCAATAATGTTCTGATTTTGATATGGCACGGATTAGGAGGGAGTTTGTGAACCTTCATTTATCGGATAAGATGACTATTGATGAGTTGATAGCGCAATTTACTGAAAAGCTTCGGTTTGTTCAACATTGGGTCCCCAATGAGAAAACCAGAATCGAGCAGTTTGTGGATGCCTTACCCCATAACTACCGCACTACTGTGAGATTAGCTAGTAGTTTATCTCAAGCCTTTAATCTTGCAAGATCAGTGGATAGTGATATTAGAGGTTTTCGTGCTTCTCAAACTAAGGACAATTCTCCTTCAAGGTTTAAAGCTGATTCATCTAGCAAGGGAAAATCTTATTCGCAGGGTAGTCGACAGAATAAGAAATTCGTGAGTAGAAGTAGTTCGTCTAGCAACTCTAATTGGTGCAACACGTGTAAATCTAGGCATTCTGGGCCGTGTACCGTGCAAACGAATAAGTGTTTAAAATGTGGTGAACTTGGCCATGAGATAAAGAATTTTCGGTACCCGAACTTTGTGTGTTGGACTTGCAAAAAGGAGGGACATCGTGTGGGTCAATGTCCGGAGGCAGGGAAGTCGGGGTCGGGTTCGGTCGGGAGTTCGGCATCTTCCGGTCAGAAAAGGAAGAATCCTCCACCACCAACAAGTAGGGCTTTTCAAATGACAGTCGATGAGGCTGTGCATACAGAAGTAGTCATAACTGGTACATTCCTTATAAACTCTGTACCGGCTCGTGTATTGTTTGACTCTGGTGCTAATTGTATTTTCATATCTGTATGCTTCTGTGATAAGTTGAACTTAGTCCCTACTGTGATAACAAAACCCATTGAAGTAGAAATTGTAAGTGGTAAATTAGTTCCTGTTCCCACCTCGGTTACTGGAGCTAATATTGTGATTGATGACCGAACTTTCCCTATTTCATTCTTGTTGATGCCAATCCCTAGTTTTGATGTGATAATTGGTATGGATTGGTTGAGTCAAAATAGGGCTAGCATTGATTGTCACCAGAAGTTGATTAGGATCCCAATCTCCGAAGGGTCATACGTTGTGGCTCGAGGAGAACGGGATAATATGTCAATTCCCTTGATTTCCATGATGAAGGCTAGGAAGTCCTTGTCCAAAGGTTGTGAGTCCTATCTAGCCTATGTAGTTGATGCCAAACTTGAAAAGAAAACCATTTCCAATGTTCCGGTTGTTTGTGAATATCCAGAGGTATTTCCCGATGAATTACCTGGTTTACCACCAGTTAGGGAAGTTGAGTATCGTATTGATCTTGTGTCGGGCTCGTCCCCTGTAGCTAAAGCTCCGTATAGGTTAGCGCCTTCTGAGATTCGTGAAATGATGAATCAGATACAGGAATTGTTGGATAAGGAGTTTATCAGACCTAGTTCTTCACCGTGGGGTGCGCCGGTATTATTTGTGAAAAAGAAAGACTGGTCGTTGCGTATGTGTATTGATTATAGAGAATTGAACAAGAGGACAGTAAAGAACAAATACCCTATGCCCAGAATAGATGATTTATTTGATCAGTTGCAGGGTTCTTCGGTATATTCTAAGATTGATTTGAGGTCGGGTTATCATCAGGTTCGTGTTCGGGAAGAAGATATTCCTAAAACGGCCTTTCGTACTAGGTATGGACATTATGAATTTTTGGTCATGCCTTTTGGTTTGACAAATGCTCCCGCAGTATTTATGGACTTGATGAACCGTGTTTGTCGACCCTTCTTGGATAAGTTTGTGATTGTTTTCATTGACGATATTCTTGTGTATTCAAAATCTGAAGTCGAGCAAGCCATGCATCTAAGGTTGGTCCTTGATACCTTGAAACGGGAACAGTTGTATGCCAAGTTTTCTAAATGTGAATTTTGGATTCGAGAAGTTCAATTCTTGGGCCATATAATTTGTAAGGAAGGTGTGAAAGTAGATCCATCGAAAGTCGAGGCTGTGATGAAATGGAATGCCCCAAAGTCTGCTTCTGAAATAAAGAGCTTCCTTGGTTTAGCGGGTTATTATTGGAAATTCATAAAAGATTTCTCTAAAATTGCCGGTCCGTTAACTAAATTAACCCGTAAGGATGTGAAATTTGTGTGGACTGATCAACAGGAACAAGCTTTTGAGATGTTAAGGCAATTGTTGTGTCAAGCACCTGTGTTGACTTTACCCGACGGTTCAGATGACTTTATTGTTTACTGTGACGCTTCTCATTCCGGTTTGGGTTGTGTTCTTATGCAAAGGGATAGAGTTATTGCCTATGCTTCTCGTCAGTTGAAACCACATGAAAAGAATTATCCCACTCACGATTTGGAACTGGCAGCGGTTGAATTTGCTTTAAAGCTCTGGAGACATTACTTGTATGGTACTAGATGTGTTGTTTGTACTGACCATAAGAGTCTGCAGTATGTATTTTCCCAGAAAGAGTTGAACATGCGTCAGAGGCGGTGGCTAGAGTTAATCAAGGATTATGATTGTGAAATCCGATATCATCCTGGCAAGGCCAATGTTGTTGCTGACGCTCTGAGCCAAAAAAGTAATTCCGATAGAGTTTATTACTTGAAAGTGGATGTTTCTTCCAACTTGATCAAGCAAATAAAAGTTGCACAATTAGAAGCTTTGAAGGATCATAATTTGAAAACCGAGATTATGTTGAAAAGAAAGGATGAGTTGGTCGAAGACTCGAGAGGATTAATGACCTATCAATCTCGTGTATGGATACCTTTACTTGGAAATATTCGAGATTTGATTTTGAATGAAGCCCACAAATCTAAACTATCTATTCATCCCGGTAGTACTCGTATGTACAATGACTTGAAACCGTTGTATTGGTGGCCTACAATGAAGACCGACATTGCAAAATTTGTTGGTGCTTGTCATATTTGCTCACAAGTCAAAGATGAACACCAAAAGCCGTACGGATCATTGAAACAGTTGGAAATACCCGAGTGGAAATGGGAACACATAACCATGGATTTTGTAACTAAATTGCCGCGTACTGCTCGAGGTAATGACATGATTTGGGTTATCGTTGATCGGTTGACTAAGAGCACGCACTTTCTTGCTACAAGTGAATCTACCCCTTTAGGTAAACTTGCTCAGTTGTACCTTAATGAAATCGTCTCGAGACATGGTATTCCTTTGTCGATTGTGTCAGACCGAGACTCTCGTTTTGTTTCCCGTTTTTGGCAAAGCTTACAGCATGAATTGGGGACACGTGTAAACCTTAGTACAACTTATCATCCGCAAACAGACGGTCAATCCGAACGCACAATTCAAACCTTAGAGGATATGCTCCGTGCTTGTATTTTGGAATATGGTGGTTCATGGGATTCACAACTTCCATTGGTTGAATTTGCATATAACAATTCGTATCACTCCAGTATCGGTATGCCTCCGTATGAGATGTTGTATGGTCGACGTTGTAGAACACCGACATGTTGGTTGGAAGCCGGAGAGAAACAGTTTGCTGGACCCGACATTGTACAAATGACCGCTGATAAAGTAGCAATTGCACGTGAAAAGTTGAAAGCCGCGCGTGATAGACAGAAGCGATATGCGGAGCCGAAAAGACGACCGGTTGTATTTTCTGAGGGTGAACTTGTATATCTCAAAGTTTTCCATGGAAAGGTGTAATCCGATTTGGAAAACGGGGAAAGTTAGCACCTAGATATATTGGTCCGTTCAAAATTCGACAAGTTGTTAATGACCAATCAGTGACATTGGATCTTCCTCCTGAACTTGCGGGTATTCATAACACGTTTAATGTGTGCTATTTGAGAAAGTGTAACATCGAAGATCAGTCGCAAATCCTTCCGTTACAAGATTTGAGGGAGGATCAAACTCAGAAGTTGATTGAGGAACCGGTAGAAATCCTTGATAGGAAGGTTACCAAGCTTAGGAAGAAACAAATTCCTATGGTGCTAGTTAAGTGGAAGCATAATTTAGGTTCCAGTCTTACTTGGGAGTCTGAGGAGTCAATGAAGTCCAGATATCCTGGATTGTTTGATGGTGTTGAGATTTCGGGGACGAAATCTCCTTAAGGAGGGGAGATTTGTAACATCCTCTCCCGTGGCCTGGTATTTCTCTATTTAAATTGGATATTTAATTGTTTTAGAAATTTAATTGTTATAAATTGCTTTATTGTGAAACTTGGTGAAATAGGTCTTAGGACTTATTGTGATAAATAAAATGTTGCTTGGTTTAAATTATTAAAGGTGACGGTACAATAAAATAAATTTCTCGCAATTGGTATTAATGTGTCAGACAATAGAATTAGGACGTGTATAGTATACCCAAGGTGTTAGGTCGGTGGATAAAGGGACCGACCCCTTTTTACTCCACCACTTTACCAATTCCCTTTCCATTTTCACTTTCAAGTAAAAACACCTAAACCCTAACCCAAATCAAAACTTGATCATCAAAGTTGAATGTGTAAATTGAAGTGGTGGATCATAGCAAATATCATCATCATCTTCTATCTTCTATCACCTTGTTCATCTATCCTTTGTAAGTAAATTTCTAGTTCATAAACTCAAATGTTAGGTTTGATGAATAATTGATGAATTGATTTGATTCTTGAGTTTATGTGATGTTTATTTGTGATATATGATGATATGTGGTGTTATTGGAGATGTATATAGCATTAGAATTGAATTTGTTTAGATTGAATGTTAAAAATGGAGTTAGGGTTCGAACTATGCATTTGCAGGTCTGTTTTTGAGCTGGAAAACAGCTAAACGCGATCCCAGCAATGTTTCCGGATCGCGTTCCTGATGTGATGAATCTAGTCTTAAAATTTATCGATGAAATATGAACAAGAAAGTACCGTGCTAGACCAAAACACAACCGGGCAGTGGACCCTATCGTGTAGTAGTATAGTTTGGTAAGTTCGGGTTCGAACACAGGTAATGTGAGTTTAAGAATTATGTTCAAGTGCAAGCAATTTATACAGAAAAGTAAATGTGGGGGTTTTGTGACCGAGTTGTCACGTTGCTTAAAAACTACTTTTAAACTAGAACTAGGCAATAGTGGACTCAGGAAGAGTCAAGTTGATTTGTTGTAAATTCGGATATTAAAAACAATACTTGCTGGGATTATGTCACTAGTGATTTCGGGGTGCAGAGTTATAACCAGTTTATATTATGTAAACGTAAATTTCCATTTAACATAGGATTAACGTTCGCCATCTCCTAATGATTCAACTTCAATTTACAAACCTATGATTTAATCTAGTAACGGACGTTCGCCATGGTTACCATCTTGCACAATTAAACTTAAAGAATCTTGCTTATTTCAAATCTACGTTCGCAATGTTTGTTCAATCATTTATAGACAAATAATTGATAGCAAATTACCAATGAAAAACGTTCGCTATATTCACTAGTCATTTACCAAATAAGCGAAGAAACTATTTTAAGCTCAATTACGCAAGGAGTCACGATTAAACATAAAGTTCAAGTTTCACAAGTTTATAATTCATCCAAAATGAAAGACGTTCGCCATATTCATCAACTCATATATTTTAGCTCATTTATGTTATTTATACCAATTTTCGCATCCGCAAACAAAGGTTCATTTGTACATCGACATACAAACAAAAATAATTCCAACTAACAACAAACATTCGCTATAATTGCTAGCTAGAACTACCAACAAATTCCATAAATTATTTTAGCTAAAAACATATAAAATCATGGAGGAATTCTAAACTCAAGCATAATCAAACATCAAAATATAACACCCCTAATCACTAGTTAATTCATCCAAGCAAGTAAATAAAACTAGCCACTAACAATCATACTCAAACTATCACAAATAATAAGTGAAATCAAAAGAAACATAGTTATATCGAATAAAAATGCAAACCGAGTGATTACAATGTTTGGATGATGATTCTTCGTGTCCAAATGAGTTAGGATGATGAGATACTTTTAAGAGGATGAAAAATGACTCAAAACCCCTAAAAATCGTCCATGGGGGCTGCTAGTTCGGGTGTATGAAAGTTAGGTGAGAGATGAGGAAGAAAAGGTGTTTTAAGGGTCAAAAAGTACCCAGACGGACCTTCAAGCCGCCGGCTTGAGGTCCCTAGCCGGAGGCTTGATCATACACTTCAATATGCCATTTTGAAGGTTCTACCCGGCTGCTAGACCTCCCAAGCCGCCGGCTTGAGCCACTTAGCCGCTGGCTCATTCAAGCTTCAATTTAAGGCTTTTTTCTGATGCTGATTTTTACCTTAGAGCCGCCGTCTTGACCCTTCTAGCCGGCGGCTTTAAATCATTTTTTAGAAAACCATATTTTGTAGATTTGTAGATCTCTGAAATACGAACGTTTGGCCACCTGAATCACGTCAATCCGAGTTCGTATGAGAGAGATATGGCCAAAACGGTGCAGCATAGCCAAATCTGAAAACTCTTTCATCTTTTCATCTTTTCTTCCTCAATCTTTAACCTTAACACACGAGATCAATTTCAAACTAAATAAGTACCGAAAGTTCATGAAATTGACTAGAAACAAGAACAAAAAAGATGATATCGTGAGAGATAAACATATACTAATCGAGCGATATCAAATATCCCCACACTTGAACTTTGCTTGTCCTCAAGCAAACTCTCATTTAACATTCCAAAACAACTCCTCTTGCATTTAGAAATGATTGTTAGGCTTATCAAAACAATACTAACATCAACCACCAAAGTAATCATGCTAGCAACATTATAAAATTAGCAAAAACCTGAGATGATATATTTGTCAAGCCCGAATGCACGACCTAGCACCTCACAATAGGATAAGTGTTTAATCACTCACTCTCAACCTATAGAACTACAGGGTAACGATATAAATGATGTAACACTCAATCAAGCCAAGTCGTGATGCATGTTACCATAGGCTTGCAAAAGGATCAAATCTCCACCGTCTTGGCGTGAGCACCAAGTGAGATCTCGAAGGAGGTATTCTAAACATGTTTTGTAACAATTGTAGGCTATTATGGAATGGGTATGATAGACACAATAATTGGTGAAAAGTGGTAGTCAAGACCCGCAGAAAAGTAGTGGAAATGATGCCTAATCGTTTCATAATGTGACAGTAATAAAACTTAGGATTCTTATGCCAACTCAATTCAAATTATTCCCCGTTCTCAATCACAATTCATATTCAATATTTGCACACGAATAACTCAAATTGATTTACACATTCGATTGGAATAGAATGCATTCTATGACTTTCTATGAATCCCTGTGTAACGAACTTTCGGACCAACCATCCTGGACCGGATAAAGGCCTTAGGTGGCTAGGTGTAGAACACCCCTCGGGAACTACTTGCTCAGGAATTCAAAGGCCATTTAGTTGACTACAATCATCCAACTATAAACTTTAAGCTCAATGGATAACTTCTATTCATTTAATTGTTTCCAACCTCACTCATAAAATTTAACACTAGAATCCCAATTCAAAACGATTTAAGTCACATTTTGGTAAAATTCATCATAAGTTCCAACTAGGCAACATCTAAGTAAAGTGATGGTTCGGAAATTGACTACACAAAAATAAGGCTAATATTTAGTGGATTGAATGTGGAAGTTTTCTAGGGGTTTCTTAGCACTAAAAATGAGTGCTAACGACCTGTGTTAACTGGATATAAATGGTTTTAAAGCAAAATAAGATCAAAAATTCCTAAGAATACCTCCTCGTCTTCGACCCCACCTAAATCACATTTCTGTGATCTCACAGCGGTCTCAAAATGCATCACTAAGGCAAGTTCTAGAACAAACTACAATCACCGGCACACTCATAGCAATCAAACAATATAAACACTAAAGGTAAGTGTTTTTCTCAATAAGGCTCAAATTTCTCACAATTTTTCATAGTGGGGGCTACAAGTGTGCTAGTCATGCAATTCACCCATTGAGGTTGCTTAATGACACATCTCATGCAAGAGGTAAGATCTAATTACTTTGAACAAATATTATCAAATATATTACCAAGCAATTAATCTTATGAGAATAAACTAGTTCAAGTGAATAACCTCCCCACACTTAAGGTTTGCATTCCCCTCAATGCAACAAAACAATAATATTCACTAAAATCATGAGTAAAGAAGTTAAAGGGAACGAGTACTTCCCCGGGGGTTTTTGCTTGTTCAAATTCTTGATAAACCTCCTAACCATCCACTCCTTTCAGGTACATTCTTTCCATAGCATAAAGTTACCCTTGTCAATCATCCATCATATCTAGATACGGGTTCACCTCCCGCAAGATGCTTGGTTTATTCCCGAGTCCCGAGCTAGACTCGACCCTTGCTTTCTCATAACCAATCCACAATCACGCTACCACCTCCTTTCTCTTCATACTCACATAGAAGGATGTCTTCTTTTGTTTTGACATTTCGGTAGAACATCTTCCAACTACAACTTGTAATGTGAAAATAAACTCTCCATTTCTTGAGTGGTATAATGATAATCCGGATGATTGCCACTTCCAAGTATGAATGACTAGTTATCCCCACGTCTTCAGAAAAATCTTTGGCAAGTAAACAAAGATAATCGGGTCGTTCTTCAAAATAGTTTATATGCACACACACAAGACTCCTTTCCAACCTTGCCAACCTATCTACCTCAAGTACCTGAGTGCTACTAGCTCGATACAAATTTTCAAATTCTGCCTCTTGAATAAGATCATCTCCAACTCCCTTTTTTACAAGCTCATCTAGCTCATGATCAGTAATTCCTAGCAGTCCTTGTAATTCCTTTATATCGGCATCATAGTCAACAATGGCATCCTTAGTCACTTCAGGCTCTAGCATGTATGAATCCTGCAAAACAATTTGTGAAGTTTCATGAGGGTAATTAGTGACTTCATTCTCTTCTTCCACCTCATCCATTTCGTCTTCACTATCATCCTGAAAAACAAAGTTAGAAGAATATGGAACATCAACGTTAGAATAATAATCATTACACTTAATATCCTCAACATTATCCAAATGCTCGGTTGCATTGGTGTATGTATCATATGGCCTTTCTTGACCAAGCTCTATATTCCAATCAGAAATGTCATCCCATTCTCTACTTTGCCTCTCCGTTTGCTCTATCGCCCCTTTCAACAACCGTTCAAGATTTGACATTTCCGGTTGTTCTATCTCTTTGGTGATTGAAGGTTCATCATTCCAAGACCTTGATTGATAAGGTTGGTTCCATTCATCTTGGTAGTGTCCTTGTGGTGCATACCTTTCGAGTGATATCATTGGCACATCATCATTATCACTCTCAGAAAATAAAGGTTTGTAACCTTCATAATTCGAGTAATAAGACATCGAAGCTAAGTCACAAATCTGTTACAAACATCAAAACTAAAAACGGTAAAATGTAACCACTCAACACAAAATAAACAAACATTAAAAATATATACACTAATAATAACTAAAACTCTTAAAGTAACTTTCCTGAAAATAAACTCTAGAAAAGGATCAATTAATTACACTCGAATTAAACTCTTAATCAATCACATTCCCCGGCAGCGGCGCCAAAAACTTGATGTGATGAATCTAGTCTTAAAATTTATCGATGAAATATGAACAAGAAAGTACCGTGCTAGACCAAAACACAACCGGGCAGTGGACCCTATCGTGTAGTAGTATAGTTTGGTAAGTTCGGGTTCGAACACAGGTAATGTGAGTTTAAGAATTATGTTCAAGTGCAAGCAATTTATACAGAAAAGTAAATGTGGGGGTTTTGTGACCGAGTTGTCACGTTGCTTAAAAACTACTTTTAAACTAGAACTAGGCAATAGTGGACTCAGGAAGAGTCAAGTTGATTTGTTGTAAATTCGGATACTAAAAACAATACTTGCTGGGATTATGTCACTAGTGATTTCGGGGTGCAGAGTTATAACCAGTTTATATTATGCAAACGTAAATTTCCATTTAACATAGGATTAACGTTCGCCATCTCCTAATGATTCAACTTCAATTTACAAACCTATTATTTAATCTAGTAACGGACGTTCGCCATGGTTACCATCTTGCACAATTAAACTTAAAGAATCTTGCTTATTCCAAATCTACGTTCGCAATGTTTGTTCAATCATTTATAGACAAATAATTGATAGCAAATTACCAATGAAAAACGTTCGCTATATTCACTAGTCATTTACCAAATAAGCGAAGAAACTATTTTAAGCTCAATTACGCAAGGAGTCACGATTAAACATAAAGTTCAAGTTTCACAAGTTTATAATTCATCCAAAATGAAAGACGTTCGCCATATTCATCAACTCATATATTTTAGCTCATTTATGTTATTTATACCAATTTTCGCATCCGCAAACAAAGGTTCATTTGTACATCGACATACAAACAAAAATAATTCCAACTAACAACAAACATTCGCTATAATTGCTAGCTAGAACTACCAACAAATTCCATAAATTATTTGAGCTAAAAACATATAAAATCATGGAGGAGTTCTAAACTCAAGCATAATCAAACACCAAAATATAACACCCCTAATCACTAGTTAATTCATCCAAGCAAGTAAATAAAACTAGCCACTAACAATCATACTCAAACTATCACAAATAATAAGTGAAATCAAAAGAAACATAGTTATATCGAATAAAAATGCAAACCGAGTGATTACAATGTTTGGATGATGATTCTTCGTGTCCAAATGAGTTAGGATGATGAGAGACTTTTAAGAGGATGAAAAATGACTCAAAACCCCTAAAAATCGCCCATGGGGGCTGCTGGTTCGGGTGTATGAAAGTTAGGTGAGAGATGAGGAAGAAAAGGTGTTTTAAGGGTCAAAAAGTGCCCAGACGGACCTTCAAGCCGCCGGCTTGAGGTCCCTAGCCGGAGGCTTGATCATACACTTCAAGATGCCATTTTGAAGGTTCTACCCGGCTGCTAGACCTCCCAAGCTGCCGGCTTGAGCCACTTAGCCGCCGGCTCATTCAAGCTTCAATTTAAGGCTTTTTTCTGATGCTGATTTTTACCTTAGAGCCGCCGTCTTGACCCTTCTAGCCGGCGGCTTTAAATCATTTTTTAGAAAACCATATTATGTAGATTTGTAGATCTCTGAAATACGAACGTTTGGCCGCCTGAATCACGTCAATCCGAGTTCGTATGAGGGAGATATGGCCAAAACGGTGCAGCATAGCCAAATCTGAAAACTCTTTCATCTTTTCATCTTTTCTTCCTCAATCTTTAACCTTAACACACGAGATCAATTTCAAACTAAATAAGTACCGAAAGTTCATGAAATTATCTAGAAACAAGAACAAAAAAGATGATATCGTGAGAGATAAACATATACTAATCGAGCGATATCAGTTCCCTTGTTATAAATGTCTTAGTCGAGTTTTGGCCTTGGAAACGCGATCCAGGCCTATTATCCAGATCGCGTTTGCTAGTGATTTTCGGTTACAGAATATTTTTCCACTTAAAGAACGCGATCCCACCATGCCTTGTCTGGATCGCGTTTGCATGTTTAATTTTGATGGATTTTTGCAAATTTCAAAAATGCATAAGTGTTTGGAAGGTGGTGTTTTTAGTGGCACTTTTTATTTCATATACCTATAGTGGCACTTAAGGGGTACTTTTGTGGCACTTTTTGACTGAAAAATATGTTATAACGGGAACATTTTAAATGAGTTAGGGGATTTAACAAAGATGTTTTGATTCAAGTGAGTATTGTATATGAAAAGCCTTTAGTGGCATTTATTGGATGCTATAGTGGCATTTTTATAAAAATGCCCATTTTGATAATTACAAATTATGAGGCAAAGTACTAATTTGTGTTGGTTGTTAATTCTCAGATCCTCCAAATGATAAGTAGCACCTGGAATATGAGTTTGTGGCTACCGAGGTATCGGTGAGTGGATTCGGAACTCACCATTGAATTTAGTTGTAATCATTGGATTACAACGAATAAGCGTTGCTATATTGTTGTTGTTTATTTAATATACTTGTTGATTATTACTCAATGTGCTATGTGTGGCCTTCGGGCATCAGTTGTTAATGAGGTCAACGAGTTGTTGAATGGTTGGTTGGGCTAGTTGGTTATCGTGTGAATGATACATGGATTTACTTCATTTGTTGTGTGTATTGAACTGTATCTGAGTAGGATAACCACTAGCTATCGGTCTCGTCCGTTATGGCCATACGGATAGGTTGGATAAGTGTTCTTGGGAAGCCACCCGGGTTATTGGTTATCCCCAGAGCCGCCGATCCTCATTATTGTGTTGTTGATTTGATGTAATTAGTTGATTATGCTAAGTTGAATGTTGTGTGATGAACTCACTCACTTAGCTATGTGCTAATCCCTCCTCTCTACTTCCTGCAGATTATATTTTGATTAGATGGGTAGCAGGAAGTTGATGCTCTGGAAGCTGGGAATGTCTTGACAGCATGCTACTCTGATAATGTTTTGTACTAAACAAGTTTGTTTTATATAATGCCCCATTTATGATGTGGTTAAATGGTTTTTGAACTAGTATGACTTAAAGTATGTACTTTATTTATGGTGCATTAAATGGAATTATGTGTTTTAAATTACTACGCTTCCGTATTATTAATTTAATATTGTTTTGTAAAATGAGGGGCGTTATAGTGCTGTGCATCATCGACTTCGCGAAGCTCTCATCGCACACATTGCGAGCCTCCCACCAAATTTCCGAGCGCGTTAGCTAGTTATATTTTCTTTTTTAATAAATGTTTTATTTTATTTAATGTAATGTTTTTATTTTATTAATGTAATGTTTTTTTATTTAATGTAATGTTTTATTTTATTTAATGAAACGTTTTATTTTATTTAATGAAATGTTTTATTTTATTTATGTAATGTTTTATTTTATATTGAAAAAGTTTTATTTAAGTTTGTGTATTAAATAAATAAAGGAAATAGTGTGTGGGGCCCTGAAAATAAGAGAAGTGATGTTACTATAGGGAGTGAAATGTCAGTAAATGTCAGTTAATGTCAGTTGTGGAAAAAGCTGATGTGGCGCAGACGTGGCACGAACTGACGCGTCAGTAGTTAGTCACTGTTGGGAGGAGTCTAATGTTCATTATATAAGCAAAATAATATAGATATATAATAGTTTAATTGGTTAGATCTAATTTAGTATTTAACCTATAGATGGTAAATTGATTTAGAATTGATTGTATATATTTAGAAACTTATGTGATTATGGAATATATAATAAATACTTTGAGAGACATGGATGTAATTTTCCATCTTGAAATTTTAAGAAATCAAAGAAAAAGAGGTAAACTCTTTATAAGGTAGTTTAGATATGGCAATCATATTAGAAGTAATAGAACTATATATAACCTTAACATAGTATTGTTCATTATATATCATAAAGCTCAAAGGCAGGCACGATGGTTGTCACTTGATCCCGAAAGATAAGAAAACTAAAGAATATAAGAATGTTAGTGAACGCAATAATATAATTAAGTTGTTGATGACCACTTACCGAATAAATAACTCGAGAAATGAAAAGCAATGGTGGTGGTTTGAAGGGGAGATATTTACAAATAAACTCTTTACCTCCCCAAAGTAGCTTTGATCCTAGAATTTGAAGTAAATGGTTATTGTAGTCTAGTTTGCATATATTTCGTTGTCAACTCAACTATGGAACAACGCATACATCTAAAATACTATCCTTAATGACAAAAATATTAAGCAGGAACTTACTGAGTATAAGAAATTAAAGTTACTTCTATCAGCAAGGTCACGCAACAAGTGAGGCTATACTCCAGTTCTGCACATAATATGGGTAATAAATGGTCACTTGTTGTAAAAAAACATGTAAGATATTGGTAATAGTATTTGAAGAATGCCAAAATGTACGATAATAACAAAGTAGCAAAAGTTACCTAACTTTGATATTGTATGGGCCGGAAAAAGAAACCAGCAGCACATAGATAAATTAAAAAAACTTGCCCATGGTTGTCAAAAGTCTCCTGCAACAAAGTTGTTGATGAAGAAGGGCCATGTGAAACTGGTGCAATTATCCTTCATTACGCTCACACAATTGTCCTCTAGATTACTTATAATGGCAAAAGAAGTCAAATGTCATTTTTCAATTATGTACAATAATGATTTATGCCATTTAAAAAAGAGATTCTAACGGGCATGGAAAACAAATCATATGATCATTAACATCGTTAGAAGCCTACATAAAAGGAGTTCAAGTCTGGATTAATTATAAATTCTCATCAAATATTCATTCACCAATCAAATTTTCCATTGTAATTTAATTGATTTAACCGGCATGTACTGCACATAATGCGACTTCCATTTGTCTATCATTGTGAAGAAAAGGACCATGCTAAACACAATTACGAAATGTTTAATCATACATAAAAACACAAAAACGTAATGTTAAAGAAACCATATTACCTCAATCGGATCCATGCTTGTTGTAGATTCGTATAATAGTTAATGAATTAGTTCTCAACCGGGAAACAAAAACCAAAAGTAGAAGCAATGTAAAAAAAAAAAAATAGAAACACCAATGATGGTGAAATGATATAACATTTTGAAGTTAAATTTGATACTCTAGACAAACCATTCTCTCCTTGTTTCTTGACGGATTGAGAGGCTGATCTGTGAGTAAAATGAAACACGGGTTATATACATTGATATACCACATATTGCACAAAGATAATCACAAGAGGTTCAAAAATACTAATATTATATTAACATTGAGTAGGGTTCGTTGTTGTTGCCCCTGCCCATCCAAAAGTTTCATGATTTAAAATCCTATGGTAAAAACCATGACCAAAAATCAGCACAACATTGACCGCAAACATGTAACTTGAATTCATGGATAGCTAAAACTATGGAGCATTTACTCACAACGTCATCCTACTTGCCAGAAAGTTACTCCTTATTTATGATCTGCTATGGACATGATAAAACATACACTACATAAACAATTTAAACGTTCATAAATAACGATGAGGTATGAGGTAATTAAAAAATGACAGTAAGGTTCATAAAATATCCATTATTTGGCAAGCCACGATGTTAAAGTTGTCATACAGTAAACATATCCGGTAAATGTGACAATTTTTACCCAATTACTTTTGGATTGGTCGGGACGGATCACCATCCAGGTTATGGTATATCTGTAACAGATCAATTTGATTATTTTCAAAACTAATCCATCAAGCAAGTTTAATAAAGTTATGAAATGGGTCGAATAGGTTAATTGGGTCAAAAGGCCCAAGTGTATTGCCAAACTTTAAGAATCACCTAAGTAATGTTATTCAATACAGTATATTACGGGTCTAGAAATTTAATTCAGGTAACCATATAGAAAATAACTTACAATCCATAAGAATGTTGATACTTTAAAAACAAATAACGTGTTTTGGGTCTATTAAAAAAAAACTACCCATTTGACCCTATTGCCCAATGCCCACCCATTTATACCCGTTTTTACCCACAGTTTTATTTCAAGAGGTTGCAATTTTTTCGAGAAACAACCACCAAATTGACAATCTTGTAGGTGTTCTAGCATGGATTTAGAGAGTACATACCTTAAAATATGCCTCTGACCATGCTTTAAGCAGATCCCATACCAACATTAGCTACCATATTCTCCAAGGATGTATGAATCTAACTGCAATTTGTATAATTATAAACTAATGAG
Source organism: Helichrysum umbraculigerum (assembly GCA_949592205.1). Lineage (NCBI taxonomy): Eukaryota > Viridiplantae > Streptophyta > Magnoliopsida > Asterales > Asteraceae > Helichrysum > Helichrysum umbraculigerum. The sequence goes on from CATIUR010000004.1 coordinate 53,139,198, forward strand.
TATCTTAAGAATAAGCACAATGATCTAAATAAGTAGACTACCCAATTAGAGAAACTATAATAGATTTGGTTGAATATCTACATTAATACTTATATAGATACATAACATAATCTGTAATCAGTAGATCATGAACAAAACTACCACTAAACCAAAAACCGATGTGCATAGCCACTTATCGGTGATGGCTTAGATACATGTTCCACTATTTTATTGTAAATACATCTAACTATAATACAACCAAAGGAATATAAAAAGCTATTATATAAGCTATACTGCTATAGTATAATGAATTTTCCTTTTATTGAATCATCATACTATCACAAGCCATGATTATTTGCAACACATGAAGCCATGGCAAATAACAGTTCAAATCAGTAACCCAAAAATAAAAAACCACTGCACTCAACACATTAAGTTTACGATGTTTATTTAGCTTTGTACCCGAATCATTTCCAACAACACTCTTCCTATTAAAGTATATTTGTAAAATACATATGAGACTGAAAAAAAACACAAATAGCCAAAATATCTCATTGTAACATTTTATCGAACACCTAATGGGCATATTTATCTATATAACAAAATCACTTATAGTCTTCAAACATAAGCTAAAAAACATTAAGAGAGAAAAAAAAACTGATATTGACTTCAATTAGGCATTTTATAACTTGCAAATTCATTAGACGTGCATTCAAATAGCAACTACTCCCAATTGAGATTTTCAAACTGCAAGATCCATAAAAGTTTATCTATATAACAATTTTAAATAATCGTATAGTAGATGAAATTAAATTAAGAAACTTACAAATTTATTCATATACGTATCAGAATCCGAAAGTTAGATAGTAATGATCAAATTGCCATTATTGCTTGCCGATTGAAGAGCGTTGATATATTCAATTTGGGAAGACGAATGAAATTGAGAATCAGACGTTCACATCTTTTATGAATACAACTAGACTTTAAACCCGTGTATACACACGGGCGTTTAACTTTTTAATTGATAAGTTTTAAATATTTTGTTATGTAATCTTAAATCCTAATCATATATGAAATTTCTATTATATAATTATATTAGTAATTTATCTGAATTGATAGTACTTTTTGTACATTTAAAGAAAATAGATATTTTAAGGGATAATACTTATAGTATTAAGTGAAATTAAGGTATTTAATTGAAACTTTTTAATTGATAACATTGTTTCTTATATTAAACCTGTGTGTTTATACGGGTCGTTGATGTTTATAAGATGTTTATTTATAGAAATAATGCAAGCAATAAAAGTCTAACGTTTTATATATATTTATGTAAACATAGAATTAAATTTTCCTTTTTTAAGTGTGAATTTGTGGTTTGATATTCTAGATGCTTTCGGTCCATTTAGTATCTTGAGTCATTGCCATTGTTGTAAAGTGAAGTTTTAAGAGGGTTCATGTTCTCCTTGAATTTTTATTGAAGTTTTTCAAGGTTATAAAATTGCTTTATTTGTTGCCAGAGTCAACAGGGTGGTTCATTGTAGTAGGGAAATTATGCTCATTGACCTCTTTAGGCACTCAGAACTACCAATTTGGGTTTCCTTTGTGATTGTGAGACACAAAAGATGAATTTCAATGTTATAAGAGATGTTTAGAATCGAAGCATCTAAGATTTAAGACAACTCAAACCATAGAAAACTACATATATGAAAATGAAACCAGATTAGTTGAAAGAGAAAAAACAACAACTTGAAGGATTAAGACATTAGAAAAAAAACTTGGATGGTAAAAAATAAAAAAGTTAATACTTTAAGAATTAAACTATTATTAACCCTAATTTGATTGTTTGTGGTATGGATCTTACATTATGTTTTAAGATTTTAGGTTGTACTTACGTTTAAATTTTCATCATTCTTCATTTGTTAAGCTATTCTAAATCTACAAAAGTTTGAAGTTATATGAAGTTTTTTCAAGTTGTTTCATTGTTGTATACTTTCTTTACATAAAAGATAAAAATACCCGTATTCATAGCCGTTTACCCGTATTCATACTCGCATAAGTTTTTTTTATAAATTTGAGTTTTTTATACTATATATATAAATTTGATTTTTCTTTTGATATATATATATATATATATATATATATATATATATATATATATATATAGGGTTGGGTTCTGGTGAGAACAAGGGGATTCCGTGAGAACGGTGAGAACACATCTTAGCCATCCATTTTTTGATCAAAAATCCTGATTTTGGAGGTGGCAATTTGGTAAATACTTTGAAGTTTGATTTTGAAAGGTTCACATCACCTTTGCTCATGTGAAACTTTTTTTTTTTTAACTTCACATCATTTTGCTCATGTGAAGTTTTTTTTTTTAAGCTTCACATCATTTTGCTCATGTGAATCTTTTTTTTTTTAATTTAGCTTCACATCATTTTGCTCCTGTGAAGCTTTTTTTTTAGCTTCATATCATTTTGCTCACGTGAAGCTTCTTTTTTTTTTAGCTTCACATCATTTTGGTGATGTTAAGTTTAATATATTTTTTTAACATAAGGTTACGATGCTATGAATTTTTATTTTTATAGATTCACATAGTTTTAATGAGATTAAGTAAATATTTTTTTGTTAACATTAGTTTTTGAAAAGATTAATTTTTATACTTATCAATTCACTACTTCAAATATGTTGATTAACAAAAATTAAATAAAACTTCACCATGTTAAAACTATTGTGAAGCAAAAAAAAATTAAACTTCACCTAGCAATCCTTATGTTAACCTTTCAAAATCAAACTTTAAAGTATTTACAAAAATGCCACCTCCAAAATCAGGTTTTTTGATCAAAAAATGGATGGCTAAGATGTGTTCTCACGTAATCTCCTTGTTCTCACAGGATCCCAAGTCTAAATATATATATATATATATATATATATATATATATATATATATATATATATATATATATATATATATATATATATATATATATAAGATAGATACTTAGATAGATAGATTGATTGTCCTTGATATTTTATATTTTTATTTATTAAAAATATAGAAGTCTTAGGATTCCTAGTTCATATCATACGGTTTGATATATTTTTAATAATAATAATAATAATAATAATAATAATAATAATAATAATAATAATAATAATAATAATAATAATAATAATAAGTTAATAAATTAATTAATTGATTTATTGATTGATTGAAGTAAACGAAGTCCGGGGAGCTGAGGGGATATTTGTTGGTTTAATGTAATAATAATATTAAAATAACAATTTAAATGTTGATATAGATGTATGAGGTTAATTGCTTTTTTAATTCATGATATATGACATCATAATGTCCTTAATTTTAGCTAATTTAATCAAATTAAGTCATTTTATTGGTCAATTGAATTTATGATGACATCATAACCCGCTTCCTATATATAATTTAAGATTGATTTTAGAAATGCAATGAAACTTATTTAGTACCATCTGAATCATGAATACAACCGTCTAAATGTTTGAGAAATTTTAGTAAATTTGTTTTGTTTCTATTTTGAATTATTTATGATATGCATTAATTAATACCACATCCAGTAAAACAATTAGACTACATAAAAAATGGAACTTGCGTTTATTTTGGCCTATTTGTCTCTTATAAATCGTGATGCGATCAATGCGATCAATGTTATTATAGTAAGTAATTAAGTCTGAAAATGAGTTGCATTAAATTACATTAGAAATAGACTAAAGAGTAATTTAATAATAATCATTGTGATTTATTTGCAAATCAATCCTAGGGTTTGTGATTAACGGTTGAGATTAACAGGTTTTATGCAATCAAAGGCCCATATTAAACCATTTAAACCTAATTAAAAATCTGCTTAGCCAAATCAAGCTCTCTTTTATTATAGTAGTAATAACAATGTTATTTTGAATTATCAATGTTATTTATTCCTGTAATGCATATTTATCATTTGTTTGGTTATTCCAGAATCATCATCATGTAATCATGTAATGAAGATTTCATAAAAACCAATACAACGATTTATTAATTTCTAACAATGCACATATCTGCCAATAAAAACAAACACGATAATTATTCACGAAATACACCAGCTGATCCAATAGGATCATATCCATGGAGGAGAGCTGAGTTGGCGTGTTTTTGTAGCTTTGTTTCCATAACATCAAAATTTTGACCCTAATCTTCCAGTCACTTCTCTCATCGTTGATCAAATTTAGCGGAGTGAAAACGACTTCGGCGGCCATTGGTGATCATTTACTATTGGTTTGAATCGGATTATTATTGTAACCCTAGTGTAGTTTCAAACTCTGCCTTTATAGTAGATGATAGGTGTTTCAAAATTCAATAGAGGGAAAATGTAGGTGTACTCAAATTACCATAATGTTTTGAAATATTTAATTTGATATTTCCTTGCACTAAAATTGGTGATTTCTATATAAGTGACAAGTAATAATGATATTTAATTTCTCACATTAATATTACAGTTAATTAATTAAATATACCAGTTGATATTTGCATGATTAAAATTCAACTTCTATTATTTTTCCTTGACCACGATTTCAAATTTTAATGTGCAAATAAATTTTAATATTCATTTTCAAATAAGTAGTAATTAGTAAGTAATTAAGTCTGAAAATGAGTTGTATTAAATTAAATTAGAAATGGGCTAAAGAGTAATTTAATAATAATCATTGTGATTTATTGGCAAATCAATCCTAGGGTTAGTAATTAACGGTTGAGATTAAGAAGTTTTATGCAATCGAAGGCCCATATTAAACCATTTAAACCTAATTAAAATCTGATTAGCCAAATCAAGCTCTCTTTTATTATAGTAGTAACAACAATGTTATTCATTCATGTAATGCATATTTAACAACAATGAACATATCTATCAATAAAAACAAACACGATAATTATTCACGCAATACAGAAGATTTACCAGCTGATCCAATAGGATCATATCCATGGAGGAGAGCTGAGTTGGCGTGTTTTTGTAGCTTTATTTCTATTACATCAATATTATGACCCTAATCTTCAAGTCACTTCTCTCATTGCTGATCAAATTTAGCGGAGTGAAAATGACTTCGATGGCCATTGGCGATCTTTTACTATTGGTTTGAATCGGATTGTTATTGTAACCCTAGTGTAGTTTTAAACTCTGCCTTTATAGTAGATGATAGATGTTTCAAAATTCAAATTCTAGTGTATAGAGGGAAAACGTAGGTGTACTCAAATTACCATAATGTTTTGAAATATTTAATTTGATATTTTCTTGCACTAAAATTGGTAATTTCTATATAAGTGGCAAGTAATAATGATATTTAATTTCTCACATTAATATTACATTTAATTAATTAAATACACCAGTTGACATTTGCATGATTAAAATTAAAATTCTATTATCTTTCCTTGATCACGATTTCAAATTTTAATGTGCAAATAAATTTTAATATTCATTTACAAATAAGTAGTAATTAGTAAGTAATTAAGTCTGAAAATGAGTTGTATTAAATTAAATTAGAAATGGGCTAAAGAGTAATAATAATCATTGTGATTTATTGGCAAATCAATGCTAGGGTTAGTGATTAACGGTTGAGATTAAGAGGTATATGCAATCGAAGGCCCAGATTAATGTTGGGAATGAAATATTAATTTATTAGTCGAACAAGATCTTGTGCAATTAAAACTTGGATATTATTGGCCAAAAAGGTGAAAGTTTGGCCGTGAGTTTTTAGTCGGCTAGAACTGAATTAAACTTGTTCCCTAAGTCAGGATTAGCCTATAAATATTAACACCTATGTAAATGTAACCCTTGAGCCGTAATTATAATAAAGAAAAAACTCTCTGGTTTGGCCTTGTGGATTTAACCAATCTTCAAGTTGGAGATTGGACATAACCACGTTAATTCCTTGTATCGTATTATTCGATTCTTTATCTTGTTTGCTTGTTTTGATTGCTAGGTTTGCAATTGTCTATCCGTTTATTGTTAGTGGGTGTAACGTGATTAAACGAGCGTTGTTATGGTTTTGATTTTTGCTAGCAACTAGTTGTTGTTAGTTGAATGTTTCCGCTGCAAATTCCTAAAAACTGGGTATCAGAGCTCCAGGTTTGAGCGATTTGGAACAATGGCGGATGAAAAGCATGATCAACATTGTTTTGTTGATGATTAGGGTTTGGTTGGAAGATGGAGAGCTAGGGTTATTGTGGCCAAATAATCATAGTGGATCTAGATTTGGTTGAAGATAATCATTGGGGGGAATAATTGAAACGGCACGGTTTTAGGATTTGTTTGCAACATGTTATCGAGATTGATAGACTCATTTTTTAACTAGGATCGCGACGAACTCGGTGAGTTGGTTTTTCCGGATTGAACTAAGGTTTTTTTCTGGTGGGTTGTAACGTGACGACACGGTGGGAGGCTGGATGCATTATGACAGTTATTGTTCGCGGTGGTAATGGAGTCGGTGATCGGGTTTCGATTGTTGGTTTGTTGCAGAGAGAGTTTATTTGGGATCCGGGTTATGGATTCGGGTTCATTATTCTTTGTGATCCCGTGCAAAATAATAAGTGAACGTTATCAGACCCGGGGTTTGATGTTGCGAGTGTGGGATGTGATTCTCGAGACTTACTTGATACGGATGGATTCTCAAAGATGTGAGGCTTGTTACGGAGCTCAAGAGGATAGTTTTCTCGGTTGGGAACTTGGGTAATAAACGGTACCACATCCGTTTGGTAGTCGACATTGGGAGTTATCGAGGGAGTTTGTGTTGGATATAGTGTCCAAGTTCATAACTAATTGGTAAGGAATATCATTAAAACTAGAGTCCTTTTTGGGTTGCCCTCAATGAACAGTTCAGAGAAATGAATAAGGAATAATATTAATTGTATTAATATTACATTATATTTAATTAATTGATTTATTAATTTATATTAATTAGAAATCAAAAGTAATTAAAAGGCGTAAGGATTTGGAAGCCAGTACATTCCAACCGTCGGTTGGAAGGTCCAGCCGGCGGCTGGGACTAGAGTTTCTAAGGCGGTGGACCACGCGGGTCAGATTCTGGGTGCTTGGGCAGAAAGTTAGCCCAACCGCCAGCTGGAAGGTTCAGCCGGCGGCTGGAAGTCAAAATCTGCAAACCGTGGTGTTTTTCCTCCAAGTATAAATAGGGGTCTAGCCTATACCTTATGACATACGATTTTATACGAATTTTCGAGTCAAAGTTGAAAATTATTCTTTCTCTGGGGTTCTTGGGTGAGAAGCATTAAAGGTATTCTGGTTTGGGTACTTGCCTCCAACTAAGGAAGTTCTACTAGTTAGTCTGCATGGGAGAAATTCGATTTTCTCCAAGGTTAGTGTTTTCCTTATTTATCAGTTTTGTTATTGCTTTGTTTATTAAGTTAAGATCCTTCAGGGTTTTAGTTTCCTTCTGCCCTAGATTAATTATTAATTTCCGCTGCGTATACTAATCAAGTTAGGGTATTTAGGAATAGAAAACCGATCAGTTTGTTGTTGCTCGCGGGGTTGAAACGGGAGACCATGTTTGTTTGGTTGAGTATTTCATGGTTTGGAATGATTAGGCAGGTTAGAGCTCATACACTTGAAGGTATTGGTTGTAGAAGATGTCGGATAGAACGCGTTTGACTGAGCTCGGGTATCGTTTGATTATTGGCTCAATGATAGAGCAAAATTTTCTGAAGGAATCAATTGAGAATTTTCAAGTGGGTTAGAGGAGGATAATCTTGTAAGTCTTGTTGAGTAGGCCTGGCAATGGATTCAATTTGATTTGATCCGATCCGATCCAAATCCAATTATATAATTTGTTGGATCAAAAAAATTGATCCATCAATCTAATTACCAATCCAATAAATTGATCCAAAGATCCAATTAAACATTTGGATCGATCCATAATCCATCCGGATCGATCCATTTATAAAATAAAATAAATAAAAGTTTGAGCCTCATTGATCTGGTACGCAACTTTACCAACACCGCTCAATCTCCATCAACGGCAGCTCCGGCGACTCCAGTCGCTCCGGCAACTACGCCGTTAGTTGTTCTTAACTGAGCAAATCCATCAACTCCGGCCGCTCCGGCAACTACGCCGCAACTACACGTAAAACCCTAATTCCTCTTACTTCGATCCATTTCCTCTTATTATTAATTGTAATTTCATTTATTGCTTGAATGATTGCTTAATTAGTAGAGTAAATTGCTTATATTCGATTGCAATTATCACAGATAGGTAAAAGTAGAACATAAGGGTAAAAAGTGTTGCAATTGCTTACATTTGGTTTCTGTATGACACCGTATTCATTACTATTAGATTAGATTACTCATCGTTCAATTCTGGTACTACTAAAACGCATGTGTTTGATGAACATAGCTCTTCTGGAAATGATTATCTTGGGTGGGTTATGGGTATTTGGTATTTGCTTGCTATGTTTTAGAACATCATTGTTAATAAGATGAGAATTAAGAAGTAAATTAAGTAGACCTCAAAAGTGAATGTGTAGCATATAGTAAAAAAAACTTATATATGTCTTTATCACTTTAAAACGGTTGAATCATTATTTCAAATATATTTTGGTTGAATTTCATTATAGAACTTACATGACATTTGTTAATATATAATCACACAAACACCATAATTACATTTTTAAGAAAAGTTCCTTTGATTGCATTGCATCATGCCTTTCCTTGATCTTGAACTTGCTCTTATCTACTTCTGTGCAGTAATTTTGGGTAGAATTTTGTGCAGAATTTTGATAACATTTGGGCAGATTTTTGATGTCAATTTGTTGTCATTTTGGGCAGAATCTGTGCAGAACTTTGGTGTCAAATTGGGCTCATTTTTTTACTTTCACTTATGCAGATTATTAAGATGGAGAGGGATAGTGTTTCAGCGGCCAATGGTAATGGTGATGGTGATGAAGACGAGTCCATGATGGGGTTCAATGAATGTAATAACTCTAACAAACGGAAACCAACATCAGCTGTGTGGAAATCTTTTAAAAAAGTCACGAAGCCGAATGGTGAAGTTGTTGCTATTTGTGACCATTGTAGTTCAAGCTTTGTTGGGGGTTCCAGGACTAGTCATTTGAGAAATCATCTTAAGAGAAAGCATAAAGAATTAGTTGACGACTCGGAAGCAATTTCGAATCCTAATACTTACAAATTTGACCAAGAAAGGAGTAGGAAGGATCTTGCAACTATGATCGTCAAGCACAACTATCCTTTATCCATGGTTGACCATAAATACTTCAAAAGATTTTCTCAAGGCTTGAATCCCGAATTCATTATTCACACTCGCAATACAATAAGAGCGGATATCTTTAACCTCTATAAAGAAGAGAAAGAGAAGGTGTATGCTTTCTTGGAGAGCCTTTCTTGCAAGGTAACTATCACTACCGATCTTTGGACTTCAGATCACCAAAATATAGCATACATATGTTGGAGGAAGGACACTTGATGAGACACGCTCGTCCATGCTCCCGGAGCTTGTTGAAGCATTGGTCACAACCACTGATTGGATTGAATAAATAGTAGATGTATGTGCTAAATGCTCGTGCCGTGTTAAACGAATCGTTAGAAGGTATGACAGCTTTTTGATATATATTAAAGATGCAAATATGACTTTCTGTGAGAATGATCTTGTTGTCCAGATTTTAGTTTTACAGGAGTACTGTACTAGGCAGCATTTAACATGTTTTTGGTTAGAATTACTTGAGCTAGCAATCGATTGATTGAATTGGATGGGAAATGAATGTGCACACGGGTCTTTAATAATTTGATTATATGAATCTTATATAAACTGTGCTACTCCAATAGCTAGGCTTATAATAAATGACAAATGACATTATTAATAGTAATGTATAGGAAATGTATAGATACTAGAAAAGTTGCTTACTTATTGGTTGTTTAGGTTCATGAACCTTGGCAAGAACTTTCCATAGTTGGTTTTGATATGATTAAGAACTTTCCATAGTGATACTGTATGTTCTTGTGAATGATTGATTAGTCATAACACGTATATACTGGTACCCATATTACCACCTTTAGTCTAGCCCGACTGCATTGTATTTTCTTATTTTCAAATAATGGTGTCGTAATTATTGTCTGATTATTTTCTAAAAGATCTTTTTGTGTTTTTAGGGAAAAATATGGTATCGAAGAGATGTGCAGAGATCAATGGAACTGGGCAAAGCAGAATCCATGGGGATATTAGGAGCCACCAACCAAAAATGTTGATACTCAAATATGATGCCTGTCCTAGTTGCTTGTGTTTTGGTTATACTTACTTGTTGCATGGTTGACTCTTCATAGTCAAATTGCTGCTGTTGAGTATACTTACTTGTTGTGTTGCTAGAGATATATAAGTATTTGGTTTTAATATAACTAATTTTGTTGTAGTTGGTTTTAATCATAGTGCTTTTGGCAGAGTAGTTGTCTGTGATGCTAGTTCTACCGATTTTTAATGCTGCTACATACATGATTAATGATGCTACTAGAGTTTTTGAAGTTTATGATGTCAATTGTAAAATTAAGGCAGTAAAGGAATTTAGCAGGTTTAAGATTGATAAATGGGTAGGATGTGGGCTTATATTCTTTATATTTGATCGTACAAACTTTCGAGCACCGCATTTAATGTTTTAACCCATGGTTATATTTAATAAATTGTACACGTTTGATATAAATCATAAACGAAATAATATGAAAAAATAGTAATAAAAAAAATAAATGGATCGATCCGGATCGTGATCCGATCCATTTAATTTAATTGGATATGGATCGGATCATGATCCATTCTTGTGGATCATGGATCGGATCATGATCCATTTAAGTTGGATCACTAATGGAGCGGATCAAGATCCATCCATATCCATCCATTGCCAGGCCTATTGTTGAGCTTTCGAATATTATTGAGAGTATCGGAAACTCTAGGGAGTTTGGAACTGAGGGAAGTGTCGAAGCTAGTGGAAGTTTGGTGACTAGTAGGTGTCTTGAGACGGTTGTGCGATTGATGGATCTCGAATCTCTACATGTTTAGTGTGCGGATTCCGGTAACACTAGAGCATTCGGACCTTCGTTATTACTCTCCATTGGCAAAGTAATTTGCGACTAACCGAGTGTTATGAACCAGAGTCTTCTCAGAGAGCCACGGTAGCTATTTTGATTAGTACAGTGGGAGCGGGCTGAGTTGGAAAAGATGTGTTCATAAAAATCGTACGTACGTTTTTGGCTCGGTGTACCAGCGGGAAAGCGAAAGTTGGTAATGTAGGTTTCAAGGCTGTGACTGCGTTCTCACGGATGAACCTTGATGATAATCTACGTGTTGGTTCTATCGGCGATTTTCTGATTGCTGGGAAGGAAAGTCGGATAGAAGGAATTTCTGTACGGATGGTCATTGACATGTCGGTGGCAGGATCAGACGTGGTTGTAATCGATGAGTTGAAGAGATATGTGTCTCTTGAAAGAATCTTGTTGTTGGAGTTTCGCACACTTCAACGAATCTTCTTGGGCCTAGAAGATGATGGTGTTTAGAGAGTGGTCCCAGTTTCATGATGTGAGTGTTCTGGTAGCTTTATGTCGAAAGTCTTCCGACTCTGTGCGGTCGAGCGGCGTGTCCCGAATGGTATTTCGGCGGTATGAAGTTTGAACGGGTGACATTGGTGAATGGATGAGATTGTGAAAGATTACTGATTTTGGGGTTAAATTAATCTTCAAGTGGGAGATTGTTGGGAAGTGTAACACCCGGTCAAAAAGTCAATTTTCGCGCCAAATTTAAACTTTAAATGATTGTATTATTATATGCAATTATAACCAAGTAATCGAAAATGTAAGTCGTTTTGATTTAAAACGCATCCTAACTGTCTGAAACCTCGCGAAAACAACGTATTAAACTTTAAGTTCCAAAATAATACTTTTATAAAATATTCTGGTTCAAAAACATTTCGAAAGAACATAAATAAATTTTAGAATTTAAAATATTATTTTACTTTAATTTACAATTGAGTACAAAAACACGGGTATTTTGTACTGCGTTTTGGGAGATAGTGTCCCCACCGAGTCAACCAAAAAGGGGGAAACACACCTCTTCCTCCTCATTTCCACCTCCTCACTCTCTCTCTCTCTCTTCTCTCATTTCTTGTCATCTCTTTCTCTCTCTACAACCCACCACCACACCACCGCCACCGCCACCATAATCCGCCAAAAACTACCGTCAAACGACCTCCAATCTCGAAGCTCGTTTAGGGAAAAACGATCACCACGCAACGATCTACAATCTTATCTTTTCGGATTCTCCTCGCGCGGATTTGTAAGTTTCCGACAATTCTCGAAATCTCTATAATCTTTGTTATTTTGCTTGTTTGCGGTTTAGTAAGCTTAAAATACTCTAATATGGGTTGGGTAAAAGAATCGGACTCAACGGGAGCCGGAAAACTCGTTTCCGACTCAAACTCCGGCGAACAGTCCGTTATGTCGCAGGGACCAAAAACAGTGATGCGACGTCGCAGCCAACGTCGCGAACCATTCCAATGTCGCATGTTGCGATGTAAGCCCCAATGTCGCATTAAATTGCGAACGTCGCACGTAGCGACGCAAGACCCTACGTCGCACCTAACGTCGCATCTGACGTTGCACCTAACGTCGCAGGTCACAGAAACTTAAAAATCTATGATTTTCACTAAGTGTCGGAACCAAATTTTACCACTTGATTTTACTACGAACTTGGATTTTGGGTGCGTTTTCATTAAATCAATGTAGTAGAAATAAAAATTTTCCAAGCTGACTTGGCAGCTCGACCCCAACCAGGGGCTCTGCCCCTTGCACCCCCCGCCAGGGGTTGCCACCCCTTGGACCATGCTATCAGGGGCGCTGCCCCCGAACCCTCGTACATGGTTTCCAAACCTGAACGACAAATAGATAATTACACCACTCGCTTAGACAAACTGATTTATCTCATACTTATATGACCTCACGTGTTTAGGACACTAGGAGGTTACCTATCGGACGACGCGCGTATCGTAGAATCGCTAACAACTCACAGGTGAGTTTCATAGCCCCATTTTTTTCAACTGTTTTACTGTTTTCGGGGTGAAACACATGCTCAACAACTGTTTTCGAATTATATTAATAAACTTTTATAATTCACACTTACTTATATTACCGTTATGTAATACAAATGTGTAATACTTAGGAATTACACCCATCATATTGTTATGGAACAATGTCAATACCTAACCAAGATAGGTTACAATCGTACACTGTTAGATGGTTGGAAAAAAATTACCATTACATAACTTGACTAAGTTATCACTATCCAATGACCATATTGTCACGGGACAATACTATCACTATAATAGAACTGATTAGTTCTACCCACATGACAACGACTAGACTTTTACAGGATTAGACTTCCTTTTAGGAACTAAAACTGTTGACACACTCCATGATCATTAGAATGGAAATTGTACTTAGGTGAACATTTTCCCAAGACCCCAAATATACTTGCTAGGCTTAAGGCTAGGAGTATACAATAGTAACATACGTTAGTATAGACTCCTTATACTAATACAACTCAACTAGGTGATGAGTCTTCATACCTAGGTTCAATGTGCTACTTAATATCTAAGTATTTGTTTATACATATTTAGATACAATCAAATATTTTCATGCGTGGCATGATTGTTACATGTGTTTGCTGATTCGACAAATATATATATATATATATACATACTTGTACATCATCTTGAGCACAAGGTGCTATCTACATTACTACATATGTATATTAGTATACATACAATTATCCAAACATGAATACTCAAGTCGGACTTGTCGTTGTACTGTCGGCTCAATTACTTTAGCTAGCATGTCGTAGTACTGCTGGCTCTACATTTCACCAGTCGGGTTCGTCGTAGTACAGCCGGCTCAATTTCATATTTTGCTTTCGAGCAATGCGGACGATGCCTGTTTAGGCACAAAACGATGCCACGGTAAAGTGGGCACAAAACGATGCCACGGTATTGCAGTGGGCACAAGTACGATATCGCGGTAAAGCGATACACTCGATGGATGGGCGGGCTTATGCTCATGGTCCACACACGATCAATCAATGGATCAGCGAGTTATACTCGGGTTTCACAATAAGTTAACGGGTCGGTGAGGTTATCACTCGAGGCCGTTAGCTCAATACGTCCGGGTTAGCTTACACTAACTGGTCAAACGGACACACTAAACATTTTCAATCATAGATCTGCGGGTCTACAATTAACTGTTGCTGGATGCAATACGCTAGATATTCAATCATAGTTCTACGGAACTACAATTCCTTGTTGACATACGACGCGGCCATACAATTTCACGGGTTATACTTAGGCATGTTTTGCCTCACATTGATAGATTTATTTAATACCCGAAAGGTATTCAGGCACGGAATGCCTCGACCTTTGTGTACTTAGGTACAGATCACTATTACTTAGGTATTAGATACCTCGTTAGACGTTTACACATTAGTGTTACAACTTCAATTTAATACATATCAAAATCGTTGATTTTGAACAACTTTTCAAAACATACAAGGTTTTATACTTTATGTTTTCAACTAACAATCATATGAACTCACCAGCTTTATAGCTGACTCGTTTTAGCATGTGTTCTCAGGTACCCAACAGGATTAGGATTGCTACAAGATTATGCTAGCTCGAGTCGCATATTTTCAAACAACGAGATTTCTCTGCATAACTTTTGTATTACAATTATGTATTGAAATTATTTTGAGAACTCACAACTTGTATATATATATTTTTTGGGAAATGTAATAACTATTTTCAAACGTCTCAATTAGAGTCGTTCATTATGTATCTTATGTTGTGATATTTGATTTAGTAACACCCGACCCGACCGCTTCCGCAACCCGAAATTTGAGGGTGTTACAGAATGAAATATTAATTTAATAGTGAAACAAGATCTTGTGCAATTAAAACTTGGATATTATTGGCCAAAAAGGTGAAAGTTTGGCCGTGAGTTTTAAGTCGGCTAGAATTGAATTAAACTTGTTCCCTAAGTCAGGATTAGCCTATAAATATTAACCCCTATGTAATTGTAACCCTTGAGCCGTAATAGTAATAAAGAAAAAACTCTCTAGTTTGGCCCCATGGATTAAACCAATCTTCAAGTTGGATATTGGACATAACCACGTTAAATCCTTGTGTCGTATTATTCGATTCTTTATCTTGTTTACTTGTTTTGATTGGTAGGTTTGCAATTGTCTATCTGTTTATTGTTAGTGGGTGTAACGTGATTACACGAGCATTGTTATGGTATTGATTTTTGCTAGCAACTAGTTGTTGTTAGTTGGATGTTTCTGCTGCAAATTCCTAACAATTAAACCATTTAAACCTAATTAAAATATGATTAGCCAAATCAAGCTCTCTTTTAATAGTAAAGAGAGAAGAGATTGTAGGTTGAGTTTATAGAAAACGCTTACTCTCTAAAATAGTGATGAACACCTTAGGGTATACAATTTAACTAAACTCACCTTAACTTTGCTTTATTTTCATTCCAACGCTCTTCAAAATTCAAATAAATTTTCGTAAATTTCTTTCTTAAAAGGAATTCGTTACTATTTTCTTTCATTTTTCCTTTCTCCTTTTCTCTATTTCCTTCTACGTTATTTTACCTTGCATACCAAAATTTAACTAAAGCTTCCCACAAAACTTTTAATTAAATGCTCAAAAAATTGAAACAGTCAATTTTTCTCTATTTTCTCTTTAATGAACTATCTATTTTAGGAACTCGTATCAAGTATAGAAATTTCGATGAGTTTTAAGTTTTTTTTTCCATAGCGTACGAAGATTTACATATTTTACCATTGTACGTGACAGATTTGAAAGTTATGATTGTATGTATTTAAGTTTGTAACTGTATGTTTGTATGTTAATAGTCTTGAAGTTGTTTCTAAAATGAATTTGATTTAGTTGGTTTGATTCTTTGAAAAAGATTTAGTTCATTTTTTACTGAGCCGGTAAATGTATCCTAATTGAAAACTTGATTAGATGAAAACCTGAAACCTAACCCAATACCTCTTACTTTGTTACCTCGGGAAAAAAATATATTCTACCCATTCTATATTGTGTATTTGTGCATACCTTACCTTACATTTCTAAATTCGTCACTGAGACGTAACATTCACCATTTTACCAATACAAATGTCTAAATGCTCCCGGTCATTACTAGCTACAACTGACAAACCGACACTACCATTTTCTTAAATTTTCATTTTGCTTAAGCTAATTTAATTAAGTAAAAGTTTTGCATAAGATAAATAATCACACACTATATTCAGCAATTTTATTACATTGATAAATATGTTTGTTCGCATATGAAAATATGTATTTTTCTTATAAATTAATTTGGTAGCCCAATATATTTATAATCGGTCAATTATCCTAATGTACAAATGGGCCTCCATATATTACCAATTGCCGAAATAAAAAGACTTTCACAAAGAATAACCGGGTTTAAAAGTCTAACAACCGGGTTTGAAAGTGTAAGTAATTCTTGCGCACCCGTTTGACTATTCAACAACCGTATTGCCAAAGGTAGCATAAGCTACTATATACATGTAAGGTCATCTCCAATGTATATGAGTTTCCACCAAATTTGGTGTTTTGGTGTAAAAAATCATCTCCAACCAACTCACCAAATTTGATGTAAAATTTAGTGTACACCAAATTTTGGAAGATTTTGCACCAAATTTGGTGCAACACTAAACTTTGCACTAAATTTATAATGTTTCATTTTAGACCCTATGTTTGAATTATTGTTATTATATAAGTACAAAACTTAAAAAAACTTATTTATTTGCATGATTCTTTTAAGTACTATATACTTTAGATTATATAATATGATTCTTAAAATAATAAAATATAATTTTCAAACAAATTATGATAATTTAAACATTGATTTATGCAAATGACTTATGTAATTGAAGCTTTACGAAAGTAAATAAAAAAACTTAACATTTAAGTTAATAGTTTGGAAGGTTAATTGATCATAAAAATAATGAATTCAAGTAAAATATAATGTAAAAATAGTTTAGGGGGCAATGTGTAAATGCTGAAAGTAGTTTTAGTGCAGAAATTTAGCGCATACGTTGGAGATGAAACACATTTGGTGCAAGTATATTTCTGAAAGATTCATTTATTACACCAAATTTAGTGTAGTGTTTAGTGCGTACGTTGGAGATGCCCTAATATGATTTATTTCTTTCTTATACTAAAATATTTGAAAATTACTAGTAAAATTGGGTGCTATTTGTGATTTGTGCTCGTACACAAAGCGGAGTCATTCTGGATTTTTGTAAGTCGTCTAGCAAGACCGAGAAGAGCTACAATCTCACACATATTGTTGAAAGGTAAAAGTACTTAAAATTTTTGTGTAGAACTGACATTGGTTTCTCTAAATTATAACACAACATAATTGGGTTTTTTAGAGCCGTAATGTCATATTCGTATAGAGAAAGAAATGCCCAATCACATTTGATGACATGGAGGCTTGTGGTGGTAAATATCCCTATTTATACGTATATATAGAAGAGAGAGGTGCAAAATGGGATGGACGGGCAACCAGACCCGTAGGCAACCTGACCCAAACACGCCCATTTCACCACCTATATATATATATATATATATATATATATATATATATATATATATATATATATATATATAATACATTTGACAAAAAGCCAAGATTTGGCAGATGCATTTAACAATTTATTGTATACCATAAATTATCATTTAGTACAATCAACAAAATTCACATGGGAGTGTGGATATTATGTAATGAAATGGATGTATGACTTTACTATGGTTATGCAGAGAGACTTCCGACCTCAGTAAGTTCCTTGTTATTTTAATTTAGAATTTTCTTCAACACTAAAGTCTCTTTAGTCAAATTACAGCTCTCGGGTTTGATATTAGTACAGAGCTTTTGGGATGAACCTAAGGCCTTTACAGAGCAGGAGTTGAACGAAGTGGTTGATTTGTGGGTTACAACCTTTGCTGATTGTGGCACCCCCAGGACACATGGCAGCAGAAGTATGAGGTGTCACAGGGGGCACCGATCAAATCAAATATCATCACACAAAGATTACAACAAACGACCTCTAAATGAGACGTTTTAAAATAATTACATTACCAATATAAAATGTTTACAAAATATTTGGAGTTCGCATCATAAGTCTAGAGATTTCTACTACGTAAATGTTAATAAAATATAGCATATGAAGCCTAATCTCCGTTGTTTGAAAATATGCGACTCGAGCTAAATGCTTCCACAAGCATCCTACTGCGGCTGGTTACCTGAGAAATACATACTAAAAGGTCAACATAAAGTTGGTGAGTTCATAGGTTTGTTAAACAGTTGTTTAAAAACATTGGCATGAAACACAAGATTTCCGTTTGTATCATTCAACAATGATAAATAAAAGTATCGTTAGCCAACGATATGTAAAATGTATTTACACGAATGCAAATAAAGTGTATATTATTGACATGAGCTCATGCATTCGAAACTTGCCCTGTTTGTTGTTACCTCTGCAAGTGCCTAATCCAGTACACTTGTTCCGAACGTATTATTATGCGCCCGTTTAACGTTTGGCCAGCGCGACTGGCCCAGACGTGGGTTGTCAAACCCAAATAGATCTATTTCACAATGTTCACGCTCACTCCGTGATTAACGAACCATGATATGAGAGGATTTTAATGGATTAGTGTGTTTACTCATGCAATCCGTATAAGTTATTTTCTGTACTTGTGTTCATAAAATAGTTGTATAAAACAGTTGTATGTATTCTCATCCTTAATTATAAAACAGTGAAAAGGGGCTATGAAACTCACCTAAGTTTAGCAATAAGCAAGCAAGCAATTAATCAAAAAGCAAGCAAGTAAGCGGGTATCCAAATTGCAACCTTCTAACGTCCTAAACGTATAAGGTTGTGTGTAAGTAGATGTCTCAAAAGACCATCTATGTAAGTGAAGGGTTAATGTCCACTTAGGCTAATCGTGTAGATGAAGGGTTAATGTCCACATACGTTAGTTGTTCACTCAACTAATATGTCCAAAGTATGTTGTTTATCAAAGACGTGTACGACCCGTTGGTGAAAGTTTGTAATAATAATTCTTAAAAGACATTACTATTAGGTTTGTTTCGTTGTATACATTACATTAGTATATACTATGTGTTGTCGCGTTGTTGTCATGTGTGATTATAAGTTGTTACCCAAGTTGAATACTTAGTTAAAATGAGAATTCAAACATTCTGTGATTTGCGACACAAGTGGCGACGCTGATGTTGCGACATAATGGTTGTGTCGCTACTTGGGAATTTCGGACATAAGTGCGACACAATGTCTTGTGTCGCTAGTTGTGAAATCAGATAAGTATGCGACATCAAGTGTTGTGTCGCAGGTTTTCTAAATTAAATAATGTTGTGACATAAGATGTTATGTCGCAGGTTCTAGTGACATTAAGGGTTTGTGTTGCAAGTTGCGAAAATGGTGGGGTTGGAGACATAGAGTGTTATGTCGCAATCATTGCGACAGTCAAAAGTTGCGACGCAATGGCTTGTGTCGCAGGCGTTTCAGCCCTCCTGCGACACAAAGGTCTGACTTGTTTCTCGTTTTTCGTCTAAGTGTTCTAGGTGTTGGTTTTTCATTCGGGTGTGTTTTTGGGTCTCGTTTTGGTCCAAGTTACTAAATAAGTCACCCAAACCCTTCTTTGGTTACAAGTTGCCAAAAATAGAAAGTTTGACGTTTTTCAAAACCGAGTCCCGTTTTTGTTGACTTGGTCAAACCTTCTCGGTTTGACCCGAAACTTTTACCCAACCCTTAGATATGTTCATAGGTCATAAAAAGTTAGTTTTCCCTTTTATAGCAAATCCACAAGTGTCAGTTTTTATAAGTCACTAAAATCAGTCCCACTTTGTAATTTCCATAAAATGCATCTCTTTGTCGAATTTTTCTAAAAATCTTATAGGCCAAAATAAAATATGAGAAAAATCACAGATGATCCCAATGTCTTAGTTACTTCCTGTAATTTTTATAGAATTTTTAGAAAAGTCTAAGTATTTTTAAAAATTATATGTGTCCTCTGAGGTCCAACAGTTGACCAATCTGGACACATGCATGAAGATTGAATTTATGGGCAAAACCTACAGGTCTTCAGAAAAAGTGGTCAACACGACATTTGTAACTAACAAAATTTGTGAACTTTTGGCGGTGGTTTCATGTAATCTGGAGCAGTGTAGCTCTAGATATGGCCAAAACCATAAGGCTAAATTCCAGACTTTATCTGAGCAGATTATATATGTGTTCTCACAAAAATTATTTAAAATAGTAAACGATCTTTAAAAATCATGAGGCCAGTGAGGTTTTAAACCTAACATCTTGAAATTTTAGGCTTTTAAAACGTCCATTTTAATTAAGAAACGATTTTTATAAAATCGTTGAAGTGGTTACAACTTTCTGAACAGAAACAAAAGTTGCATTTTCATGACTTTTAAGTTGAGAGAAATAGTTTTTGAGCAGAGTTTTGTTATAATACTTGTTGAGTGAACTTTATATCATGTTATTAGAGTATTAAGAAGAAGAGAATGTCCTCGCAATGGTGTTAATGATGAGAGAATGGCAAATTAGAGATGAGAGTAGCTTGTTGTTTCATTTTTTTGAAAAATCTTGCAAGATAATGGTGTTTTTGAGTGGTGATGCTATGGTGGATTATGGTGGTGATAAGGAGGTGTATGGTGGTGGTGTGATGCAGATTTCTAGTGAGCAGAAGAGTTTTAAAGAGAATCTAATGAGTGGTGAGAGGGTTGAGTGTAAAAGGGAAATGAAGTGAATGATGAATATGCATGTAGAATGAGTGGTATAAGGAAAGTGGTCATGTGAGGTGTAAGGGGGATGGGGGCCGGCCTTGGGGGCCCACTAGGGGTGGGTTTAGTGATTTAATTCTTGTTTCCAGGCTGTGCTACGTACAACGTTCGTTTACTCGTTATTTTGTTAAAACGTTAAATCGCGTAACGTTATTTTGCGTTGTTTTAATTCACGATATATTTGGGATTATTTCCCATTGAAGTATTGTTAAAATACTTTGTTTTGAGTTGTCAAAATATTTATCGACTTTCGTTTCGTTGCCGAATTCGATTCGCGCATTTTTACCGTGTTTGTTACCTTTTAAACAAAACGTCGAGGTTTTTTGTGTATTATTATATGAAATAATAATATAATGTAAATAACTACTATTTAATCATAAAATAGGCTTACGTTATTTATATAAAAAAAATGTCTTCACCAACGTCGTATAAATAGCCGGACTCCGTCCGATTGTTTCGCGTAATTTCAACAAATCACGTAAGTGTATATACAATACAAGTAATTACAAATATTAAGCCTAAATACGAACTAAATACAAGTAATTAAAGTTCTATCTGGGTTTAACAGTTAACCTAAATTGCCGGGTGTCACACTGATACTCATCTTTGAGTTCCTTGTACCTGAGTTCCACTTCATGTCCCCACGAAATATTCCCCACTAAGATGTCGACCTGATGAGTTATGGGTTTTTCAAAGCTTAATAGTGTTAGATGTATGTTTGTTTTCGAATGCTTAAAGTTGTAGAAGTTGCTATGGATTTGGTTGTAAACATGTATGTTTTGCTTAGTTTGATATAAAATTTGATATTTGATATGATAGTTGTTATAGTTAGTTAGATTTTCTCTTACAATTCCGCAGGTAATAGAACAAATTAGGAGTTGTGTATAGCATGTTTAGCTTGTTTGGCAGTAGAATTTCCCGCCAATGAAATGCATATAACTCGGTTATATATTTCTAGACCCGGTTGATTCTACCTGCGCATTCCCGCCAAACACATATTATATGACCCGGTTATATGATTTTAGACCCCGGTGAATCGAACTTACATTCCCCGTCAGAATAAGGGCATAGAACCCGGTTCTATTATTTCAGAATCGGATGAATTACCGGGTGCTATTCAATTTTGTTTTCTGACTCGCCCTGAATAGAATCCGCCTCTTATACCGGAGCATATTACCTTTTCAACCGGGTCTAAAGACCTCCGTTTGTACTAGTGAAATTTTCTTGCGAATCCTATTGCGATTTCACCAACTGACTCCGACACTTTTGTATCTTCTTCGAAACCCCAAAATATTCCAAAATGCTCGTCAGCGAGAATATGAGATTATACACCAAAATCAATGGATAATCAACCACAAAATCAGGTAAGGATTTGTTTCTTTTACTTGGTTTTCATGATATCTGTGATTACATTTGGATCCAAGTTTGCGATTTAATCTGATTTATGTTCTTTTAAGAAGTTCGCAATGTGAGATTCATATATTGCAAAAGAAGTCATAAAGTCTCCATATATTGCGAAAATCAATTTGCTTATTTTGAAACCGATATTGTGTATCGCGAAATCGATACTGCGAAATGATATTTAGGGCCCGTGAGATGTATATTTCGAAATTGTAAAGTGTTATTGCGATTTTCTCCATCTTTGCGAAATTGAGTGATATTTTGTAAAAACGAAATTTAAGTTGATAATATTAGAGGTGACAATTTTAAACCCATTTGTTATTTATGGGTCAAGTTGGATAACATTTATGAGGTGATTGGTTTGTTAAACTCGTCCCAACGGACGTCGGTTAGGGGCGTCGGTTGCAACCGGCGGAACCGACGCCATAGGCACGGTCTGTCGGTTGGCCGGTGTCGGTTTGGAACATCGGTTTGGCAACGGAGGGAGTGACACGGTGGGGCCCGCGTCGGTTTAATTTTTGTTTTCTTTTGGCTTGGAACGGACGAGATAAAAAAAAAAAAAAATTTACCGTTGGGGAGCCAACAACTACAAAAAAAAAACAAAATTTTTTTTCCAAACCATTTTTCATACCGTATAAATACACATTTAACACAACCCCAAATTTCATACAAAAACTCACCTCATTTCACACCTTTATTTTTATACTTTTTTCCAACATTTTTTTCAACCTTTTCCCCCAATATTCATACCAAATTCAATATACAACTCATAAAATAAAATCCATATCACTCCTTTCATATCAAATACAAATACAAAAATGAGTCGACATCACTCAACCGATGAAGATATGTGGAACAGCTTAATCAACAATCCAATACCGAATCCAACCCGCAATCCCACTTCCCCAAGTGCCACTTCTTCTTCTCAATCGAGCAACTCTTCTCCTAGTCAACCACCCGGCTTTGCACTATACGCAAATCCATCGCCACCATTTCAAGGTTACCAAAACTACCCAACGTATCAACATTTTTCACCACATATTCCTTTTCACCAAACTCCCCCGCCATTTGGAAACCCACACTATATGCACCAACCACATCCCTCGGCTTTCACAACATACCCACCAACACCAATTAGCCTCCCACAATTCAGAAACATCAACACGCCACCCGAACCAGTTCCCGATCCCGACGATGATGAAACGGTTCCCGAAACCGAACCCGTTCCCGAACTCGAACCTGAACTCGTGGGGAAGAAAGGAAAATCAAGAGGAAAAGGTCCGACAACAAGGGTACAAGTCAAATGGAGCGACGAGGAAGCGGTTATATTAGCCGAGCGTTGGATCCACCGATCCGAAAAAGATAAACGAGGCGCTTCTCAAAGCTACGAAGTTTTTTGGGACAAAGTCGAAGCCGATTATAATATGGTGGCGCCTAAACCCCGTACCTTGAGCCAAATTCAAGGAAAATGGAACAAGATTCGTACCGATTGCAAAATCTTCATTGCAATCCACAAAGGTCTAACAAATCCTCGTCAAACCGGTGCAAGTGACAAACAAATTATTAAGGCGTGTCATGCCGCGTTCAAGGATCAACAAAAAAGAGCATTCATATACAAAGGTTGTTGGCACGTAGTGAAAAAGCATCCAAAGTTTCTTGAAAATGATGGAATCATGGGCAACCGACAAGTGCCAACCCAACCCGAGCTCGAGACGATAAATCTTGGTGACGACATTCCTACTTCCGAGCCTCTTGCCACTAACATGGAACGGTTGTTCCAAAAAGACTTGATACGTCGCCCGCCCGGTCGTACTTCTTCACGAAAATCCCAAAAAAGCTCGGGCTCAAGTGACGCCGCCACTTCTTCAAGATCTTTGAAAGAACAAGAACATTTGGCAAACATACAAGCCGTGGAATCACAAAAAGAAGCATTGGAAGTGATAAAACAAAATACGACCAAAAAAACCATTCTTAAATCGTGAAAAATGTTATATAAACCAATACCGTCGTTTCTCAAGAGCAAGGAGAAAAAAATGCTCGAAAAAGTCCGAAAAACCGTGGTTGATAATTATGAGGCGGATTACAACACGGTTTTTGGTCACGCAGTACAACCGGACGAGGACGACAACGAAAACGAAGACGGCTCGGAGTAGACGACTAATAATATTTCTAATTTTCAATAAATGTATTTTTTTTTTATTTTTTAGGAATTGTAATCTTTTATTTAATATTAATGTAATGTTTTTTTATTTTCAATAAATGTATTTTTTTTTATTTTTTAGGAATTATAATCTTTAGTTTAATATTAATGTAATGTTTTTTATTTTGATAATATAAGTGTTTGTGTATTAAATAAATAAAGAAAATAGTGTGTGTGGCCCTGAAAATAATAGAAGTAATGTTACTGTAGGGAGTGAAATGTCAGTAAATGTCAGTTTGTGTCAGTTGTGGAAAAAGCTGATGTGGCGCAGACGTGGCACCAACTGACGCGTTAGTAGTTAGTCACTGTTGGGAGGAGTCTTAGGTCTCCCTTTTTTGTTTTAGATAGGTTTAGATGGGTTTCTAATATAACCTTCAATTATATAATAATTAACCAACTGGTCTAGCGGGTAAAATTTTTTTTTAACACCTCATTTAATTTTTTTCATTTTCACTCAAATAAAAAAAAGTTTGGTAGAAACCGATGGGTCGACCCAACTCGAGACTCATTAGACCCATCCTCCTAAATGACTCATCTAGACCCGAACCCATTTAAACCCAACCCATCTAAACCCGTGACCAGACCCTACCCATTCATTTTCCCACTTTAATACAATATATATATAGTGAGAGAATCCAGAGGGAAGTGTTGATCTTGAGGGAAGGGGGGAAGCTTCTTTTTGGCCGTTAGATCATTCGTTCAAAAACAGAATTCCGGCATACGCAAGTTTCAGATCCGTCAAGCTGATTGTAGGTGACAAGGGTACTTCTGTCATTTTACGTTCTTTTTTAAAACCGTATTTTTAATTAATAATATTTAATTTAATCATTTAGGTTCTCGATTTTTAATGCAATCGTCGATTTTTTTCTTCTTTCGCGATTATTTCCATTCTAATTTAGGATCTTAAATCAGATAACGTTCTGTTCTTGTCATTCGATTTCATGTAATGTAATTCGATGATTATATCTGCGATTATTACTTCATTCAAACGGGGTGTTCAATACTAATTTCAGGCTGTAATTGTTAATTTTTGTAATTATAACATCGATTTCGATTTCGTGTTAATTTTTGTAATTATAACATCGATTTATTAGGTTTTTTCTTTGTTTTGTTAATTTAATGTAATTGTTTATTTCTCACAGTTATTACGATGAATTCTCCTACCAATGTTTCTTTTGAATCGAATTCAAATGCTCCTCCTCAAAGTGGTTAGTTATTCTGAAATTAGTAGTTTAGATATTCGTTTTTGATTGGAATTACATGTTGTTTCTTCATTTTATCTGTTATTTACTATCATTTGTGGTGATTGTTAACCGTTAGCATATAAATTTGGTTATTAATTTTTTTTTTTTTGTAACTTTCTGTAGTTTGTGTGCCACCTTCTAGCTCAAATATTTGTTTTTGATTGGAATTACATGTTGTTTCTTCATTTTATTTGTTATTTTCATGTTTGATGATAGTATTTATTGTGGTGATTGTTAACTGTTAGCATATAATTTTGGTTATTAAATTTTTTTTTTGTAACTTTCTGTAGTTTATGTGCCACCTTCTAGCTCAAATATTTGTTTTTGATCGGAATTACATGCTGCTTTCTTAACCTGTTCTGTTATTTTCATGTTTGATGATAGTATTCATTGTGGTGATTGTTAACGGTTAGCATATAACTTTGGTTATTAAATTCTTTTTTTTTGTTACTTTCTGTAGTTTATGTGCCACCTTCGAGCTCAAATATTCGTTTTTGATCAGAATTACATGCTGCTTTCTTAACCTGTTCTGTTATTTTCATGTTTGATGATAGTATTCATTGTGGTGATTGTTAACTGTTAGCATATAACTTTGGTTATTAAATTCTTTTTTTTTTTGTAACTTTCTGTAGTTTGTGTGCCACCTTCTACCTCAAATATTCGTTTTTAATCGTAATTACATGCTGTTTTCTTAATAAGTTCTGTTATTTCCTTGTTTGATTATATTATTCATTGTGATGATTGTTAAATGTTACTATATTATTTTGGTTATTAAATTCAAATTTTTGTAACTTTTTTGTAGGTTATGTTCCTTCTTCTAGCTCAAATATTCGTTTTCAATCGGAATCACATGATGCTTCTTCATCTGGTTGGTTATTTCCTTGTTTGATTATATTATTCATTGTGATGATTGTCAACTATTACTATATTACTTTCATTATTAAATTCAATTTTTTTCTATTTTCTGTAGGTTTTGTGCCTTCTTCTAGCTCAAATATTTGCCTTCAATCGGAATCACATGATGCTTCTTCATCTGGTTGGTTATTTCCTTGTTTTATGATATTAGTTATCGTGGTGATTGTTAACTGTTACTACAGTATTTTGGTTACTAAATTCAATTTTTTGTAACTTTTTTTAGGTTATGTTCCTTCTTCTAGCTCAAATATTCGTTTTCAATCGGAATCACATGATGCTTCTTCATCTTGTTGGTTATTTCCTTGTTTTGATGATATTAGTCATTGTGGTGATTGTTAACTATTACTATATTACTTTAGTTACTAAATTCAATTTTTTTCTAGTTTATGTAGGTTTTGTGCCTTCTTCTAGTTCAAATATTCGCCTTCAATTGGAATCACATGATGCTTCTTTAAATGTTCCTGATTCTACTGGTTAGTTTTTTGTTCATAATGCATATTGTCTATCACGTACTTCATCTTATTTATTTTTATGTTGTCTTTTTAGGACGTAGTTCTTTTCCAAGAAGACATATTCTATCTGCTGTTGAACAAGAAAGCCCTCATGGTTCCAAGTGTTGGATTCCTTTAGTTCCCCATTCTCTTAAACCAAAGATTGGTTCTATTTTTAAATCATATGATACATGTTGGGTTTTTTACCAATTGTATGCTGAAGCAGCTGGTTTTGATCCTAAAAAATCATCACAAAATAGATTATATGGTTCGGTCTCATACAAGCTATATAGGTGTACAAAATCTGGTGTTTCTCAGAAATTATATGTTGATTCCTTGAAAACTGATTTGAAAAAGCCTGCTACTAAAAATGTTGTTAACCGAAAGTGTTCATCGATTAAAACAGATTGTGATGCTAGTCTTAGGGTGCGTATGCTTAAGAATGGTACTTGTAAGGTTGTTAAGTTTTTTGAGGCTCATAATCACAAGTTAGTATCTGAAGAAAACAAGAATCAGTTGAAGAAGAGAAGGAAATTGGATTTTGATGATATGAAGCATGTTCATGATTTAAGTAGCCGTTCGAATATTGGTCCAAATATTGCTCACAAAATTAAATGTGATTTGAGTGG
Organism: Helichrysum umbraculigerum; assembly: GCA_949592205.1. Classification (NCBI taxonomy): domain Eukaryota; kingdom Viridiplantae; phylum Streptophyta; class Magnoliopsida; order Asterales; family Asteraceae; genus Helichrysum; species Helichrysum umbraculigerum. The sequence continues at coordinate 53,167,011 of CATIUR010000004.1, forward strand.
TGGTTATGAGTTTGTGGGTCCTAGCAAAGTTGATTTTAAGAACTTCAAAAAGGATATTAACCGCTATATAGGTGAGAGTGATGCACATTTAGCTATTGAGAATTTGCTTAGGAAGCAAGAAGTTCTTCCTAATTTCTCATGTGAATATAAGTGTGATGCAGAAGGAACACTTCTTGGTGTTTTTTGGGCCGATAACATCTCTAAACTCAATTATCAAGAGTTTGGCGACATGGTTTGTTTTGATGCAACCTATGACACTAATAGGTATATTTATTTTTTTTCTCTATTTTTAACATTCCCTGTAATGAGTATTATTATTTCCTTATGTTTTTTTTATTATTGTTTTTTTCTTCTTTTTTTTCCAGGTACAATATGAAATTTGTTCCTTTGACTGGTGTCGATAATCGTAAGCGTTGTGTTATATTTGGAGCTGCTTTACTTGATACCGAGAGCATTGGAAGTTTCGAATGGTTTTTAGACTGTTTCTTAAAAACATTTGGAAAGGAACCTTCTATAGTAGCCACTGATCAAGACCCAGCTATGAAACAAGCTATTTCTTCCAAATTTAAGAGTGCGAAGCACCGTCTATGTATGTGGCATATCAGCAGTAAACTGAAATGGAAGGTATGTGTTTTCTGTAATATTAATTATCATTGATTCTTGATGCATATTAATTATTGAATAGTGCAAAATTATTTGTCCCTTTATTTAATAAATAACATTTATATATGATTACATTGTTTATAATCATACATGATTGAAGTTGATTTTATTATCACTATTTTTTTGTTAGGGTAATTGCATTGTTAACATTGATATTTAGTAGATAATATAGTTAAGTATAGAAAATATCATTGAATTCTGATAGATATTAATTAACATTCATTCTGGTTCTGATGCATATTAATTAACATTCATTTTGATGAATATTATTAAATTCTTCTTTGTATTTTTTTTTTTTTTTTTTTTAGGTTGGTCCTAAATTGTATTGCAATAAACTTTTTCGTAAGAAGATGAATATGGTATTCTGGAATCAGGAAATGACTGTTGAAAAGTTTGAAAAGTTATGGAAAACAATTATTGATGATTTTAGACTTCATGAGAAACGTTGGTTTAATGATATGTATGCTATGAAAGAAATTTGGATGCCATGTTTCTTCAGAGATTTGCCAATGAATGGATTGATGAGAACATCTTCACTATCTGAAAGTGAAAATTCTTTTTTTAGTAATTGCAAGAACCAGGATTCAACATTGGTTGAATTTTTCTCACGATTCGATGCTTCAATGGAGAGGCAACGTCACAATAAGCGTTTGCTTGAGTTTGAAATGGATCAGAAAGATGTTCTATGTGTGACACGATATAAGATTGAGAGGAATGCTCGTGATATCTACACTCCAACAGTTTTTTTGAAAGTTCAAAAAGAGATTGAACAGTCATCTCTAACTTGTGCTCAGACCAGTTGTGTGATTGAAGGTGATAAAAAGATATGTGTCATCCAAGAGAAGTTTGATCCACCTAGGATGAATTGGAATTACAAGGTTAGCATTAGTGTTTTTTATAATTTAGCTGTTATTTTTGTTTAACTTTAAAATTCTTCTTGATGAGTAATAATTATTCTGTTCGGATAGGTTGTTTTTGATCCAAGTAATGGTGATGTTCGATGCACATGCTTGTTATTTACCAGATTTGGATGGTTATGTCGGCATGCTTTTTGTGTTTACCATATCAATGATGTGTATTCAATACCATCTCATCATATATTTAGAAGGTGGACAAAAGCTTCATCTGAGCCTTTTAATTTGTTGAATATGGAGTTTGATCCTAAGACAGAATGTTCAAAAGTTACTAAAGACCTTTTAAACAGATTTGGAAAATTTTTGTCCCGGTTTAAGGATGACAGTGACAAACTTATGGCTTTTAGAGAAAAATTTGATAACTTTTTGGATCAATTTGTTGAGTTTGTTGCTGAAGAACATTCATCTTCCAGTAAAAGAGATCAACTTCAGGATGTTTTGGGTATATCAATTCCTGATAACGTTAACATTCATGCACCAAAAAATATTCGTAACAAAGGTCAACGTCGCTCTAAGAGAATGGTTGGTGCTGGAGAGAAGGCTGTAATTGTCACACCCCCAAAATCGATAATCGTGTTTATTAATAGTTTAGCGGAAGCTTTAGTTAATTAGCGGAAGCATCTTAAGTTTACGGTTTAACATCGGGGGTGCTGACGTTATAATAGTGCATTCACTGTATCAGAGCATATGATCATACAGAACATATATATTTAAGATGCCAAAGTTTAAAGTCATTACAAAAGGGTACGACTTATAAAGTCGTACAAATAGTAGTATTGTAGAACAACATGAGTTTTAATAAACACAAGTTCATAAAAGAGGGATTTCGTAAGTATAACCAATGTGATTGGTAATACAGAAGAAATCCAAGTGTCCCAAAAGTGGCATCCTAAATGGTCTGGGTAGCTTACGTCCTTTAATGCATGTGCAGTACCTGCGATCCTAATTCCTTGAAAAACATAGTAAACCGTCAACATTGAATGTTGAGTGAATTCACAGGTTTAGTATATACGTAGTTAAACCAAGTTTTGTATAAATCATTCACGTACACAAATATAATGTTGATATGTATAGTAGGAAACACAAGTATTCTAATTAAAGAAAACATTTCCTATTTTACTGTAAGAATGTCATTCTTACTTCAAGTAATAGTTGTGTAGGAAACACAAGTTTAATCAAAAACATTTCTCAAATAGTTTGTTTGTTTAGTTGGAAACACAGGTTTAATCCATTTAAGGAAAACATTTCCAAATAGTAGTTTGTTTAGTAGGAAACACAAGTTTAACAATCAAGTAAACATTTCCTATATAAGTTGTTTTGTAGGGAAACCAAGTTTATCCAATCAAGGTAAACGTTTCCTAAAAAGTAATCATGCGTAGGAACACCTGTCCTATTAGTTATCACTGGCAATACCCTTCCCAAATCAAGTTGTAGTTTAGTTGTTTAATTTAAGTGGGAAATATAGACTATGATCCCTCTAAGGTGAGCGACACCTTTAAAGTTAAAGTAACGATACCTAGTGCTATAACCAACCCACGACTAGTTGATGTTGTTGCCTCAGTAACAATGTAAGTATACACTCCTCGTTACGACTGCCATCGTGTGGTTGGAATGACCAACGAGTAATATCCTGGGAGGGTTGTCAAATCGATAGTACTATCTGTATACTCAGTGGCTAGAGTCACCTAGCTAATGGTTATAGGTTGCAAGCACTGGGACTTATGTGCACTACAACTACCTCACGTAAACCTAGGATCGTACCAAGATTCGTTGTCTTATTCCCAAAATGTTGTGAAAACGTTTCATATAGTTAACAGTTGATTTATAAAGCATAAAGCATTTATACAAATCAATTTAATATAAAAGCATGTCAAGCAATTATATAAACAAGTAGCATGTTATTGCACATAGTTCTATGTTTTCCACCCCTGGTTTTAAAAGCATTTAAAACAAGTAAAAGAGGGGCTGTAAACTCACTGGTTGCGGTCTTCAGCAAAAATAACAGCTAGTAATATTAGTCGTCCAACAGTGTACTTCAAGGCCCTAGACGCAAGAAGTATACTTATATAAGTATTCGCCTAATCGTTAAGTAGAAGTGTTTATACAATTTTAGTTGTTGGTGATAATTTAGTTAAACAATGCGTTGTATATAAATATATACATTTATGTACATATTAGTTGAATATATATATTCGTATATATATATTTAAAGTTTATTGTCATCGTCGTATATATATATATATATATATATATATATATATATATATATATATAGTTTTTACCGTTGTTGTTTATGTTTTAATAACATAATTATATTTGTTATAAAAATAACTTTGTTTGATACGATTTTCGTAGTCCATTTATATAACTATATATAAATTATAATCGTCAACTATATATATATAACCCATTTGTCGTGTTACTAATATCATTCGTCTCGTTTAACTCGTCACTTATATATAAACCGGTTTAAGTTTGCGTTTTGGAATCACGTGGCCCGTTGGGCTTGGTCCAATTAGTTTGGCCCAATAGGTATGGCCCAATTAGTATGGCCCAAATACAATAACCAAATTATTTTAGCCCATTAACAAAATGATAATTTCGGCCCATTATATATTTGACCCATTTGGCCCAAAAAGTTATATCGTTTAATATTTGTGTCAAAACATCGTCCCGCGGTCGAGTACAATTTTAGTCCAAACTTTGTGTCATTATGTTTTATAAAAATTATAACTTGACGAGATTTATATCGTGTACTCGTTATTATTTTCGTACTACAAAATTTACATCGTCAGTGTGGCTTAAAAAAAATAAACGTGACTCGTTCTGTACACAACCACAGCCGATCGGTTCCCTTTGTTTGAGCCGTACGGCTGACTCCCAAATGAACCAATAATCTATCATTTAAAACATTGTGCCTAACTTTTACTAAAATGATGAGCCGAACTACTAACCCATCCCCAACCGATCCTCTTTATTATTTTAGCATGTCATCTACTTTTTTTTTTTTTAACATTAGCTGTATGGGTATATACAACCCAATTTTAACAAGTTTTAAGATATATTCATCCATCATAACGATATAATAACGTATTATAACGAGTTTTTACATAATCTATACACAATACCATCAATATGGTAATCAAAGAAATATGAAAATATGTAAATGAAACTTAAGTTTTTAGTTCCTTACAAAGATTATGATGTATTATGATGATGATTCGATGATGATGATGATGATGACCAAGACGATGAGGATGATGATTATAGTATGTATTTGTTGTGGGTTTTGTGAGTTTGAAGGCTTAAATAATGATGATAAAAGAAAGAAAGCTTGGTTTGTGGCTCTTGATCTTGGTTCTCTTTTGCTTCCAGTCGACAAACCAAAGGGAAGAAAATTTTAGGTGAACTCAATAATTGAAGTGTATGTGTGTAATGGTCAAGTAGTTGTGAGATGTGAGTATATAAAATAGATTTTTGGTTCCAAAATTTCAAAGGAAGGAATGGTTTAAGCAGAGGCTGTCGACATATATTTTCAAAGTGTGGTAATTGTTTAGGTTTTTAGCCCGTTAGTTCCGTGTGCGGGTATAATTTGTGGTACTTCGGGTATAAATCAATTATTCGTTAGTTTAAATATTATATTAAACTTAGTAATTGATAATTATAAAAATGAAATATTTTATCAAAGTAATTAATAAGATAATTTACAGTAGTGGTACTGTCCGGTTAAATTGCGTGCCAGATTTCAGTCAAATTTGAAATTTATATTTTGAAGTAATGTTCCAAATACTAAAACAGTAACGGGAAAATAAATACTTTTATTATTTTCGACCTTTAGGTACGTTTTATAATTGTTTCTGTTCGTGTATAACGCGTCCTAAATAGCAGTCTAAAGGTTTCCGTTTTATTTTTGTTCTAATACTTTTCTATAATAATTTCAAACAAAAATTATTCAAAAGTATTTTGAAGTTCTTTTTGGAACTTTATCATTCGCGTTTGATACGTTTAATATAAAACGTATAAGTTATTATATTATTTCAATAATATAAATATCTAATATTTGTAATTAATAATTTTCAAATTATTAATTATTTCGTTTCACCAACTATAATGTATTCAGTTTGTCGAGTTTAATATGTTCATTTCGTAGGTAATTATATATACATATAACTACAAGTCTAATACGTCACGTATCACATAGTAAGTTTCACAAAACTTTACACATAAAAATCGTTTTGAATTCACTAATCAGGGAATTACTCTAGGTAATGCATGCAGTTAAGTAAGGATTAATACTCTAAATGGAGGATTGTCACATTCTCCCCCCGTTAGCGAAATCTTGTCCCGAGATTTAAGTTGAGTCGTGAGTCTCGGTCACGTTTTCAAAAAGTTGAGGGTATTTCTTTCGCATTTTATCCTCATGTTCCCAAGTAGACTCTGGGCCACGCTTGGAGTTCCAACGAACTTTGACAAGTTTGATCCGACTGCGCCGGAGTTTGTGGGTTTTGCGGTCAATTATTTCGATATCCTCCACAAAATTTAGTTTTGAGTCAATAAAGACCTCGTCAGGAGGAATGATGAGTGTTTCATCCGACAGACACTTTTTAAGATTACTGACGTGAAAAGTGTCGTGAATGTTACTAAGCTCTTGTGGCAGTTTGAGTTTGTAAGCGACATGACCAATCCTCGCAAGGATCTCAAAAGGTCCAACATATCGCGGGTTCAGTTTTCCTCGTTTGCCAAATCGTGCTATCCCTTTCCAAGGTGATACTTTGAGTAGGACCTTGTCACCTACTCCAATGGTTTACGGCGGTTATCGGCGTAACTCTTTTGTCTGTCTCTCGCTGCTTTCAATCGGTTGAGTACTTGAGATATCTTGTCCGTGGTTTCTTGGACAAGCTCAGGTCCGGATAGTTGTCTGTCACCAAACTCTGCCCAACAGAGTGGTGATCGGCATTTGCGTCCATACAGTGCTTCGAATGGCGCTATCTGTATGCTGGTGTGATAACTGTTGTTGTAGGAGAATTCTACTAGTGGGAGATGAGTATCCCAGTTTCCTCCAAAGTCAATCACACACGCTCGCAACAAGTCTTCGAGCGTTTGAATCGTTCATTCACTCTGGCCATCAGTTTGCGGATGATAGGCCTTACTCATGTCGAGTCAAGTACCTAAAGCCTGTTGTAGTGACTGCCAGAAGCGAGATGTGAATCTGCTATCTCTATCAGAGATAATGGATAATGGCACACCGTGTCGAGAAATGATCTCTTTCAAATAGATCTTCGCCAGTTTCTCTAGTTTGTCATTCTCTTTGATAGCAAGGAAGTGGGCTGATTTCGTCAATCTATCGACAATCACCCAAATCGAATCATCTCCAGTTGATGTCTTTGGTAGTTTTGTGATGAAATCCATTGTTATGTGTTCCCATTTCCATTGTGGCAACTCTGGTTGTTGCAAAAGTCCTGAAGGTTTTTGATATTCAACATTGACCTTTGAACAAGTTAGACACTTGCTGACATAAGTAGCGATGTCTCTTTTCATGTTAGGCCACCAATAGAAACCTTTCACATCTTGATACATTTTATCTGCACCGGGATGAATCGAGTAGTTGGACTTGTGAGCTTCGTCCAAAATCAGTTTGCGTAGTTCATCGTCGCACGGTACCCAAATTTGATTCATGAAGTATAAAACTCCATTTTCTTTGGTTTCGAGCTGTTTCTCCATTCCCTTCAGGGATTCGTCTTTCATGCGCTTGGCGGTGAAAGCTATTCGTTGCGCGTCACGAATTTGAGTAATAAGATTCGAGTGGATTGTCAATACCAAAGCTCGAACTCTGCGAGGTTTAATGCTCTCCTTACGACTCAGGGCATCTGGTACTACATTAGCCTTGCCCGGATGGTACTTAATCTCACAGTCGTAATCGTTCAGCAATTCGACCCAACGTCTCTGTCTCATGTTAAGCTCTTTCTGGTCGAATATGTGTTGTAGACTCTTGTGGTCAGTGAAAATCGTACACTTTGTACCATATAGGTAGTGTCTCCAAATCTTGAGTGCAAAAACGACTGCTCCCAACTCTAAGTCATGAGTTGTATAATTCTTCTCGTGAATCTTTAATTGACGAGATGCGTAAGCAATGACTTTGTCATTTTGCATGAGGACGTAACCTAATCCTTGATGTGAGGCATCACAGTAAACGATGAAGTTCTCTGTTCCATCGGGTAAAGATAGGATTGGTGCGGTGCTCAACTTCTGTTTCAACAGTTGGAAGGCGTTCTCTTGTTTCTCTCCCCATTCGAATTTCTTATCCTTCTGAGTTAGGGCGGTGAGTGACTGGGCTATTTTGGAAAAGTTTTCAATAAATCGACGGTAATAGCCAGCCAGACCAAGAAATTGTCGAATCTCGGTTGGGGTTCTTGGAGCTTCCCAGTTTTTGATTGCCTCTATTTTGGACGGGTCCACATGAATTCCTTTATCATTTATCACGTGACCAAGGAAATGAACCTCTCTAATCCAAAATTCGCATTTGGAGAACTTAGCATACAGCTTCTCGTTCTCGAGTAGTTGGAGGATAAGTTTCAAGTGTTGTTCATGATCCTCTTTCGTTTTCGAGTAAATCAAAATATCATCAATGAACACAATGAAAAACTTATCTAGATATGGTTTGCACACTCGGTTCATGAGATCCATGAATACTGCAGCCGCGTTAGTCAATCCAAACGGCATGACCAAGAACTCATAATGACCATAACGAGTCCTGAACGCGGTCTTCGGTACATCCTCTTCTCGAACCTTCAGTTGATGGTAACCCAAACGAAGGTCGATCTTCGAGTAGTAACTCAATCCTTGTAGCTGATCAAACAGATCGTCAATGCGTGGTAATGGATATCGGTTCTTGATAGTCACCTTATTCAACTCTCGGTAGTCAATGCACATCCGTAGGGATCCATCCTTCTTCTTGACAAACAAAACCGGAGCTCCCCAAGGTGAAAAGCTCGGTCGGATGAACCCCAAATCTAAAAGCTCCTGCAACTGTGTAGACAGTTCTTGCATTTCTGATGGAGCTAGACGATAAGGTGAGCGAGCGATTGGTGCGGCTCCGGGCACCAGATCGATGCGAAACTCGACTTGTCGCGGAGGTGGTAATCCTGGAAGATCATCAGGAAACACTCCCGGATAGTCTCGCACTACAGGTATGTCGTCCAATCGTTTCTCTTCGGGTTTCTTCTCCACAACATGTGTCAAAAATGCTGGATATCCCTTTCGGAGATATTTACAAGCTTTCAAACAACTTATCGTTTTGACGGCACTCGTCCTCTTATCTCCTTGTATCACTAAAATTTCTCTAGTCAACAATGGTAGACGTACCAATTTATCAAAACAAACAATCTCTGCATGATTCTTCGACAACCAGTCCATACCGACTACGATGTCAAAGCTTCCCAACTCAACCGGTAGTAAGTCTATTTTGAAAGGATGACCCTCCAATGCTAGAGTACATCCTGGTACTATTTCTCCTAATTCAATCAACTTACCATCGGCTAGTTCTAGAGTGTACTTGTTGTCTAGTTTACGGGATTTAATGTCTAATAGTGGTCTAAATTCCTTAGACACAAAGCTCAAATCGGCGCCTGAATCAAATAACACAGAGGCATAATGGTTGTTAACTAGAAACGTACCAGTGACAGTGTTGGGGTCCTGGCGTGCCTCTTATGATCCAATGACAAACGCACGACCTTGAGCTGGTTGGTTGTTGGTGTAACCACGGTTGTTATAGTTGTTGCGGTTGTTGTTGTTCTGGTTGGTTTTGCGGTTCTGATTGTTTTGGTTGCCACGGTTAAGTTTAGGGCACTTGTTTCGGAAATGACCTTGCTCGCCACATTCAAAACATCCATTAGCTGGTCGATCCCTATTTGCTTGAGTAGTGGGGTTCGATCTACAGTATTGGGCCAGATGCCCCTAGCGTTTGCAGTTCCCACAGAAAGTACAATCACCCTCATGGTGACGTTCACACTTGCCACACTTGGGCTTGTTCCCCAAGTAAGTCTTTTGTTCAGCAGTTGTGGCAAGGTAAGCTTTCGCGGTTCCAGCCTGCTTCTTATTCTGTTGACCCTGACGGTCATTCCACTTGCGTTTCCCTTTTCCAGATTTTCCAGCATCAGTACTGCTTGATTCACCCTTACCCGAAGCAGCTTTCTTAGTGATGGTCCCCATCCTGACTGCTTCATCAGTCAGACTTTGCGCTAGAGTAACAGCACTCCTGAATGTGTCAGGTTTGGACGATGTGACCAAACTCCTGATTTACGGTGCCAATCCCCAAATGTAACGCTCAATGTGTTTGTACTCAGGTGTCACCATATGTGGCACTAGACGTGCTAGTTCCTGAAACTTAGTGGTGTAACCAGTGACATCAGCGCCAATCATCTTGATGTCCCACAAGTCGGTTTCGACTTTCTGCATCTCACTTCGGGGACAGAACTCTTCCAACATCATGTTTTTCAGAACTTCCCATGACATGGAGTAGGCGGCTGGTCGTCCAAGTGATTGGACCTGTCCGTTCCACTGAGTTAGTGCTTTGTCAGCAAGAGTGCAGGTGGCATACTTCACCATATAGTCAGGTAAACAGTCACTGATGTCCAACACTGACTCTATCTTTTTTTATCCAATGGATAATACCAATAGCACCTTCTGTGCCGCGAAAAGTAGTTGGATTTCAAGCCATAAATGTTTTGTATGAACACCCACGTCTAGTATTCACAGGTGTCTCATCATCAACAGGGGTAGACCCGCTGTTATTCATCACATTATCGCGGTTGCGGCTTGCCTCATATTGGGCAATGCCTTCAGCCACTCGCCGCGCAATAATCTGTTCAATGGTTTCAACGATTGGAGGTGTAGTCGCTCGTTGACTATTCCTAGTCGTTCGGCGCTTGGGTGACATGACTCAGTTTTGTGATGAATAAAACACAGAAATCAATGCCAAGATATGGAATGTGAAGAACAAGATTTCACATTATGTAGTCAATGAATGATATGAAGGAATTATGGTATCCCCATTACGTATCTCACGATTTTGAAACGCCCATATGTACTTAGTATAATATAATCACGTTGGCCAGGCGTCATTATATGATGCTTAATACATATTTCTTTTCATTACCGTTTAACACGATCAGGTTCAAATGAATTAAAGATGAGACTTTAACAGTTGAAGCGTAATACGTTCTAAGGAGTAAAAGATGTGATCGCAAGAGGTTATCGATTGGTTTTCGTTCTAACACACGTATATAAGTATAAGTAGGGTACGCTAATCAACCTTAATCGATCTCACTCATAGCAATACTAGTTGTAATAAACATGGTAAAGTAAACCAAACATAATATATATTATATTATAGGTTAAACATCCTTACATAAGTTTTATACAAGGATGGGATTTACTATATATAAATATACCCATTAGTCAGAAGTGTTAACCTAAAACAGTGTAGGCACAATCTGCCATACATAGGTCTAACTGAGATAAGATAAGTACGTTCCTACATCTACTATATATCATATAATCATCATCATGCTGACCCCATCTACACTTTCTGCCACTCGAGCATGCTATTCTAGCATCTGTACTCGGGCACAGGTAGCATGGGTATTCCTGAGTTTCTTAAGAGATAGTCCTTTCAGTGGTTCCGCGATCATGTTCGTTGTTTCATCTACACCAGGTGTCAAGTTGGACGTTGGAATAGGCATAGTCATTAAGTTCTCGTTGACAGATGCAGCATCGACGTTATAGTTGTGCTAGAACGGTTCCTCGTCAGATTCGATCACGTGTATAGGACGTTCGTTAACCATACTCGTAATATATATAGTGTTTACGTAGTGAAATAGAGTTATGCAATGTATGAATGCATGAGTGTTCTAGCCAAGGCTATAGTCTAGGTCTCTAAGGCTTTTAGGTCACTTAAAGACTTCTAGTTCGCTATAACCAATGGCTCTGATACCAATTCTGTCACACCCCCAAAATCGATAATCGTGTTTATTAATGGTTTAGCGGAAGCTTTAGTTAATTAGCGGAAGCATCTTAAGTTTACGGTTTAACAGCGGGGGTGCTGACGTTATAATAGTGCATTCATTGTATCAGAGCATATGATCATACAGAATATATATATTTAAGATGCCAAAGTTTAAAGTCATTACAAAAGGGTACGACTTATAAAGTCGTACAAATAGTAGTATTGTAGAACAACATGAGTTTTAATAAACACAAGTTCATAAAAGAGGGATTTCGTAAGTATAACCAATGTGATTGGTAATACAGAAGAAATCCAAGTGTCCCAAAAGTGGCATCCTAAATGGTCTGGGTAGCTTACGTCCTTTAATGCATGTGCAGTACCTGCGATCCTAATTCCCTGAAAAACATAGTAAACCGTCAACATTGAATGTTGAGTGAATTCACAGGTTTAGTATATACGTAGTTAAACCAAGTTTTGTATAAATCATTCATGTACACAAACATAATGTTGATATGTATAGTAGGAAACACAAGTATTCTAATTAAAGAAAACATTTCCTATTTTACTGTAAGAATGTCATTCTTACTTCAAGTAATAGTTGTGTAGGAAACACAAGTTTAATCAAAAACATTTCTCAAATAGTTTGTTTGTTTAGTTGGAAACACAGGTTTAATCCATTTAAGGAAAACATTTCCAAATAGTAGTTTGTTTAGTAGGAAACACAAGTTTAACAATCAAGTAAACATTTCCTATATAAGTTGTTTTGTAGGGAAACCAAGTTTATCCAATCAAGGTAAACGTTTCCTAAAAAGTAATCATGCGTAGGAACACCTGTCCTATTAGTTATCACAGGGAATACCCTTCCCAAATCAAGTTGTAGTTTAGTTGTTTAATTTAAGTGGGAAATATAGACTATGATCCCTCTAAGGTGAGCGACACCTTTAAAGTTAAAGTAACGATACCTAGTGCTATAACCAACCCACGACTAGTTGATGTTGTTGCCTCAGTAACAATGTAAGTATACACTCCTCGTTACGACTGCCATCGTGTGGTTGGAATGACCAACGAGTAATATCCTGGGAGGGTTGTCAAATCGATAGTACTATCTGTATACTCAGTGGCTAGAGTCACCTATATATATATAGTTTTTACCGTTGTTGTTTATGTTTTAATAACATAATTATATTTGTTATAAAAATAACTTTGTTTGATACGATTATCGTAGTCCATTTATATAACTATATATAAATTATAATCGTCAACTATATATATATAACCCATTTGTCGTGTTACTAATATCATTCGTCTCGTTTAACTCGTCACTTATATATAAACCGGTTTAAGTTTGCGTTTTGGAATCACGTGGCCCGTTGGGCTTGGTCCAATTAGTTTGGCCCAATAGGTATGGCCCAATTAGTATGGCCCAAATACAATAACCAAATTATTTTAGCCCATTAACAAAATGATAATTTCGGCCCATTATATATTTGACCCATTTGGCCCAAAAAGTTATATCGTTTAATATTTGTGTCAAAACATCGTCCCGCGGTCGAGTACAATTTTAGTCCAAACTTTGTGTCATTATGTTTTATAAAAATTATAACTTGACGAGATTTATATCGTGTACTCGTTATTATTTTCGTACTACAAAATTTACATCGTCAGTGTGGCTTAAAAAAAATAAACGTGACTCGTTCTGTACACAACCACAGCCGATCGGTTCCCTTTGTTTGAGCCGTACGGCTGACTCCCAAATGAACCAATAATCTATCATTTAAAACATTGTGCCTAACTTTTACTAAAATGATGAGCCGAACTACTAACCCATCCCCAACCGATCCTCTTTATTATTTTAGCATGTCATCTACTTTTGTTTTTTTTAACATTAGCTGTATGGGTATATACAACCCAATTTTAACAAGTTTTAAGATATATTCATCCATCATAACGATATAATAACGTATTATAACGAGTTTTTACATAATCTATACACAATACCATCAATATGGTAATCAAAGAAATATGAAAATATGTAAATGAAACTTAAGTTTTTAGTTCCTTACAAAGATTATGATGTATTATGATGATGATTCGATGATGATGATGATGATGACCAAGACGATGAGGATGATGATTATAGTATGTATTTGTTGTGGGTTTTGTGAGTTTGAAGGCTTAAATAATGATGATAAAAGAAAGAAAGCTTGGTTTGTGGCTCTTGATCTTGGTTCTCTTTTGCTTCCAGTCGACAAACCAAAGGGAAGAAAATTTTAGGTGAACTCAATAATTGAAGTGTATGTGTGTAATGGTCAAGTAGTTGTGAGATGTGAGTATATAAAATAGATTTTTGGTTCCAAAATTTCAAAGGAAGGAATGGTTTAAGCAGAGGCTGTCGACATATATTTTCAAAGTGTGGTAATTGTTTAGGTTTTTAGCCCGTTAGTTCCATGTGCGGGTATAATTTGTGGTACTTCGGGTATAAATCAATTATTCGTTAGTTTAAATATTATATTAAACTTAGTAATTGATAATTATAAAAATGAAATATTTTATCAAAGTAATTAATAAGATAATTTACAGTAGTGGTACTGTCCGGTTAAATTGCGTGCCAGATTTCAGTCAAATTTGAAATTTATATTTTGAAGTAATGTTCCAAATACTAAAACAGTAACGGGAAAATAAATACTTTTATTATTTTCGACCTTTAGGTACGTTTTATAATTGTTTCTGTTCGTGTATAACGCGTCCTAAATAGCAGTCTAAAGGTTTCCGTTTTATTTTTGTTCTAATACTTTTCTATAATAATTTCAAACAAAAATTATTCAAAAGTATTTTGAAGTTCTTTTTGGAACTTTATCATTCGCGTTTGATACGTTTAATATAAAACGTATAAGTTATTATATTATTTCAATAATATAAATATCTAATATTTGTAATTAATAATTTTCAAATTATTAATTATTTCGTTTCACCAACTATATTGTATTCAGTTTGTCGAGTTTAATATGTTCATTTCGTACGTAATTATATATACATATAACTACAAGTCTAATACGTCACGTATCACATAGTAAGTTCCACAAAACTTTACACATAAAAATCGTTTTGAATTAACTAATCAGGGAATTACTCTAGGTAATGCATGCAGTTAAGTAAGGATTAATACTCTAAATGGAGGATTGTCACAGTTATAAATTCTCGCAAGAAACGAAGACAGTGCCAGTATTGTAAGAGATATGGTCACAATATCAGAAGCTGTACAGACAAGAAAAGAGATGAGATGAAGTTGTTAGATGAAGATGATGATGGGGAAGATGAAGATGGGGAAGATGAAGAAAATGGATATTCAGATGAAGATTACATTGAGTAGTGTTTTACTATATATATATATTTTTTATTCTTTTAATTTTACAATTTCTTGTGATTTTTTTTTCTATTCAACGTGATGAATTTTATACAAGTTAATGACTATCACTAATTAACTTCAGATTGAAGTTAAATTTCTTATCCTTGATTTCTTATTCCCTTTCTTCCAACATTTGCTTTCATTTTCTTTTAAACCCCAATTATTTTGCTTTCCCATTGTTTTGTCATGACTTAAAAAATTTGATGACTAAAATTTATATTGACTTTCCAATGGTACTTTAAAATTATAGTAATATAATTCAGTTAATATTCATTATACTGAATATTATTTTTAAAATATATTAATGATTACATTTAATTTTAATACATTTTTATTAGGCATACATATTTTTGAATATATATATATTTAACATTCACTTTTAATTAATAACAATGTTAACATTTTTTATGACTTCAAAACTTAAATTTCAATTTATTATTCATCGTGGTGAATATTATTTTTACATTATTTGTGTATATGTTATTAATATTTTATTTACGAAAAAATACACCATAAATAATAAACACCTGCTGAAATATATATCAATTTATACATAGCAAAAGACTAATAATAACATTACAGTTTGATTTTGTTTTAACAGATACGATTTACATCCAACCAAACTATTTAGTCATTAAAATTCAAAATACATTGAGCCAGTTTCTTTTCCTTGATTCTGTTTTCCATTACTTCCAACTTCTGCTTTCATTGCTTACAAACTTGATTTCTCACTTATCCATTGTTTTTTTTCTCGTAACTTTCAAACCTTTGTAGTACTTCTTCTTTGACGCTGTTCAGCTCATGTGTAAGCATTTTTTATGTCGTGTGATTAGAGTACAAAATAACAAGTTTTAAATAAATGAAAATACTAAAATAACTATCACACAAGCCAGGCAAGAATAACCCGTTCGTATAATATAGCTTTTAAAGTAAGTCCGAGTCGAACACTGGGAATGGTGGTTATAAATAAAATAGAATTTATAATTCAATTAAAATATACAATTTACAGATAAGGGGGTTACGTTTTAGTTCCGTATGAACGTA
Organism: Helichrysum umbraculigerum; assembly: GCA_949592205.1. Lineage (NCBI taxonomy): Eukaryota > Viridiplantae > Streptophyta > Magnoliopsida > Asterales > Asteraceae > Helichrysum > Helichrysum umbraculigerum. The sequence goes on from CATIUR010000004.1 coordinate 53,183,041, forward strand.
TTTAAGAATACTAAATTTTAACCAATTCAACAGAAAACAACTAAGGATAGTAAACAATTAGAGATAAATATGTATTTACTTAGATTATTTATTGTTGGTTATTATTATTGGTGAATTACTAATGTAGAAAATCACAAAGATTAAGATAATTTTCATATAGTAGCATTGCCAAAGATTAAGTACAATATTACTATTTATTAAGATCTATCAGCAGAGTATTAATACAATTCCTAGCTTCGGTTGAATTACAGTATTACTTAACATTAATATTTGATAATCATTAATTAACTTATAAAACTCACTAGCTTCGTAAAGTTATCTATATAAATCAGTTGACTTTTATCAATATTAATATAATACAGACAATTCTTGTATAATAAAAATGCAATAATATAGTACCAACATAAATTATCTAAGCAAATACAATAAATATTAGTTCATAATTAAGTTAAACATAGTCAATATCAATATTCAATAATAAAACACATTCAAAATTAAATAAAGAATAAGATACGCAAACCAAAACAGTGAACTACGCTCCGTACACTTGATCGTAGACAAACCCTTGCGAACCCGTGACTCTAAATTGCTCCTAAAACCCCTAGAAAGTGTTTCTAGTCGAATTTGGGGTTAATAATTCGTAATATACGAATTATTATGGTTATTGAGGTATATTTCGAAGCTGGAAGGTGTTTTCTATTTATAATAGCTGATGTCGGCTCCCAACCGGCGGTTGGAAGGTCCAACCGGCGGTTGGGTACTTTATCTCCAAGTACAACTCCTCGTTTCTCGAATATTCCAGATTTTTGATCCAACCGCCGGTTGAAAGGCCCAACCGGCGGTTGAGTTTTTCTCCAAAAAGGCTGAATTTTTGATATGTTGTAGCCCTATGTGTTAGCTAAATTTGGCCACTTGAATCAACTCATTTGGACTCCGTATAAGGAAGTTATGGCCAAAATACTAACAGCGCGCAGAAAACTCAGCATTTACACTTCTCTTCATTTTTTTGATCTAAATTCCGCTCCTTTTCATCCAAGCTTTATTCAAAACACTTATTTAATCTTATTACTCCACTTTTGAGCTATCTCCTTTATAAAATCTTTTCTTGGCCCATTCTTTAAGTCTTTATTCTCTTCGGGTTTTTCTTCATTTCTTCATTTTCTTCAGTTTTGGACTTGTTCTCGTTTCCTTTTTCTTCAATCTTTAATTAAAATACATTTCATCAAATATTAACGAAATAAGTATCTAAAATCATATAAATGCATTAAAATGTATATAAATATAGGGATAAATTGTTCTAAAATATACTATCTATTTGATCCTTATCAAATATCCCCACACTTAAGTTCTGCTTGTCCTCAAGTAGAATACTGAATAAAAATTAAAATAAGCATCAAACTAATATTTAAGAATCAGAATACCAATACTAAAAATCTGTTTCATATATTAAAAATTTAAACAATTTAATTAACATGGATAACTATAATGTATAAATAAAAATTATTATTATTTGTGTAATATATAGCTCATGAATGAATACTAATATACTTGTTAGTATGTATATTACTTATGATTTCCACATATGATATACCTTTAAATTTAATTATACAATTACTTTTATATTCCAATTAAATATATGAAATACATTTTTAAGAATCAAGACATTGGTGACAGGTCTGCATTTTCATGCAACAGAGCGACATAACTTGATTCAAGTTTAAGCAAAACCAGACTCGGTCAAACCATTTTGGCGACCTCATTAGGTATCTTTTATTTTTAAGACTTTTCAAGTACTTTTGACTTGCGTTTGCTTAATTTTTAAGTATATATTAATAGAGACCAGGTCTATACTTTCGTATAACAGAGGAAACCATCAATATATACCCCCAAATGTATTCACATAAATAAAAAGATATAAAATTATTGCATAATAAATTTAAAAATTAAGACTTTTATGTGATACATCATATTATGTATCATAAAATAATAAACAAGTTATTTTATTAATTTATTAAAATTCAGAAATCTTCATATAGATTGCCTATTAGTACATCATATCATATAACTATATATCACTTATTATTTAAGTAGCTTACGTTATTTATACAAAACAGTTAATCCACATTAAAGTCTAAACTTTTAAATACAAAACAAAACTTTTAACAAAAGTATTCTAAATAATAAATACTTAGTTATTCACTTAAAAATTTTAAATTTTTGATAAAATTTAAGAACAATAGAAACTTAAATGTTAATTAAAGAAATTTCTTTTTCTTACGAACTCTATCCCCACACTTAAAGTATACAATGCCCTCATTGTATAAAAATGATAAACTAAAGTGAGTAAGGGAAAGAAAAAGTAGAACAGAAAAACTCCCCTGACTTAGAAGCGATTATCGTGATCTGATTCGGCTGAATGGTTCATCTTTTCTATTTGTAGTTCAACGTATTGATTTCCACGATCTTTACTCAAAAATATACAACATCCACACTTTCGTAGTTAATCACGATTGCATTTAGCATATGCAATAAGCCTTTAAACCCCTCGGTATCCCGAGTGGACGAGTTATAGTCTCGTGAGGGTTTCCAGGGAACATACCCACAAAGTTCATACTTAATAAGATAAACTTATTAAATTTCCAAAAATTAAGCTGAACTGACTGCCAGCTTCATAAGTACTTATGACTTCTAGCAAAACAAACAAACAAATTAAACGTACCAGATAAAATAAAAAATAAAAAATAAAAAATACGTATTTAAAGATAGTCAATAAACACATAACCACATGCTACTAATTTTATCATCTCTCCTGGGCTAGTTGTCTGGTAAAAACTCATGAAACTACTGTTGTGCTTAATGTTATCTCCAAATAAAGCCAAAAAGTGTTCAACCTCTAGTTGGGTACCTACAACCGTCGGCTTCCTAATTTAATTACTGGCAGGATTCTTAGATAAAAGTACAAGCAATGTAGCTTCAATTTCTCCATTTAAACTCTGAACTTAGATTTACTATAACAACTTGCCCTTCAAACACTTAAAATCTTTCACTTGGGTTAAAAGTTAAGTCCTTAACTTATTATAAAAACTATGTTATCCACCAAATTAAAACCCTAAAATTTTTCTTAACATCAAATCTGAATTTCTAACAAAAAATTGCAAGTATTAGAATCAATTTAAGCATAATGACATTATTAGAATAAATCCTAACAACGAATTTCACAGACACTAAAACTTAACAATTCGTAATTAAAAATTTTCAAAATATAAAGTATTAACTTAAAAAAAATCCATTAAAAGTCTGTGTAACCAGATAAAGCCCGATTGATAATTGCAGTTCAACCGCCGGTTGAGGTGATTAACCGCCGGTTGATAACTGCAGATGAATTTTTTCAAAAACGATTTTTTTTTATTTTAATTATTTATTTTAATTATTTTTTTTTATATGGGCTTATTCGCATGCCAATAATTATGGTTTCTTTTATCTATCCTTAATAACAAACTAAAAGTAAAAACTAAAAATAATGTTAAAATCTACTAAACTAAATCTACCTAAAAATTCTACAATATAATACACAAGCACGGGTTGCCTCCCGAGAAGCGCTTGTTTTTGTTCGAGTCACTAGCTTGACTCCAACCTTACTTACCTAAAAATCTAGTGACTTTCCCCACACTTAAAAGTAAGCATGGATGATAATATCGATAAATATTATTTAAATATAAATTTATTAAAATAAAAGAAAAGATATACTTATCGTGTATAGCAGGTAAATGTCATTTCTTAGATATTCCATGATCTTTCATAAACTGTGAGAAATTTTCCTTCTGATCAAATTGCCAAAAAGGATCTTCATAGTTGTAAAACAATGAACTTGTGCTTATAGATACTTTAACCGTTGGTTGTGTCGACTCAACCACCGTTTGGATTTCAACTGTCGACTTTGTTGTAATCCAACTGTTGTTTGATATCTGATTACCGCAAATTATGTTTTCAATTTCTTCTCCAACCCTTACATGATTACCCATTTTCTGCTGGTTCTCCTCCGGATGAAATGATGAACTTTCATTAATAGCTGGATCCATGGCGGCTATTAATTCCTCTTCTGTCATAACCCCATATTGGTTTTTCAATTCAAGAATTTTCTCGCCATTACATTTGATTAACGAGAGCAATTCGTCATCAGAATCTTGATAATCTTTATTAGGCAATATTGAACATTTGACTTCTTTTTCTGCTACCTGATTAAATTCACTAGACATATCATTAGAAAATAAGGAATTAGATAATTGAGAGCACTTATCTGTGTGGATCATCTCCTCAAGTTGTTGAATGGAATTTCCTTGACTATGGCCAATAGCTTCGGTATCTTCCAATTTTTCACTTGAGGTCTCCATAGATTGCGTATCGTTCACAATCACTGGTCGAGATAAACTTTTAACAGTATCTTTCTTAAGCTTTGGAAAAATTGATCCTTGTACTTCATTATAATCTCTATTCAAAGCAGCTGGATAAGGAGGCGGAGGTGTGTATTTTTTAATAATTTCTTCCGTTATCGCTTGTGGGTAAAAAGGTGAAGGCGTATAATTGTTGAAATTTGGTTTTTCATTTGTCTCGTGTCCTTCAATCTCGATTTTGCTAAGATTCTCCTCAAGTGTGCTTTCTATTTCTTTTAACATTTTCGCAATTCGTTGAATGGAATCATCTTGACTGTCTAGAATTGCTTCGTTTTTTCCATTCTTTGCATAGTTGTAGTCATCATCTCTTCCAAATTTACATTAGGTTTAAATCCTTCATCTTTAGGTCTTTCAAAATTTTCCACCTTGTAGCTTTCCAAATCCTTCACAATTGGATCTTTGTTCTGCAGTTCTTCTACTTTGAATTCTTCCATTCGCTTCCTTGCAGTTTCATTATTTTGTATAAGTACTTTCAAAAATACTGCCTCTATCCCATCCATAGCTCGATGCATATCTTCCTCTTCATCCATAATCATCAAATCTTCATTCATATGATAGTTTCTTACAGTTTGATAAATCACGGGAATATTATTCCTACGGTGGTACATACCTGTCAAAATAAAAGAAAAAGAAAAAGAGTAGAAAAGAAAATAAAATAAAAACTAAAAAAAAAAAAAAAATTCCAATAAAAATTCTTTTACAAAGCTAGTCAACAGATCTCGGTAGTTCCAATGATTGTACACAAAAGCTGAGAAATAGGTCAGCGCGAAGCTTATTAAAAACCCATCTCTTTCGAGAAGCACCTTACCTCTTATATGATAATTCAATGAGGTAGGGCTTTACTCTCCTTATACATTTGTTTTTGTCAGAGTTCTCAATGGGTGAGTCGATATTTCGTATTGATTTTGCAATGTATAAAAATTTTTACAGGGTAAATTTAAAATAAAAAACTATAAATTCCACATTGAATAAACACAACCACTCCCCGGCAGCGGCGCCAAAAACTTGATGTCGTATGATTAGAGTACAAAATAACAAGTTTTAAATAAATGGAAATACTAAAATAACTATCACAAAAGCCAGGCAAGAATAACTCGTTCGTATAATATAGCTTTTAAAGTAAGTCCGAGTCGAACACTGGGAATGGTGGTTATAAATAAAATAGAATTTATAATTCAATTAAAATATACAATTTACAGATAAGGGGGTTACGTTTTAGTTCCGTATGAACGTATTTAAGAATACTAAATTTTAACCAATTCAACAGAAAATAACTAACTAAGGATAGTAAACAATTAGAGATAAATATGTATTTACTTAGATTATTTATTATTGGTTATTATTATTGGTGAATTACTAATGTAGAAAATCACAAAGATTAAGATAATTTTCATATAGTAGCATTGCCAAAGATTAAGTACAATATTACTATTTATTAAGATCTATCAGCAGAGTATTAATACAATTCCTAGCTTCGGTTGAATTACAGTATTACTTAACATTAATAATTGATAATCATTAATTAACTTATAAAACTCACTAGCTTCGTAAAGTTATCTATATAAATCAGTTGACTTTTATCAATATTAATATAATACAGACAATTCTTGTATAATAAAAATGCAATAATATAGTACCAACATAAATTATCTAAGCAAATACAATAAATATTAGTTCATAATTAAGTTAAACATAGTCAATATCAATATTCAATAATAAAACACATTCAAAATTAAATAAAGAATAAGATACGCAAACCAAAACCGTGAAAGACGCTCCGTACGCTTGATCGTAGACAAACCCTTGCGAACCCGTGACTCTAAATTGCTCCTAAAACCCCTAGAAAGTGTTTCTAGTCGAATTTGAGGTTAATAATTCGTAATATATGAATTATTATGGTTATTGAGGTATATTTCGAAGCTGGAAGGTGTTTTCTATTTATAATAGCTGATGTCGGCTCCCAACCGGCGGTTGGAAGGTCCAACCGGCGGTTGGGTACTTTATCTCCCAGTACAACTCCTCGTTTCTCGAATATTCCAGATTTTTGATCCAACCGCCGGTTGAAAGGCCCAACCGGCGGTTGTGTTTTTCTCCAAAAAGGCTGAATTTTTGATATGTTGTAGCCCTATGTGTTAGCTAAATTTGGCCGCTTGAATCAACTCATTTGGACTCCGTATGAGGAAGTTATGGCCAAAATACTAACAGATCGCAGAAAACTCAGCATTTACACTTCTCTTCAGTTTTTGATCTAAATTCCGCTCATTTTCATCCAAGCTTTATTCAAAACACTTATTTAATCTTATTACTCCACTTTTGAGCTATCTTCTTTATAAAATATTTTCTTGGCCCATTCTTTAAGTCTTTATTCTATTCGGGTTTTTCTTCATTTCTTCATTTTCTTCGGTTTTGGACTTGTTCTCGTTCCTTTTTCTTCAATCTTTAATTAAAATACATTTCTGCAAATATTAACGAAATAAGTATCTAAAATCATATAAATTCATTAAAATGTATATAAATATAGGGATAAATTGTTATAAAATATACTATCTATTTGATGCTTATCAATTTTTACTGCATACTTTGTTCTTAGGCTTTGCAGCTGCCTAGATTTAGCACTTTCGTCTGTCTTTAGCCCGATGTCCCATGGGTCTTTTCCCTGATAAGTTTCCATATGCCGCATGACAAACACTCCACTATCTTTTCCTTCCTCCCTGGTCCCCCATGAGATAATTTTGCTTCTTATGTTCGATTTTTCAAACTTGCTTACTGCTGGATGTTGAACATTTTTCAGGTACGATACGAAGAATTTTACCTAAACCATATTAATAACACTTTAAAATTTTCACTCAATCAAAAATATAGAAGAAATGAAATTAAATTTTTTTTCACCCCTTCAATCAATAAATCCGATAGAATTTTTAATTTATAAAAAATGTGAAGTGTCGCACCGGGGAAGCCACACGTCACAAAAATTTCATTCTATTTTGGCATAAAGTGATATTTGCATGTAATGAGAATATGACAGTAAGAATTTTGATCAACCACTAGGATTTTTTAATTTTTAGTTTATATAATAGTATTATAAAATTATTCTATTACTTAGTTTAGTATTTATTAACTTACCACAGTTGGTGGTATATCTCCATGATTTTGCATGAAAACATTTCCATCCATGTTGTTGTCAATTAACAAAATTTTTCCGTTCTTCATGTGGAAGCAGATCAAGAAATAATGATTATCGTGATCAATTGGAAAGAAGACCTGCAAAGTTCATATAAATTGTGTTAGATTTTATTTATTTATTTTATTAAATTTATCATTTGATTTTTTATTTTTATACCAGATCAAATTCGATGAAATTTGTTAAGCTTTCATCATGATTCATAAGCTGCAAAACATTATCCTTGAATCTTTTTTGGTTGTCTTCTCTTGCTCCACCTTCAAGCATATCCTTTTTCTATTATATACAGAATTGTTAGTATAATATTATATGCTAATAAGAATGTATATGTAAATATTCAATAATAATCTTATACTTACGAGGACAGATGTCGTTAGGGAAAATCTTTTTGGAAAGTCATCATCTCCAAACTTTTCTTCATAATTCAATATCCTTGCCCAAACATCAACTATATCACTCATTACATCGACCCCATATACCAAAGTTTGGAAATCTACTTTGAAGCACATTTGCTCAATTCCACAACTAAAAGCACAAAACTGCAGAAATTCAAATTTTTTTTGTTATATATCTTTTTATTGAATAATATTACAGATATTCATATGATATATAGAATATTTTAATGATGAATATTAATGTTTACACTCTATATAATAACAATTTCATTCTTATTAATCATTCACAAATTTGTAATAAAAATATTTTAAAAAAATCTGTAAAGGATATTACCTATGACTTTCCTGAGTAGAACACAAGTATTTTGCAATCCTTTTTCACGTTCTTGAATTTTTTTCTTCAATATCAACTTTTCTTAGATGATAAGGTGATCTGTAAACATCTGATAAGCATCTCTGCTTTTTATCTTTAATCTCTCCACCTTTTGCTTTCAACTTATACGGGTTCTCTTCACATTCAATGTCAGTTGGAATGGTGCTTTCACTTTCGGATTGTCTTCTGATTTCCGATTCTGTGTTATAATCAAAAATGTATGCTGTGGTATTTGGTAACTCAAATTGTGTACCTACTCCATTATCATTAGCCGGTGGTATTTCCTCATCTTCTGCTTGTGTTGTTGGATTGCGGATAAGTGTTTCCTCAAATTCTTCCAACATTCGTTCAACTATCTTTACAGATCCAGTCATTTTCTTGCTATCTGGATACTTCATCAAACCTGAAGTGATCTCTTGCAGATATTTTTCAACATGTGTGTGTCTTATTATGATGTTGTTTTCATATTCCTGACAAATTGTTTGTGATAAAAAATTTTAGAATTGTTAACAACATAAAGAACTAAAAATATAGTTAATTAATACAAAATTGCTATAAATAACTTTTCTTGCTTCCGATACATTTTTTATTTACAATGATAACAATAAACATTTGTTTGCATTTACTATTCGGTTGATAAACTATTAATACTAAAATATCATAGATATATAATTATATGTTATATGTATAGTTCTTTAAAAACTTATAATACTAATAGTTTTTTTCAATACCTCTTCAGTTAAAGGATTTTCTATGAGTTCAGCTTCTTCTGCAACTCTATCTTCCTCCTCAATTATCTCCACTTGACCGAATCTTCCCAGCCTATTTATGCCGTCTCTCTCTCTTTGAGTTTAGTTGAATGCCATTCTGCAACAGTTGGTCTAGTCCTTAGAACATACACTGTTCCACAACTTGTAGCTTTGACATAGTGAAGCTGCAGTTACATTAGTATAACTCATGATTATCATTTATTTTTAATATATCATAGAATAAGTTAAATGTAAATTGAATTACTTACAACTAGAACTGCAGTCGATCTAACAAAATTTATACCAGTTGTATTATCTTTCCAACTTCTGACAGACTCTTTTAAACAATCTAACATATAACCACTCCAATCTAGATTTATTGAGTCTTCGCTTTCAATGCACGAAAGGAATTTTGTGTTTACTGTTCCTAGTTGGTTCCCTTCAATCATAGTTGATGCAAATAGTACAAGAAAATTCAGCATTAATAGCATTTCAGTGTCTCCACTTCTTACTATTTCATCCTTTACATGACATGGCTTCACTACCGTTCCTCCAAACTGTTCTCGCCACAACTTAGTTACTCTATCTGCCGTTTTTGATCTTTTACTTGTATTTATCTTCTTTGATCTCATTGGCATGTGAAACAACTTTTGAATGCTTCTTTTGGATATTTCTACTCTACCTACCGGCAATTCAATTGATGAATTGTTTGGGTTGTATTGTTTCACACAGTAATATGATATTCTTGCTGGAATATCTTCAAACTCCATTTCTAATATCCTTCCAAATCCAATTCTTCTTACTACATCCATTTGTGCTGGGCTCATTTGCTTAGAAACTTCATACAGCGTATGTGGTGATACTCTTGTTAATATTCTGTATAACTCATCTTCATCTTCGTTTACTACTTCAACTTCTTTTTCAGGTTCTTCTTCAGCTCTATCCTTTCTTTTTTTTCAATCCCTTTTTGTACTCTTATTAGTTTCATTTTGCACAGGGTCTTCATTGTCAATAATAGCATTATAGAAAAATAAAAGATAAGTTATGTTTAAAGACTTTAAAAAGTCAATAATAGCATTATATAAAAATTGTACTTACTATATTTATTTCATATAATCATTAACAACCACACATAAAAGATAATATTCATCACCATTAGTATTATAAGTTACTATATTTATTATTTAAATTTTTAGCTGTTCATCTTTGCGTTGCATAAAGGTTGTTTATAGGTATGTCAACAATTGAGCCTTTTAGTTATTAACATCAGAACCTTCTGATTTTGTGCTACAGTTGTTCTGTCGTAGCTTTTTGTAAAGTGTTAATTGTATATGTTAGATTGAAAAAATTCAGCATAATGGTAGTATAGTAGTCGATCCAATCTCCCGCGTGGGACATTACTAAATAAATGGGTTAAGAAATAGACAGATCAGAAGAACAGATAAGAAACAAAAGCTCACAGGTCTCTAAGCTAAGAATGTGAGCGCATTAGCTAGACTTAGACTGACATAAGTTGCTTGAAGTTCAGTGTATTACCAGAATTATTTGTTGATTCAAGTTTGCTTTTCAATCTTGAACTTGCTCTTGTCGGTTAAGTATTACCATGAGATGATCTCCTTACGTCTTTATTCTCAACATCTAATATAACACATCAATATTCAGCAATACAATATATTAATTTTAAAAAGGTTTACAATATTGCCAATTTATTTCACATGTATTATTTTTATACAGTCTACAGTTATATGAATCAATATTCGACAAACTAATTATAAGTAATTTTATTTCAATTTTTTTTTTAATATTCATTACGATGAACATAACAATAAACAAGAAAAAATCAATGTTTTTGGTAGCATTTGTTTCATTATAATCTTCATTTTAGTACAATTAACTTTAATTTAATTTATATTTTAACAAATTTATATATCATGTATTGTTCGTCAAATAGTAAAAATTAGGTTTTCATTTTAACTTACTTGAAGTTCGTGTAACAGTTGACGATGTGCTCGTCTTCTTCTTATTTCCTATAGCATCAAATCAAACCCAATTTACTACAAATGAATATTATGGTTAAAAATTGTTTATAATATAAGATCATAGTTCGATTTCTTACCTCGGAGTTTGTTTTTAATCAACGGCGTCTCATATGCAATTGAAGCAGACATTGTTTTTAATCAACGGCGCCGGAGAGTAGCGGTGGTGATGTGGCTGGGAGTAAACTGGGCAGACGTGGTGTGTGGCGAATGGAAAGGTAGCGAAGGAGAAGTTGCAGAATGCGTTGGATTATTCTTGTGGTGAGAGTGACTTACAAGTTCAACTGTTCTTGATTATGTCACGGGGTAGTTGGGAGATACTTAATGTTTTTTTTTTATATTTTTTAATTTTATATTATAAAATTGAATTTGTTACAAAAAATTATATTTTTTTATTTCATATTTAATTTTTTTTTTAGCTTTATAAAATTCATCGTGATGAATTTTTTGTTTATAAAATTGTTAATTTAGTATTTGTTTTAAACTTTGTTATACTCATCTTTTACTTTTACTTTTAGTTTATTTATTTAAATTTTGATTCATAAAGATACAAATGTAAATTTTAAAATGTATTTTACTTATCTTATTCTTTGGATGGAGGTCTATGTTATATATATATGCTTAAATAATACTCCCTCCGTCCCAATTTAATTGTCCCCAGACAAGAAACACGCAGTTTAAGAAAACATCAACTTCTCTCTTACTTTTTGATAAGATGACAATTCTACCCCTTACTTTTTACCTACTTTTTTGTCTTACATATATAAAGTAGGGGTATAAAAGGATTTTAGCTCATCATTTTTATCTATTTTTGGAAGTGGACAATTAATTTGGGACAGCCCAAAAAGGAATAGTGGACTATTAATATGGGACGGAGGGAGTATTGTTTTTGATGAATTTTATTCAAGATACTATTCTATAATTTTTTCAATTGGTTTACACAAATGTATTTTTTCTCCTTATAAGCAGGACTAATACTAGCACCCTTAAATACATTTTCTTATTTAATCAATTTCATAATGTTCAGTTACCATTTAATTTTTATTAACTTCAAAACAAACATTCAACATGACATTTTCAAGACTAATATAGTCATTCCTATAACAATAACTATCAACATGGAAAATGAAATGTTAAGGTAACTAATTATATCAATAAGTACTTGCATCATAAGTCTACTAGATTTTAAAGTGAAGTTGAAAAGTAACAAATAAACCTACCGCAATATTTTTGCAAGTTGGAATCAAAAAAGTAATTAAACCAATTTTCCCAAATTTATGATTTACAATTTTTAATCATAGCCAAATTGCTATTTGCTTCACCCCTCATGCCATCCTTTCAAAAATTTCTTTGCCTTTTTCTTTGATTCCTTCAGAATTTCCTTTTTAGTTTCCTCATCTTTTTCTTCTTCATACTTGTTGAACCTCTCCATAAATTCATCTTTCTTAAGATTCTGATCATGTGTAATGATCTTAACAGCATGCTTTGTTCTTAAACCGTTCAGCTGAATTGTTTGAGCTCTCCCTTCTGTTGTAAGCCCACAGTTCCACGGTTCTTTTCCTTTGTAATCCTCCATATGCCTCATTAGAAAGACACCACAATCAGTGAAGTTGCGTCTTGTTCCCCATTTCAGCTTCTTCCTTTGAATCTCTGCGTTTTCAAACCTTCCAGCAATTGGATGTTCCACTTCTTTCAAGTATTCCACAAAGAATTTAACCTAAATGACAGTTGTAATTATTATTAATTATATATTGGAATCATCCAGAGTGAAGCGTTAAAATTCATCATAATACATATTACCTTTACTCATACAAATGTCACAAAAAACAAACTGAAATATAGTGTGTTTTGATTAGAATCAATGCTATGAATGTTAAACATCGTTGATAAATTATTTTTGTAAGTCATAACATCAATTTATAAATATTAAACCCAAAATAGTTAATATTCATCGTAGTGAATCTTAGATAACATTCACTGTGTAATAATATAAAAAAAAAATTCAAAAAATGTTATTTTTTAACATTCATTGTAACGAATGTTAGTTAATATTTTATCATGTTGAAAGTTAACAATTTAATAAATAAATATTAATTAATTGACATTGTAGCTAAAAGATTCAAATCAACATTTAATGATGATGAATGTTAATGGTACTTCTTGATACTTGGTTGTGAAGTCCGGTTCATTCTTCATGTTATCTATCAACTCAATTATTCCACTTTTCATGTGGAAACAAATTAGATAGAAGTGATCATCATACATATTAGGAAGAAGACCTGCAATTAATAATATAACATCAGATTTTTTGTTTAAGGAATTAAAGTAATTTGTTCCCTTATAAATTTCATACCAAATCGAATTTTTTTAAGCTTCTTGAGTTTTTATCAAATTTTGTTATGGCATGAACAGTCTTCTTGAACCTTTCGTTGTGTTCTTCCGTCGGCCCATCTTCAAGCATATAATTCTTCTGTTAAGTTAACATTCGTCATAATGAATATTAATAATCTATTAAACAAGTATTCATAAACAAATATTATCTAGTAAAATGAATTTCATCAGTTTATATATACTAAAGGCATCGATTTTTATGTTATATTCATCACGATTCATTTTAATTTTTTCCTATACAAATGTCAAACAATTAAATTAATTCTCCTTTTAAAATTTATATGGACAAAGTTAAGATGCGCGTTGATGAATATTGTATATTAAATATACTTACCAAAGCATATGTTGTCATAAAGAATCGCTTTGGTGAATCATCAGAAGCAAACTTCTCTTCATCGTTGAGTATCGTCGCCCACACATGTATTAAATCACCAAATATAAAAGCTCTATGCACAAAGCTTGAAAAAGAAACGCTAAAGCAAAATACACCGATAGAATTTGAGAAAATAATATTCCTGCAAAAAAAAAGAGTTGTACTAAATTTACGTCTTATAAATTGTATTTATTTATACTTACATAACAATGGAATCTATAAATTTCTTACCCTTCTGTCTCCTAAAAAGAAGACAAGTATCTTGCAATTTTCTTTTCTTCCTGTTCAAGTACTTCCTCTATAACAACCTGACGTTGATAATACGGGGATCTGTAAACCGCTGCTAAACGTGGTACTCGTTTTTTAGCATTCTCTTCTCCGCTTCCTTCTTTCCCATCAGTCTATGATGGGTCTTCAAAATTATTTCCACTGTTCAAATCATTTGCATCACCTGCTTCTATTTTATTCAGATCAACCAAAACTCCTTCAATTTTATCATTAACAGATTTATCCATTTCAACCAATCTCTTCCCTTTATTCCCAAAATCAGTTGAAGTGTTAATTTCACATTCTGGTTTTTTTCCACTTCCTGAATTTGAGGCATCATCGAGATTAAATGATGGTGCACTTGAAGTCCGAAACTGTTTTCCTACTCCCTGATGAATTGTTGTTGGTGATTCCTCCTCTTCTTCATAACTGTTTGACTTGTGGAGAGGTGTTTGTGGTAAGCTTTCAATTTCTTTTAACATTTCCTCAACCTTTTTAGAAAGTTCCCTCAACTTCTTGCTTTTCGGATATGCAAACAAACCAGAGCTTATTTCTTGAAAATATTTAATGACATGTTGGTATCTGATGTCAATGTTTTTTTCATACTCCTGAACAATATAACAATGAATATACAATTCTTAAGAATTTCATTTAAATAGCATATTTAATAATATCATACAATTCTTGTAAAATTCCTTGTGATGAATGTTAAATTAAGTTGACAAGTTAACATTAATCATGATGACTGTTAACATTCTATTATATATATATTTATAAACTACCATTCGGATTACTATATACGAGTAAAACTAATTATATATTTGATATCTGTTTAAGAAAAGTAAAGTTGCTGCCTGATGAATATTTTACTTCACTTCCCCAAAAAAAATTGCATCCCTCTTGAAACCTCCCTATCTTGTGTATTATTTTATTTTATTTTATTTATCATACCTCTTGGGTGAAAGGATTATCAACCAGGTTTCTGGTTCCTTCATCATAATTTGCATTTTCTTCTTCAGCAATAATCTGGACTTTTCCAAATTGTCGTTGTCTAGCTTCAGCCTCATCTCTCTCCTTCAGCTTTGTAGTATGCCATTCTGCTACGGTTGGTCTTGTCCTTGGTACATGAACCGTTCCACAAATTGTAGCTTCCACATAATGAAGCTGCATATACATTAATATTCATCATTATCAATAATACTTGTCTTAAAAATAATTAAATAAAATTTTATTTACTTACAACTAAAACTGCTGAAGAGCCAACAAAAAAAACTCCAGTCGATTGATCTTTCCAACTTGTGACTGCTTCTTTTAAGCATTTTAGCATGTAACCAGTCCAATCAAGATTATGAATCTCGTCATCACTTACAATATTTGGAAGGAATTTAGTGTTGACCGTGCCCATCTGATTTCCTTCAATCATTGTGGATGAGAATAGTACCAGGAAGTTAAGAATGAATAACATTCCGGTATCACCACTCTTGATTTTTCATCTTTTACATGACAAGGTTTCACAGATTTACTACCAAACTGGTTTCTCCACATCTTTGTCACTGTATCTCCTTTATTTGCTCTTTTACCTGTTTCTATGTTTTTCAATCCATTTGGCTTGCGAAACATCATTTGAATGCTCATGTTTGATATCTCTATATTCCCTTCAGCCAATTCAATTGAGGAAGTTAATGGATTGAATTGTTTAACACAAAAATACGCGAGCCTCAACGGTATCTCTGTAAACTCCATTTCTAGGATTCTTCCAAATCCTATTCTTCTCACCACGTCCATTTGAGCTGGACTCATCTGTTTAGTTACTTGATACAGTGTTTGTGGTGATACTCTCGTTTGGAGTCTACCAGAATCATCATCATCATCATCATCATCATTCTGATGCATTCCTTCTTTCACATGTTCTTCCTCGTCTTCTTCTCCTTGCCCCTGATCTTTTTTTTCTTCTTCTTCCACCTCCTCGTCATCGTCATCATTTCCCTTTCTTTTCTTGTTTGCTACATTCTTTTTCTTAGCTCTTCTCTTTCTTTGTTTCTTAACTGGTTCCATTTCTGTATTCACAATTGTAAATTCACTTTAATAAATCAAACTATAATATCAAATATTATTTTTCAAATCTTTTGTTTCTGTAACTTGATTAATATGCATCAGAATTAAGGTTAACTAATATGCACCATAATGAAGGTTAATTAATATGCATTGAGATTTCTTTGTTTCTTAACTGGTTCCATTTCTGTATTCACAATTGTAAATTCTGTTTTATAAATCAAACTATAATATCAAATATTATTTTTCAAATCCTTTGTTTCTGTAACTTGATTAATATGCATCAGAATGAAGGTTAACTAATATGCACCATAATGAAGGTTAATTAATATGCATTGAGATTTCTTTGTTTCTTAACTGGTTCCATTTCTGTATTCACAATTGTAAATTCTGTTTTATAAATCAAACTATAATATCAAAAATTATTTTCAAATCCTTTGTTTCTGTAACTTGATTAATATGCATCAGAACGAAGGTTAATTAATATGCACCAGAATAAAGGTTAATTAATATGCATTAGAATGAATGCTAATTAATATGCATTGAGATTTCGTTTATTGTTATCTCTATTTTTTTTTATACCTTTTTCATTTCTTCCCACTGGCTTTTTCGCATCTTCTTCCTCGTCTTCGTCTCCTTCCTCCTGATCTTTTTCTGCTTCTTTTTCCACATTCTCGTCATCGTCATCATGTCCCCTTCTTTTCTTGTTTGTTGCATTCTTTTTCGTAGCTCTTCTCTTTATTTGTTTCTTAACTGGTTTCACGTCTGTATTCACAATTGTAAATTTTTGTTTAATAAATCAAACTATAATATCAAATATTATTTTCAAATCTTTTGTTTCTGTAACTTGATTAATATGCATCTGAATGAATGTATATGCCTTGTAATCTAAAATTTAGTTTTCATTCAACACAATACGTACGAACCTTTTTCCAACTTCTCATTCCTGTTATTACAAACATCTTCTTTATCAGCTGTTGATGCATTGCTCTTTTGGTTCAGATTTGCATCATCTTTACCATTACCTCCTGTAGGATCCTTGTTTGAACCTGCATACAAGTTAATTAGTTATTAAAATGTTAATATTATTTTTTTGTAAAACTAGTTAATTATTCTGTCTAGTAACCTGCCTCTAGAAACACTCCCTCCGTCCCGGAATAAGTGTCCTGTTTCAGATTTGGAAGTCTTTCTTTTCCAACTTTGACCTTAAATATCTTTTTTTGTGTTATATAATACTTTATGAAAATTATACCTATGGAAATACATTTAAAACTGAATCCATTCATATATTTTGCACCAAGTATTATATAACACAAACAAAAATATGTAAGGTCAAAGTTGAAAAGAAAAGACTCAAAAAGTCAAAACATGACACTTATTCTGGGACGGATGGAGTATAAAACAGCATTGTAAATGCACATTTCTTAATTGTATATGCCTTGTAATCTAAAAATTATTTTTCATTCAACACAATATTCAAGATTTGTACACTTTTCATATATGTAGAAATATCATATCAAAGATTATTTTCAAATCATTTGTTTTTGTAAGTTGATTAGTATGCATCAGAATAATGGTTAATTAATATGCATCAGAATGAAGATTATTTAATATGCATCAGAATGAAGGTTAATTTATATGCATCAAGATTCTATGATAATTTCTATTTTATATTATAGTTTTCATTTACCACAATACATACTAACCTTTTTCGTTTCTGTTGTTATCAACATCTTCTTTATCAGTTGTTGATGCATTGCTCTTTTTGTTAAGATTCGGATCATCTTTTCCATTACCTCCTGAAGAATCTTTATTTGAATCTGCATACAAGTTAATTTGTTATTAGATGTTATTAATATTGGTTTATTGTAAATCTAATTCATTACTCTGTCTAGTAGTACGACATCTAAGATAATACTTGACAAATTACTAAATAAAGTTATTCATATCAACACATACACAAATACTGGTAGATACACAATAAAATATTACAACTTATTATGTTCTAGACAAAACATATAATTTGAAAGGTTACAGGTCACTTTCTAGAAAATGGTACTTCCATGTTTGTGTTTGATAAGGTCCATCAAAAAATTTAAGAAGACAAGTCATGGTCATACAATATTTGTAAAAATGATATAAAC
Organism: Helichrysum umbraculigerum; assembly: GCA_949592205.1. Classification (NCBI taxonomy): domain Eukaryota; kingdom Viridiplantae; phylum Streptophyta; class Magnoliopsida; order Asterales; family Asteraceae; genus Helichrysum; species Helichrysum umbraculigerum. The sequence continues at coordinate 53,201,453 of CATIUR010000004.1, forward strand.
AAGATACGTACTATTAAACGTTCAAAGTAATTATTTGACAAAAATCCAAATTAGTCCTACAGATTGTAATAACGTGCCTCTAGAAACATATAAAACAGCATTGTAAACACACATTTCTTAATTGTATATGCCTTGTAATATAAAATTTACTTTTCATTGACAATATTCAAGATTTGTACCGTTTTCTTATATGTAGAAATATCATATCAAAGATTATTTTCAAATCCTTTGTGTTTGTAAGTTGATTAATATGCATCAGAATGAAGGTTAACTAATATACATCATGATGAAGGTTAATTTCTTAAAACAATAAATGTAGTTCACAACATGCTGCACAAACCAAAAATGACCACAGAATTCACCAAGTTATTCAAGCACAAAGTAAACAAACAATCACACAATTGACGACTTTTATCTACCAAGTTAGGCATGACTGTCACCAACCAATAACTTACGTTTTTTAAGTTCAGAAAGCTAGAATCAGGGATACAGAATCAACAAGATGTAAAATTATCTTTTTAAAGAATGTGTTCAATATAAACGTAACAAAACACAACAACACAGTTTAATAACATTCTTCTACAAACAAAACAATGTTAAATTGTACAAAGTTTGTTGATTAACAAGGTTAATTAGTCATTCTTTAGATCACCAACAATTCAATCATAAGTAAACAATTACAACAATAGCATTGCATCAAGATGAATATTAATAATTTAACACTAATATCAACATATAAGACTCACATCAGCAGTAACTATGTAGTATAAAAAGTAATATCAATCGATAAACAATTTAAAAACATAATATTCGTCACACTGAATATAATATATTATAATTTAATCGGTATATTTAATTTACCTTTCACAGGAACAACACTATCATTCCTTTGATTTTCCACTCCTTTTTTACCTGATTCGTTTCCAACTCCAGATTCATCTGCACAAGTAGCATTTAGAATTTTTTCAAAATTATTTCTAGTACCGTATTTTTTTTTAAATTAGGGTTTTGTCGTAAACTTACTTGCATTTGGATCAACTCTCAACATTACTTTTAATTTCCTTTTTGCTGTATCATAAAATAAACATTAACATCGTAATATCAAATACTTCATTATTTATTCGACGTTCATTTTTTATGTTTAAAATGTAATCAAAAATGACGTTCACATACCTTTTCTTCTGACGTATTTGCTCAAAACATCATCATCGTCTGGAGTAGACATCACGAACGATTTCAACTTTCACTAAGTTTTTGGGGGAATTACACGAAGGGTTTGTAGTGATTTTTGATAAAGATGAAATATGCGTTTATCGAGAGAGGGTTTTATTTGAATTTAGTGGGTTTTTTGATCGGGTCATGGGTTTATCCGGTCGTGTCATCACTTGTTTCATTTTTTTGTTAAAACAAATTATTTTATTTAGCCTAACAGTCCAATATTTGGCCCATAACTTTTTAGCCCAACATTCCAACTTTTTAGTCCATTTTAAAACGAAACTTGCAGATATAAATCATAAGTTTCATTTTTAATATTTAAATTAATTGATTTACTTACAAATTAAAGTTTTTTTAATATGCATTACGATGATCATTACTTATTCAAATGTAATATATGTGATAATTTCTGAATTGTTTTAATTAGAATTAAAAGTCTTAACTAATGTTTTGTTTTCAATTAACCCAAAAATGAGAATAAGTGATGTTCCACAATTTATTATTTTTGATGTTGTACACATCATTACCCATACCATATAGTATGTTTATTAAAGAATTGAAATAAACTTTAATAATACCTTTTTAAATTGTCTAATAACGAGTGTCAAACAAAATGGGTTGATATGAATGAATTAAACGTATCTTTGTAATGGAAGTGTACATTTATTAGCATGTTTCTTTGTAAGGTTGAGTTAGGCATGGTCGTCTATATTTTTGGTATAATTCTGTCTCGTCTTTTCATTTTATGTATATTTGAAGCTGTTAATTAAATTGGTTATTACGTCTCATATCAAACTCATGATTGAAACAATTAAGTAAATTAAAAATGTCATACAAATGCATGTGACATGCTAATCATTTGATAAAATTGTTGTCAACCACGAAACTAGGGCATGTATAAACTAATGATAAGTCATATTAACGTAATAATATTTCTGAAACTGAACTTAAAAAATATTCATCACAAAGATCCAACATTCAATAAAGTCTCATAAAACTGAACTTAAAAAATCCCAAAAGCAAACTAAAACAACAATTACAAAATGCTATTTATATTTTTGTAACAATTTCTAGCAGCTTCCTCACGCATGAGTTCCTTTCTTTCTTCAATGTAGTGATTATTAAATAGATTCAAGTCCTTCAATATTTCTTCCTTCACCAGATTGACTTCACTAAGTATTATTTTGGAAGCATATTTTCTTCTAAGCAACTCTATCTGATTGTCTTGCTTGTTCCCTTCCTCATCCAAACCACAATCCCATAACAGTTGACCGTTGTAAGTTTCCATATGCCTCATCATATAGATACCATACCCAAAATGGTATTCGGTTGTTCTCCATTTCATCGTTAACCTTTTTGGAACACTCGACTTTATCAAGGCTGCTTTTTGATGTTGCACATCATGTAGGTATCTTGAAAACAAATGTTTCTGCATTTATACATTTTTGTGAATAACCTTGATGCATATAAATTAACATTCATTGTGATGCATATTAATTAACCTTCATTCTGATGCATATTAATCAACTTACATAAACAAAGGATTTGAAAACAATCTTTTGATATGATATTTCTACATAAATGAAAACAGTACAAATATTGAATATTTTGTTGGAACTATAATTACTTACAATGCAGTTTAGTGCAGTTCCATACTTCATGTGTGTTGGAATTATAACATTGCTATGGTCAATTATCTCAACCGCTGTTGTTTTCAAATTGAAACTTAACAAGAAGTTAAATTCTTTAGTGACTACTGGAAAGAACACCTGCAGTATCATTGCAGTTAAAAATTGTTAAAAACTTTTCAATAATATTCACCACAGGTAATATTATCATAAAAATACAGAGTCTGGTAATTATACCATATCAGTTGAACATAATCTGAAATCTGCTTTTTCAGAAGTCATTTGTTGAACAATATTTGATCTAAAGATCAAATATGTTTGTTCTCTGTAAGCTTCCACTCTCAACATATATTCATTCTGAAAACAGTAAATACATAACAAACTTAAACAGAAATTAATATGCATCACGATGAATATAACAAAATAAATTTAATTACTTAGAAGCATTGTGTTTGGCTTACCAAAACTGTGGTTGGGAATACGTATCGTTGATGCATTCCTTTTCTTTCCATGCTTTCCTCTTTGTTTAGTAGCATTGCCCAGCAATCTATTACACCAGGAGAGATGCTTGTTTTATGAAGCATGCTTGCAACTTGATTTCTTGTTAGAAACTTCCCAATTTGAGAGCGAAACACGATTCTACTGTTAATTCAAACATCAAATTTATATATCAGAAAAACTAAACAATTTATTATAAAAGTTTCATTATGTATATAACAAATTTAAATTTAAATTTCTTACCAAGGCGCATCTACAAAACAATGCATAAATGTCGAGACGTCCTTCTCCATCTTACTCAACTCCCTGTTTGGATCAACTTGTGTTCTCTTGATTTCTAATGGTTTATCTTCTGTTGTATCAAAATCAATACCAAGATCAAATGATGGTACACTTGATACGTTAAAAACTTTTTCCTTTGGCTTGGGTTCCATAGAGCTACTTTGAGGGTTATCCATTAGAGAGAACAACTTCACAATAGGAATTCCTGTAACTGGATCAATTTCCTCTCCTGTTGTGTTTAATGGTGTACTTTCTTCATCTTTCCCCGCTACTTGTTTTGAAAACAAGTTTTCTATTTTCTTTCCCCATTCAACAATTTCTTTGCTGTTTGGATACATTTCAGAAGTTGTTTTGAAGATTTGTTGTATTTGATCCTTTTCTTCAATAATATGCTCAAACCTCAACTCCAAGCAATCAATGTATCCCTGTTTTTTTTATTAAATTAAAATTCATCAGGGTGAATAATATTATATATTCATACATCAGAATCAAATCAAATTATATTCATGAATTTCTTTAATCTAATACACATTTTAGTTGAATAGTTGCCATTTGTTCATCAAAACATAGTCTCTTACAGCATATGAAATTAAAATTCATCAAGGTGAATATTATACAGTTGCTGATTACAACAAAATTAATTTAAAGTTATAACAACTTAATCTTACCCGTTAAAGATTATATAATTTATCACATTCAATATTATAAAAAAATTTAGTCTAATCAACATTTTTGATAAATTTGTATTTTTGAAAGTCTTTATAAAATACTTAGAATTTTGTTAAACACAAAATTAACATTCATCATAGTGAATATTATTTATTAGATGTCAATTTCTATCAAATTTGTAAAATCAAACACTAAATATATTCTTACTTGTTCATTTTTTGGTTGTGGTAGGTAAGCATACTTTGGCTGACTTGAATTTTCATTAATTCCTTGATCAACATCCGTTTCTCTAGCTTGGTTAGAAATCTCCTTTTTTTTCTTCACCCTCACCAACAGCAGTTTCTTTAGCTTCTTCTGAATTCTCCTTTTTTTTCTTCTCCCTCACCAGCAATAGTTTCTCTAGTTTCTTCTTCATTTCCCATTCCACCTTCTTTCTCTTGGTTCTTCACATTTTCTTTCTTTTTTTTGTTGTACTGTCGTTTTTTTTGTTTAACAGCACTAGTTCCTTCATCGTGTATATTATCTTTTGAAAGAACATTGAACTTTTGAAGCATGTTAAACAAAACATTCTCAAGTTTTTTCGGGTTGATAAAATCAGGTTCTTTTGATTTTTGTTTTTTTTTCCACAATCAATTTTAATAATTAGCCTTTTACCTTTTTTTTTTTAGCTTTGAAATCTGCAAAACATAAATTTATGATTAGTTAGTATTGTATCTTTAAAATATAACATCTTATTGCATAGGAATAATTAACATTCATCATGGTGGATAATATTATATTCTAACTCATAAAAATCAATTAGATATAAGCAAAAACAATCAGATGTTACATATTAATTTTATTGATTATTAACACAACTATAATTCAAAAAAATAAGCTGTTGCAGTAGATGAAGTTAACATTCTTCATGGTGAATAATATTATATGCTAAATCATAACAAACAATTAAATCTAAAGCCAAAGTAATCAATTGTTATCTGTTAACATTTTAAATTATATTTTACCACAGGCACACAAAAACTTAACATTCACCAAGGTGAATAATAATAAATTTCTAAGTTTAATATTCAAATCACTTTTCATCAGTTACTCTACAAAAAAAATCAACCCAAATAATCAGTTAAGATGTAATATACTAAATTCAATCGTACGCAATGTTTGGAGTTTGAAAAACTTACCAATCGGTGGTTTTTTCTCCTTTTTCCCTTTTTCGTCCGCCATTTGAGAACGATTTCAGAACAAATTTTAGAACAATTTCACTACAATTTCAGTACGAGTATAGAACGTTTTGAGAACGATTTAAGAACGAATTGATTGCGAAGAAAATAAAGATGACAGAGATTGAGATGAGAAGAAACCCTAATTTCTTTTTCTGATCGTGAAAAGCGCACAGCACCCTTCTTTTTGTTATTTCCTTTTTTTTTTAAATAAAATATGTATTTACCAATTGACAGAAATGCCCCTCTGCGTTTTTTTTAAATGAATCTGATCTGACGGTCTAAAATTGCTTCCCTCTTCTCCAAGATTTTTGCTTCCCCATTGATCCTCACCCTATATATATATATATATATATATATATATATATATATATATATATATATATATATATAGTAGGGGGATCAAAAAAGAAATGAATTTAAATGGAGAAGAGGGAGAAGTAATATGAGCCAATCATTTTTTTAACCATCAAAAGGGTAGATTTGACATTTTGAATTTAATTAATGAGAAAATTACATAAACCATCCTTATGGTTTGCTACAAATTTCACTCGCAGTCCTTTAATTAATTTAATTACGTAGATCATCCTTTATTTTAAAACTTGTTATTTTAGAGGGTTGAAGCGTATTTTAGAACGTTCAGTTGAAGGAAACCCTAAGAATTGGTCATACAAGTTGGATGATGCATTATGGGCGGCACGAACAGCATTTAAGTCGTCAGTTGGAACAACGCCTTATCGCCTTGTTTATGGAAAAGCTTGTCATTTGCCTTTTGAGTTAGAGCATAAAGCATATTGGGCTTTACAGAAGTGCAATCTTGATGAGAAGTTAGCTGGAAAGGAAAGAATGGCACAGCTAAATGAGTTAGATGAATTAAGAATAAATGCTTATGACAATTCGAGACTGTTCAAGGAGCGAACTAAGAAATGGCATGATGCTCGTCTTAAGTCGAACCATACATTCGAGAAAGGTGATAAAGTTCTGTTGTATAGTTCTAGATTACATTTGTTTCCAGGAAAGTTAAAGACACGCTGGACTGGCCCATTTGTTGTTGACAAGGTTTATCCGTTTGGAACTGTTGATTTGCAAGGATATTCTGGAAAAACTTTCAAGGTCAATGGAAGTAGAGTGAAGAAGTACTATGGTGACATAAGGGACTCCAAGCGTGATTTGGAGATGGATTTGAATTAAGTGGTGAAGCAAGATGTCGAGCTTACCGACGTGATAAACAAAAGCGCTTTCGGGAGACAACCCGTTATTTTGTTACTTTGTATTCTGTTTTATTGTTTTTGTTTTCAGGTTTGAACTTTGTGGATGTGTTCTCTGGAAACCCTCACGAGACTACAACTCGTCCACTCGGGATACTGAGGGGTTTAAAGGCTTATTGCATGTGCTAAATGCAATCGTGTTGCCTACGGAAGTGTGCTATTGTATTTTATTTCTGAACGAAGTCCTTCAAGTAATTTGCCTTCAAATCAGGGGAGTTTTCTGTTTCACTTCTTTTCTATTCCCTTTATTTTTATTTTCTTTTGCAATGAGGACATTGCATGTTTCTAAGTGGGGGATGGGGGAAAAGAAGTCTAATTGTCCTTAATTTATGAATGGTAGTTATTGAAAAATATTGAGGTTAAGAGGCATTCTACATGTTAGTCATTTTTCAACCTAAATTTTTGTTTTAAAAATTGTTTTCTATGTAAAGTTTAGCAATCTTGTAACATGCTTTGGGAATGCAAAGAATTAAATGAATTTAATTTTTTATATTAGATAGTTCATCTTATGATGTATCGACAAGCAATCTATATGAAGGGTATTGAGCTAGTAAGAAATGTAATGAATTAAGTAGGGATTTATCCTATGAGGATCTTTTAGCAAGGTATGACTTTAGTCTTAATTCTCGTATGATAGCGTGTTATAATCCATAATTTTGGGATCCTAATTATCATCATTTGGGAATATACTGGGTGTTGTCTCCTCTGTTGTACGAAAGTACAGACCTGGTTTCCGTCAGTATATTTGATATCAAAATAGATAAAAATAAATGAGTACAAAGGACTCATAAATTGAAAAACTAAAGCCAAGTTATGTCGCTCTGTTGTACTGAGGTACAGACCTGTCACCAATGTCTTGGTTTGAAAAATGATTGATTTATTCGGATGTTCATTATTTGGAGAATTGTGACACGTTATTTGTATGAGAGTATTTTGCTATAGAAAATCAGGGGTAAGGCCTGCTAGAATAATAATAAGTTGAGCTCAATTTCTGAAATTTAGATTGTTTAAGTGGACAACAATATCGGTAATCTGAGTGAATTATCTTTTATGTGTAATAATAATATGTTAGAATGGCTTCCCATGTAGAGTTTCTTGATTGCTGAGTTTTAAGGTAGAATCGATTTTAAGATAAAAATTTAGTTTGTCGAATGCTGTGTAGTTTGTATGTCCTTTTATGCATCATTTGCCGTTCATATTTAAAATTTTGAATTTTTGAGTCACTAGTCTACTTGAGGACAAGTAGGATTCAAGTGGGGGATGTTTGATGAACGCCAAAATGTGCTATTTTATAGTGCTAATTACCCCTTAGTTTGATTAATTTCTTATGCATTTGATTTGAATTCGATACTCATTTCGTTCATATTTGCATTTAGGAGTTATCTGGAGCTTGAATTATAAAAGAAACGGAAAACGAGTGAATATCGAAGAAAAGATGCTAAAAATTGTGGAGCTTGAAGAATGGAAGTCGATAGGCTGAAGATTTGTGATTTTCAATCCATACGGCGTATGGATCAGTTGAGCCGGGCCGCCATAAGACGCGGGTTAAACCCATGGGCTTTGCAAATCATACGGCGTATGGAATTCCATACGGCGTATGGATCGCTTCGACAGAAAACCTAAAAAACTCATTTTGCCCTCATTTTTTACATAACTCACCACACTTTGCTCCAGTCGATTTTCTCTCATTCCAAACCCTAATTTCAGAGCTTTTGAAGGAGGAAGAGTAAGAAGATTGAAGGGTTTTCATTCGTTCATTCGTTATTTCATTATTTCGGTTCGAATACGTTTCTTCTTATCATTTGATTATAATTATGGTTTCATTTTCAGAACTGATTTTCTGTGATAATATGAGTAGCTAAGTTTTAATACAATTGCTTAGATGATAATACTCGGATGATGATTTGATTGTTGAATTGCTAGTTAATATTGAATTTCATGAATGTTTATATGTTTATTCGAAGATCCATGTTTAATTGTTGAATCTTGATGATAACCTAGCGTGATGATCCATTGATTTATGATTGAGTTCTCTATTGATTGGTCATTATTGATGATTGTTGGTTTTAACTGATGATTATCACTAAATAGATTGAGTTTGATAGGCTAGGATCAATTATTGTTAAGAATTGGCAATGAATGTGATAACTAGTAATAGTTATAGACTTTGTTGATTCAAGTTATAAGGATAAATCATACAAATGGTGTAGTTATAATGCATAATGCAATTTGGTGGATAACGTTAAATTGAACTGTTAGCGGGTTGAAAACACCTTTATATCTTTCTGAATTGTGTTTAATTAATTAATCCTGCAAAGATGGTTGATACATTTGTCATGTCACAATGAAGTTCATACATTAGCAATTCAATAAAGTGATAATCGGATTCTGAGGAAACTAGTCTAAGCAATTGTACTTCTTTTACCATTTGAATTTAATCTTTTATTTGAATTAAGTTATTTTATTAATTCTTTATTTTAATAAATTAGTCTTCTTTAATTAATCATTTCTTTTATAATTGTTTATCATTTGTTCGATCGGAACTAAAACGTCCCCGCTTTTTACTGCTTTAATTAATTGTAGCAATTTCCAACTTGTTAATATTGACATCCGTTCCCTGTGTTCGACTTGGACTTACTAAACTATACTATATATGATCAGGTATTCTTGCCTGTGTTGTGTGTAGTAAGTTAGGTATTTTCCATTTTAAAACTAAAACCCCGTTTACACGACATCAAGTTTTTGCTTAGACACACAACACATGCAAGAATACCTTAAACAATTATCATTTCATCCAAGCTATCAGCAAACGAGAAAGAAAGTCTGCTAAAAGTTCTGAAGGAACATAAGCATGCTATAGCATGGACGATCAGTGACATCAAGGGAATTAGCCCATCATATTGTACGCACAAGATCCTTATGGAATCTGACTTCAAACCAGTTGTGCAACCATTAAGACGATTAAATCCTAAGGTTACGGATGTTGTGAGGAAGGAAATCATAAAATTGCTTCACTCTGGATTGATATACCCGATTTCTGATAGTCCATGGGTCAGCACCATTCATGTTGTGCCAAAAAAAGGAGGTATGACAGTGGTTGCGAATGAGAGGAATGAGTTAATTCCCACAAGAACTGTTACTAGATGGAGGGTCTGTATCGATTATAGAAAGCTGAATGATGCGACACGCAAGGATCACTTTCCCTTGCCATTCATTGATCAGATGCTTGAACGTCTAGCTGGAAAAGAGTATTATTGCTTTCTAGACGGATTCTCCGGGTACTTCCAAATCCCAATTGATGCAAATGATCAAGATAAGACTACTTTCACCTGTCCATTCGGAACTTTCGCTTATCGGAGAATGCCTTTCGGTCTATGTAACGCACCCGCCACATTTCAACGGTGCATGATGGCAATATTCCATGATATGGTAGAAGACAGCATGGAAATATTCATGGACGACTTCTCTGTGTTTGGAGATTCTTTTGATAAGTGTCTGATGAATCTGAAGAGGATGTTGCAAAGGTGTGAGAGTTCCAATCTCGTTTTAAATTGGGAAAAGTGTCATTTCATGGTACGAGAAGGAGTTGTGTTGGGGCATAAAATTTCAAGAGCTGGTATTGAAGTTGATCAAGCGAAGATTGAGGCCATAGCAAAGCTACCTCATCCAACAAATGTTAAAGGAATACGAAGTTTCTTAGGACATGCTGGGTTCTATAGAAGATTCATCAAGGATTTTTCAAAGATAGCACGTCCTATGAACAAGTTGTTGGAAAAGGAAGCTAAGTTCGAATTTTCAAAGGAGTGCCAAGATGCGTTCAAGATTTTAAAGGAGAAATTAGTATCCTCACCAAATATGATAAGTCCGAATTGGGATCTTCCATTTGAATTGATGTGTGATGCCAGTGATTACGCTGTAGGAGCAGTTTTAGGTCAGAGGGTTGATAAGAAGTTTCAACCTATTTATTATGCAAGCAAGACTTTGACGAGTGCACAGGAGAATTACACTACGACTGAAAAGGAATTTCTTGCTGTTGTTTTTGCGTTTGATAAGTTTCGCTCTTACCTAGTCCTATCAAAAACTGTTGTTTTTACAGATCACTCTGCATTAAGATACTTGTTTGGAGAACAAGATGCAAAACCAAGGTTGTTGCGATGGATTTTGTTATTGCAGGAGTTTGACATTGAGATTCGTGATAAGAAGGGAGCGGAAAATCTGGCTGCAGATCATCTGTCAAGACTGGAAAATCCAGAATTGGATAAGTTGGATGAAACGGAAACTCGAGATAAGTTTCCAGATGAAAGCTTGTTGAAAGCAATTCTGAACGAATTTCCATGGTTCGCTGATATTGCAAACTTTCTAGTTACAAAGACTCTTCCATCCAGATTGGAATTTAACCAAAGAAAGAGGTTTTTTTTATCTTTACGTTATTACTTTTGGGAAGACCCATATCTGTTCAGACAGTGTGCTGATGGAATTGTCCGACGATGTGTAGCTGGAGAGGAATGCGACATAATCTTAGAGCACTGTCATGATGGTCCGGCTGGAGGACATCATGGTCCAAATTACACTGCAAGGAAAGTGTTTGAGGCAGGTTTTTATTGGCTAACAGTTTATAAGGATGCATTCAAGTATGTGAAGGAATGCGATGCCTGCCAACGTACTGGGAGAATTTCAAAGAAGGATGAAATGTTGCAAAACCCAATTATGGTAAGTGAGATTTTTGATGTCTGGGGGATAGACTTTATGGGTCCGTTTCCACCTAGCAATGGAAACAAATACATCATTGTGGCTGTGGATTATGTTTCTAAGTGGGCCGAAGCAAAAGCATTACCCACGAATGACGCTCGCGTTGTGGTAAATTTTCTTAAACAGTTATTTTCTCGCTTTGGAGCACCGAAAGCTTTAATTAGTGATCGAGGGACACATTTCACAACTCTGCAATTGGAAAAAGTGCTGCGAAAGTACGGAGTTAGACATAAGTTTTCAACTGCTTATCATCCACAGACGAGTGGTCAAGTGGAAGTGACTAATAGAGGGTTGAAGCGTATTTTCATTTTCAAGAGATGCAATTAAGAGATGCAACCGGAACGGAATTGATAAAACAGTCTTAGAAACGGAATTCTCCCACTTGGGCTTATTATGCTTTGGGATTTTAGAACGTTCAGTTGAAGGAAACCCTAAGAATTGGTCATACAAGTTGGATGATGCATTATGGGCGGCACGAATAGCATTTAAGTCGTCAGTTGGAACAATGCCTTATCGCCTTGTTTATGGAAAAACTTGTCATTTGCCTTTTGAGTTAGAGCATAAAGCATATTGGGCTTTACAGAAGTGCAATCTTGATGAGAAGTTAGCTGGAAAGGAAAGAATGGCACAGCTAAATGAGTTAGATGAATTAAGAATAAATGCTTATGACAATTCGAGACTGTTCAAGGAGCGAACTAAGAAATGGCATGATGCTCGTCTTAAGTCGAACCATACATTCGAGAAAGGTGATAAAGTTCTGTTGTATAGTTCTAGATTACATTTGTTTCCAGGAAAGTTAAAGACACGCTGGACTGGCCCATTTGTTGTTGACAAGGTTTATCCGTTTGGAGCTGTTGATTTGCAAGGATATTCTGGAAAAACTTTCAAGGTCAATGGAAGTAGAGTGAAGAAGTACTATGGTGATATAAGGGACTCCAAGCGTGATTTGGAGATGGATTTGAATTAAGTGGTGAAGCAAGATGTCAAGCTTACCGACGTGATAAACAAAAGCGCTTTTGGGGGACAACCCGTTATTTTGTTAATTTGTATTCTGTTTTATTGTTTTTGTTTTCAGGTTTGAACTTTGTGGGTGTGTTCTCTGGAAACCCTCACGAGACTACAACTCGTCCACTCGGGATACCGAGGGGTTTAAAGGCTTATTGCATGTGCTAAATGCAATCGTGTTGCCTACGGAAGTGTGCTATTGTATTTTATTTCTGAACGAAGTCCTTCAAGTAATTTGCCTTCAAATCAGGGGAGTTTTCTGTTTCACTTCTTTTCTATTCCCTTTATTTTTATTTTCTTTTGCAATGAGGACATTGCATGTTTCTAAGTGGGGGATGGGGGAAAAGAAGTCTAATTGTCCTTAATTTATGAATGGTAGTTATTGAAAAATATTGAGGTTAAGAGGCATTCTACGTGTTAGTCATTTTTCAACCCAAATTTTTGTTTTAAAAATTGTTTTCTATGTAAAGTTTAGCAATCTTGTAACATGCTTTGGGAATGCAAAGAATTAAATGAATTTAATTTTTTATATTAGATAGTTCATCTTATGATGTATCGACAAGCAATCTATATGAAGGGTATTGAGCTAGTAAGAAATGTAATGAATTAAGTAGGGATTTATCCTATGAGGATCTTTTAGCAAGGTATGACTTTAGTCTTAATTCTCGTATGATAGTGTGTTATAATCCATAATTTTGGGATCCTAATTATCATCATTTGGGAATATACTGGGTGTTGTCTCCTCTGTTGTACGAAAGTACAGACCTGGTTTCCGTCAGTATATTTGATATCAAAATAGATAAAAATAAATGAGTACAAAGGACTCATAAATTGAAAAACTAAAGCCAAGTTATGTCGCTCTGTTGTACTGAGGTACAGACCTGTAACCAATGTCTTGGTTTGAAAAATGATTGATTTATTCGGATGTTCATTATTTGGAGAATTGTGACACGTTATTTGTATGAGAGTATTTTGCTATAGAAAATCAGGGGTAAGGCCTGCTAGAATAATAATAAGTTGAGCTCAATTTCTTAAATTTAGATTGTTTAAGTGGACAACAATATCGGTAATCTGAGTGAATTATCTTTTATGTGTAATAATAATATGTTAGAATGGCTTCCCATGTAGAGTTTCTTGATTGCTGAGTTTTAAGGTAGAATCGATTTTAAGATAAAAATTTAGTTTGTTGAATGTTGTGTAGTTTGTAAGTCCTTTTATGCATCATTTGCCGTTCATATTTAAAATTTTGAATTTTTGAGTCACTAGTCTACTTGAGGACAAGTAGGATTCAAGTGGGGGATGTTTGATGAACGCCAAAATGTGCTATTTTATACTGCTAATTACCCCTTAGTTTGATTAATTTCTTATGCATTTGATTTGAATTCGATACTCATTTCGTTCATATTTGCATTTAGGTGTTATCTGGAGCTTGAATTATAAAAGAAACGGAAAACGAGTGAATATCGAAGAAAAGATGCTAAAAATTGTGGAGCTTGAAGAATGGAAGTCGATTGGCTGAAGATTTGTGATTTTCAATCCATACGGCGTATGGATCAGTTGAGCCGGGCCGCCAGAAGACGCGGGTTAAACCCATGGGCTTTGCAATCCATACGGCGTATGGAATTCCATACGGCGTATGGATCGCTTCGACAGAAAACCTAAAAAACTCATTTTGCCCTCATTTTTTACATAACTCACCACACTTTGCTCCAGTCGATTTTCTCTCATTCCAAACCCTAATTTCAGAGCTTTTGAAGGAGGAAGAGTAAGAAGATTGAAGGGTTTTCATTCGTTCATTCGTTATTTCATTATTTCGGTTCGAATACGTTTCTTCTTATCATTTGATTATGATTATGGTTTCATTTTCAGAACTGATTTTCTGTGATAATATGAGTAGCTAAGTTTTAATACAATTGCTTAGATGATAATACTCGGATGATGATTTGATTGTTGAATTGCTAGTTAATATTGAATTTCATGAATGTTTATATGTTTATTCGAAGATCCATGTTTAATTGTTGAATCTTGATGATAACCTAGCGTGATGATCCATTGATTTATGATTGAGTTCTCTATTGATTGGTCATTATTGATGATTGTTGGTTTTAACTGATGATTATCACTAAATAGATTGAGTTTGATAGGCTAGGATCAATTATTGTTAAGAATTGGCAATGAATGTGATAACTAGTAATAGTTATAGACTTTGTTGATTCAAGTTATAAGGATAAATCATACAAACGGTGTAGTTATAATTCATAATGCAATTTGGTGGATAACGTTAAATTGAACTGTTATTGGGTTGAAAACAACTTTATATCTTTCTGAATTGTGTTTAATCAATTAATCCTGCAAAGATGGTTGATACATTTGTCATGTCACAATGAAGTTCATACATTAGCAATTCAATAAAGTGATAATCGGATTCTGAGGAAACTAGTCTAAGCAATTGTACTTCTTTTACCATTTGAATTTAATCTTTTATTTGAATTAAGTTATTTTATTAATTCTTTATTTTAATAAATTAGTCTTCTTTAATTAATCATTTCTTTTATAATTGTTTATCATTTGTTCGATCGGAACTAAAACGACCCCACTTTTTACTGCTTTAATTAATTGTAGCAATTTCCAACTTGTTAATATTGACATTCGTTCACTGTGTTCGACTCGGACTTACTAAACTATACTATATATGATCGGGTATTCTTGCCTGTGTTGTGTGTAGTAAGTTAGGTATTTTCCATTTTAAAAATAAAACCCCGTTTACACGACATCAAGTTTTTGCTTAGACACACAACACAGGCAAGAATACCTTAAACAATTATCATTTCATCCAAGCTATCAGCAAACGAGAAAGAAAGTCTGCTAAAAGTTCTGAAGGAACATAAGCATGCTATAGCATGGACGATCGGTGACATCAAGGGAATTAGCCCATCATATTGTACGCACAAGATCCTTATGGAATCTGACTTCAAACCAGTTGTGCAACCATTAAGACGATTAAATCCTAAGGTTACGGATGTTGTGAGGAAGGAAATCATAAAATTGCTTCACTCTGGATTGATATACCCGATTTCTGATAGTCCATGGGTCAGCCCCATTCATGTTGTGCCAAAAAAAGGAGGTATGACAGTGGTTGCGAAGGAGAGGAATGAGTTAATTCCCACAAGAACTATTACTGGATGGAGGGTCTGTATCGATTATAGAAAGCTGAATGATGCGACACGCAAGGATCACTTTCCCTTGCCATTCATTGATCAGATGCTTGAATGTCTAGCTGGAAAAGAGTATTATTGCTTTCTAGACGGATTCTCCGGGTACTTCCAAATCCCAATTGATGCAAATGATCAAGATAAGACTACTTTCACCTGCCCATTCGGAACTTTCACTTATCGGAGAATGCTTTTCGGTCTATGTAACGCACCCGCCACATTTCAACGGTGCATGATGGCAATATTCCATGATATGGTAGAAGACAGCATGGAAATATTCATGGACGACTTCTCTGTGTTTGGAGATTCTTTTGATAAGTGTCTGATGAATCTGAAGAGGATGTTGCAAAGGTGTGAGAGTTCCAATCTCGTTTTAAATTGGGAAAAATGTCATTTCATGGTACGAGAAAGAGTTGTGTTGGGGCATAAAATTTCAAGAGCTGGTATTGAAGTTGATCAAACGAAGATTGAGGCCATAGCAAAGCTACCTCATCCAACAAATGTTAAAGGAATACGAAGTTTCTTAGGACATGCTGGGTTCTATAGAAGATTCATCAAGGATTTTTCAAAGATAGCACGTCCTATGAACAAGTTGTTGGAAAAGGAAGCTAAGTTCGAATTTTCAAAGGAGTGCCAAGATGCGTTCAAGATTTTAAAGGAGAAATTGGTATCCTCACCAATTATGATAAGTCCGAATTGGGATCTTCCATTTGAATTGATGTGTGATGCCAGTGATTACGCTGTAGGAGCAGTTTTAGGTCAGAGGGTTGATAAGAAGTTTCAACCTATTTATTACGCAAGAAAGACTTTGACGAGTGCACAGGAGAATTACACTACGACTGAAAAGGAATTGCTTGCTGTTGTTTTTGCGTTTGATAAGTTTCGCTCTTACCTAGTCCTGTCAAAAACTGTTGTTTTTACAGATCACTCTGCATTAAGATACTTGTTTGGAAAACAAGATGCAAAACCAAGGTTGTTGCGATGGATTTTGTTATTGCAGGAGTTTGACATTGAGATTCGTGATAAGAAGGGAGCGGAAAATCTGGCTGCAGATCATCTGTCAAGACTGGAAAATCCAGAATTGGATAAGTTGGATGAAACGGAAATTCGAGATAAGTTTCCTGATGAAAGCTTGTTGAAAGCAATTCTGAACAAATTTCCATGGTTCACTGATATTGCAAACTTTCTAGTTACAAAGACTCTTCCATCCGGATTCGACTTTAACCAAAGAAAGAGGTTTTTCTCATTTTTACGTTATTACTTTTGGGAAGACCCATATCTGTTCAGACAGTGTGCTGATGGAATTGTCCGACGATGTGTAGCTGGAGAGGAATGCGACATAATCTTAGAGCACTGTCATGATGGTCCGGCTGGTGGACATCATGGTCCAAATTACACTGCAAGGAAAGTGTTTGAGGCAGGTTTTTATTGGCCAACAGTTTATAAGGATGCATTCAAGTATGTGAAGGAATGCGATGCCTGCCAACGTACTGGGAGAATTTCAAAGAAGGATGAAATATTGCAAAACCCAATTATGGTAAGTGAGATTTTTGATGTTTGGGGGATAGACTTTATGGGTCCGTTTCCACCTAGCAATGGAAACAAATACATCATTGTGGCTGTGGATTATGTTTCTAAGTGGGCCGAAGCAAAAGCATTACCCACGAATGATGCTCGCGTTGTGGTAAATTTTCTTAAACAGTTATTTTCGCGCTTTGGAGCACCGAAAGCTTTAATTAGTGATCGAGGGACACATTTCACAACTCTGCAATTGGAAAAAGTGCTGCGAAAGTACGGAGTTAGGCATAAGTTTTCAACTGCTTATCATCCACAGACGAGTGGTCAAGTGGAAGTGACTAATAGAGGGTTGAAGCGTATTTTAGAACGTTCAGTTGAAGGAAACCCTAAGAATTGGTCATACAAGTTGGATGATGCATTATGGGCGGCACGAACAGCATTTAAGTCGTTAGTTGGAACAACGCCTTATCGCCTTGTTTATGGAAAAGCTTGTCATTTGCCTTTTGAGTTAGAGCATAAAGCATATTGGGCTTTACAGAAGTGCAATCTTGATGAGAAGTTAGCTGGAAAGGAAAGAATGGCACAGCTAAATGAGTTAGATGAATTAAGAATAAATGCTTATGACAATTCGAGACTGTTCAAGGAGCGAACTAAGAAATGGCATGATGCTCGTCTTAAGTCGAACCATACATTCGAGAAAGGTGATAAAGTTCTGTTGTATAGTTCTAGATTACATTTGTTTCCAGGAAAGTTAAAGACACGCTGGACTGGCCCATTTGTTGTTGACAAGGTTTATCCGTTTGGAGCTGTTGATTTGCAAGGATATTCTGGAAAAACTTTCAAGGTCAATGAAAGTAGAGTGAAGAAGTACTATGGTGATATAAGGGACTTCAAGCGTGATTTGGAGATGGATTTGGATTAAGTGGTGAAGCAAGATGTCGAGCTTACCGACGTGATAAACAAAAGCGCTTTCGGGAGACAACCCGTTATTTTGTTAATTTGTATTCTGTTTTATTGTTTTTGTTTTCAGGTTTGAACTTTGTGGGTGTGTTCTCTGGAAACCCTCACGAGACTACAACTCGTCCACTTGGGATACCGAGGGGTTTAAAGGCTTATTGCATGTGCTAAATGCAATCGTGTTGCCTACGGAAGTGTGCTATTGTATTTTATTTCTGAACGAAGTCCTTCAAGTAATTTGCCTTCAAATCAGGGGAGTTTTCTGTTTCACTTCTTTTCTATTCCCTTTATTTTTATTTTCTTTTGCAATGAGGACATTGCATGTTTCTAAGTGGGGGATGGGGGAAAAGAAGTCTAATTGTCCTTAATTTATGAATGGTAGTTATTGAAAAATATTGAGGTTAAGAGGCATTCTACGTGTTAGTCATTTTTCAACCTAAATTTTTGTTTTAAAAATTGTTTTCTATGTAAAGTGTAGCAATCTTGTAACATGCTTTGGGAATGCAAAGAATTAAATGAATTTAATTTTTTATATTAGATAGTTCATCTTATGATGTATCGACAAGCAATCTATATGAAGGGTATTGAGCTAGTAAGAAATGTAATGAATTAAGTAGGGATTTATCCTATGAGGATCTTTTAGCAAGGTATGACTTTAGTCTTAATTCTCGTATGATAGCGTGTTATAATCCATAATTTTGGGATCCTAATTATCATCATTTGGGAATATACTGGGTGTTGTCTCCTCTGTTGTACGAAAGTACAGACCTGGTTTCCGTCAGTATATTTGATATCAAAATAGATAAAAATAAATGAGTACAAAGGACTCATAAATTGAAAAACTAAAGCCAAGTTATGTCGCTCTGTTGTACTGAGGTACAGACCTGTAACCAATGTCTTGGTTTGAAAAATGATTGATTTATTCGGATGTTCATTATTTGGAGAATTGTGACACGTTATTTGTATGAGAGTATTTTGCTATAGAAAATCAGGGGTAAGGCCTGCTAGAATAATAATAAGTTGAGCTCAATTTCTGAAATTTAGATTGTTTAAGTGGACAACAATATCGGTAATCTGAGTGAATTATCTTTTATGTGTAATAATAATATGTTAGAATGGCTTCCCATGTAGAGTTTCTTGATTGCTGAGTTTTAAGGTAGAATCGATTTTAAGATAAAAATTTAGTTTGTTGAATGTTGTGTAGTTTGTAAGTCCTTTTATGCATCATTTGCCGTTCATATTTAAAATTTTGAATTTTTGAGTCACTAGTCTACTTGAGGACAAGTAGGATTCAAGTGGGGGATGTTTGATGAACGCCAAAATGTGCTATTTTATAGTGCTAATTATCCCTTAGTTTGATTAATTTCTTATGCATTTGATTTGAATTCGATACTCATTTCGTTCATATTTGCATTTAGGAGTTATCTGGAGCTTGAATTATAAAAGAAACGGAAAACGAGTGAATATCGAAGAAAAGATGCTAAAAATTATGGAGCTTGAAGAATGGAAGTCGATTGGCTGAAGATTTGTGATTTTCAATCCATACGGCGTATGGATCAGTTGAGCCGGGCCGCCAGAAGACGCGGGTTAAACCCATGGGCTTTGCAATCCATACGGCGTATGGAATTCCATACGGCGTATGGATCGCTTCGACAGAAAACCTAAAAAACTCATTTTGCCCTCATTTTTTACATAACTCACCACACTTTGCTCCAGTCGATTTTCTCTCATTCCAAACCCTAATTTCAGAGCTTTTGAAGGAGGAAGAGTAAGAAGATTGAAGGGTTTTCATTCGTTCATTCGTTATTTCATTATTTCGGTTCGAATACGTTTCTTCTTATCATTTGATTATGATTATGGTTTCATTTTCAGAACTGATTTTCTGTGATAATATGAGTGGCTAAGTTTTAATACAATTGCTTAGATGATAATACTCGGATGATGATTTGATTGTTGAATTGCTAGTTAATATTGAATTTCATGAATGTTTATATGTTTATTCGAAGATCCATGTTTAATTGTTGAATCTTGATGATAACCTAGCGTGATGATCCATTGATTTATGATTGAGTTCTCTATTGATTGGTCATTATTGATGATTGTTGGTTTTAACTGATGATTATCACTAAATAGATTGAGTTTGATAGGCTAGGATCAATTATTGTTAAGAATTGGCAATGAATGTGATAACTAGTAATAGTTATAGACTTTGTTGATTCAAGTTATAAGGATAAATCATACAAACGGTGTAGTTATAATTCATAATGCAATTTGGTAGATAACGTTAAATTGAACTGTTAGCGGGTTGAAAACAACTTTATATCTTTCTGAATTGTGTTTTATCAATTAATCCTGCAAAGATGGTTGATACATTTGTTATGTCACAATGAAGTTCATACATTAGCAATTCAATAAAGTGATAATCGGATTCGGAGGAAACTAGTCTAAGCAATTGTACTTCTTTTACCATTTTAATTTAATCTTTTATTTGAATTAAGTTATTTTATTAATTCTTTATTTTAATAAATTAGTCTTCTTTAATTAATCATTTCTTTTATAATTGTTTATCATTTGTTCGATCGGAACTAAAACGTCCCCACTTTTTACTGCTTTAATTAATTGTAGCAATTTCCAACTTGTTGATATTGACATCCGTTTCCTGTGTTCGACTCGGACTTACTAAACTATACCATATATGATCAGGTATTCTTGCCTGTGTTGTGTGTAGTAAGTTAGGTATTTTCCATTTTAAAACTAAAGCCCTGTTTACACGACATCAAGTTTTTGGCGCCGCTGCCGGGGACCCCTTAGTCGATTGGCTGAAGATTTGTGATTTTCAATCCATACGGCGTATGGATCAGTTGAGCCGGGCCGCCAGAAGACGCGGGTTAAACCCATGGGATTTGCAATCCATACGGCGTATGGAATTCCATACGGCGTATGGATCGCTTCGACAGAAAACCTAAAAAACTCATTTTGCCCTCATTTTTACACAACTCACCACACTTTGCTCCAGTCGATTTTCTCTCATTCCAAACCCTAATTTCAGAGCTTTTGAAGGAGGAAGAGCAAGAAGATTGAAGGGTTTTCATTCGTTCATTCATTATTTCGATATTTCGGTTCGAATACACTTTTTATTTTCATTTGATTATGATTATGATGTTGAATTCGATTCTGATTTTCTGTGATAATATGAGTGGCTAAGGTTTAATACAATTGCTTAGATGATAATACTCGGATGATGATTTGATTGTTGAATTGCTAGTTAATATTGAATTTCATGAATGTTTATATGTTTATTCGAAGATCCATGTTTAATTGTTGAATCTTGATGATAACCTAGCGTGATGATTGATGTGACGTAAAAAGTCATGTTTTTAGAAACTTTATTCCTCACATTTTGAACCTTTCTTTAGTGAAAACATTCCAAAACATTGATTATTTACTAAAATACACTAAAGTGGTTCAAAAGTAGACGTTGTGATAAAAATCACTGAAAACACTCTAAAAATGCACAAAACACAGCATTTTAACACATGCAGGTTCTTTCGACCTCATTTTCCTGTCAAGGAACACCTCCTAACTTCTACCATCTGTCGTATAGGTAAAATCGAGACGGAAAAATCTGGAATAAAGTGAAACGGCCAAAGGACGGAGAAACCACTACGCTTTCAGAGCCATTAAAAGTCATTTCGGCTACGCCTAAGCTCTACACATCCAATTTCTGTGAGATTGGCATCATTAGAAGCGTAACGGAATTACGAAACCACAGGCGAAAGAATCGAGTCAAACGGACGCATAACGAAGGAGATACGAACGTTTTAAGCAACGAACGAAATCAGACGGAGACCGTATACGGCCTCAGGCACCGTATACGGCCCATATAAGACCGTATACGGCCTACTATACACAGTATACGGCCCCTGCAAGGCCATATACGGCCCCCTACCCCATATCGTGCTCCGTTTGCTTGTACGTGCTACTACGTGAGTTGTACGTGCGATTTGATGGTTTGCCTATAAATAGTGGACATCCCCAACACTTCATTCATACCATTCTTCTCATTTTCATTCTCTCTCTACACTTTCTCTCTCACACACATCACTCTCTCTAGTTTCTCTCTCTAGAGGGTTTTCTCTCTCTAGAATTGAGCTAGTTAGAGAGATAGTTAGGTAGAGATAGCTTTTAGCTTTTGTACGGAGTCACTCCAAGACATTGTATTTGCGAAGATCTGTCTGTAATAAATTCGTATCAGGTTCTATTTATATATCTCTTACTTTCCAGTTTTAAACATGTGCTGCTTTGTTTATGCTTGTTTAGGATTGTATGCTAGATATATGATGTTAGGCTAGACATTTCTTTGTGTTTACTATGATGTAGTTATGTTAGAATAGTCAATATGTTTATGCCATGCTGTTACTCTGCCCGTGTTACTTTAAACTGTGTATGAATTCATAAACTGAATCTCGAATGTTTATTTATCCAACTTATGCTGTGGTTAGAAGCTTCCTGCTAGAACTTGGCCAATTACTAGTGGTACGTTCTCTACCTATTCTTTACTTGATGATCAATGAACTTGGTATGGCTGTGTTCTCTAGGTTGAAACAAATCATAAGAGACACGGAGCATAGGATTAGAGATAGGTTAGATTCATGTTTATCTGTTATATATCTTTGAGAGAACTTTCGGGATATCTATGATCTGATTATTGGTTATCTGTTATGCTTAGGTTTATGATGCTCTGTTATGTGTCACCCTATTGCATGTTCTTATTTGATTGTTGCCTTAGGAATGATGCATGCTAGAGTTATCCCCCTGGTTCATATCAGTAACTGTATAATTAGGTTTTCAGACACAGAATATTGGTTTACACAGTAGATTAACATGCATGGAATATTTGTGATGATTTATATCTGTAATGCTGAACAATTTAACTGATCGTTAGCCCGATTATCCCAACTTGGTCCACGGGATTATCCCCGTTCGTGGTCTTGTTCAATCAACAATTCACGCTACGATACAGACGTCTTTGATGACTGTGACTGGGGACCAGGATTCGAGGATAGTCGTCGGTTAAATTGGTCTGAACATTTAGGAGAACTTCCGGTGTATTTGACTTCTATAACTGCTATCCACGTGACATGTTATTTATCTGATTGCGGACAACTCTACGTTAGATATTTAATAGGCTCGTAGTTGTAGCTCATTAGGATATAGGAAATCTGCGGGAGTAATGTGGAACCCTAATTAATGTAACAGAAAAACCGTAAAACGCCCTATTACTCGGTATAGTGCTGGAAACACCAATTGGTGGAGTACAAACGTATGGAAGCCGCGGAACGGTCGTAGATATAATACTTTGCATTAATTATGTTTCTATCCTCTCCGGATTAGTCATCACATCTAGTAGCCTTACCCTTGACTATTCATCAATAACATTTAACGAAATCATAGTAAACACTCGCTTATCCTCTGTTGACCGAGTCTCCGTACAAACCTCTTTAGTTTTGTTTTCTTTATTTAAATTAGTATTTAGTTATAAAAACCAAACCTATCCAAAAACTTTTAAAAACCCTAGCTGAATCTCCAAAGATAATAAAACTTCCTAGACTCCCATGCCCGTTGTAGTTTGAAGAACGACACCTGAGTCATATATACCACTTGCTGCCCTTTTAGGTCTGTCAGTAGTATACAACTTAGGATTCCCCTGCTCTATAAATTTAAAAATCACTGTTCGCCGCTTGGAACAACGACCGGAATCAAATCCGTCCGACCGATAGAGGCACGACAAGTTTTTGGCGCCGCTGCCGGGGACTACAACGACCGATTTTAGGAATTTTGTTATCTCAGTTATTTAGCGATCCTTACGGAAGATCAATATCGTCCGGAAGTTACAGTTTTTATCCCTAGGTTAGTTAGTTTTTAATTTCCCGTCCTTAGTTAAACCTATCCTTTCCAAAACCCTATTTTCTTCTAAAAACAAGTTATGGCGAATCGTATCACTCTCGCCTCATCAACCCAACCACTGCTAGAGGGACGAGGAGGACCAATCGTATCACCAACCGACGAAACCATTGAAATCAGACCACACTTCATTAAATTACTTAAATCTCAGTGTCAGTTTCATGGTCTTTCGGTTGAAAATCCAAACGCCCATCTTAACAAGTTCATCAACCTTTCCGACTCTTTCGAACAAACCGGATCCAGTGTCAAAGTCACCCGACTTCACCTGTTTCCTTATTCTTTAGCTTTCCGAGCTCAGACATGGTTTTATGAACTCGAACCCAATTCGATTCATACATGGGAGGAGATGGCTACTAAGTTCTTAGCTAAATTTTTTCCTCCGTCCCTACAAACCAAGCTCAAAAATGAAATCATTAACTTTCGTCAAGGAACTACTGAATCATTAAGCTCAGCTTGGGAACGCTTTAAGAATCTGCTTGGAAGATGTCCGAATCACCAGTTGGCTGAAACGAATCTGGTCTGCACATTCTACAACAGTCTGAATCCTCATCACCAACAAACCCTCGATGCTGCTTCATCCGGAAATTTCATGCTACATACTTCAGAAGAAGCCTGGAAATTGATTGAGACGATAACGATGCACCAACATGACTTGGAGTTTGATGAATCAACCTCGGAAGACAAAGACACTTCTACTCAAGCGTTCGACACTTTAAAAGCTCAACTCGAATCCATCTCTAAAGTTGTTAAGGATATGCAAGACTCTTCCAAATCTAAGAAGCAACCTCAACGGCTCTTCTCACGCTCGAAGCCCAAGGAAGATGTTCTCGCCACATCTGGAGCCACTGATCAAATCATTCAATCAAAATCTTTCACTCAGCGGTTATCCAAACAACCTATCTCTCATTTTTTAGTTCCCTCTACTTCCTCTCAATTGTCTTCTCGTCTAAACAATACGATTTTCAATAACTTCATGGTTGAGCAAAATAATAAAAACAAACAAATTGTTGATTTTCAAAACCAAATTGATTATTTGCTCAGAATTTCAAACGATTTAATTAAAAACTTTGGAGGATAATGTTAAAAGGATGTTTTTAAAAGTTGAGGAGAAGCAAAGAGAAGAAGCGATCAGCAAAGCTATTCATCATTCATCTTATGATTATGATGATATCCTTGTTGTCACTAGAGGCGGAAAAGAAACTAAGAATGAGAAATCAGAAGATATTCCTTCAGACGAACCTTCAAGTTTTTCTCTACCCACTGATTCAGTACATGTTGACACTCCTGTCACCTCTCCTGAACCAGAATCTTCCAAAGCTCCAGAAATAGTTAAACCAACACGTATACCTTTCCCTGGTAGGCTTAAGAAAGAGAAACAAGAAGCCCAGTTTGGAAAATATCTAGAGATGTTCAAAAGCCTACACTTAAACGTTCGATTATTAGATGCTTTAGTTGAAATGCCTAGTTGTGCCAAATTCTTTAAAGAACTTATATCCAACAAATAAAAGCTCAGACAAATAGTTAACTTGCCCTTAGACGCAGAATGCTCTTTAATTATGCAACAAGGACTGCCCCCAAAGTTAGGAGACACTGGCCGTTTCACTATTCCTTGTTACCTTCAGGATGTTCAAATAAGTAACGCCTTAGCTGACTTAGGAGCTAGTGTAAACCTTATGCCATACTCGCTTTATAGGAAACTAGGATTAAGCGAACTTTTACCAACCCGTATGACCATCCAATTAGCTGATAGATCAGTTAAACTCCCTCGAGGAATTGCTGAAGATATTATGGTGCGTGTTGATAAATTCGTCTTTCCTGTTGATTTTGTTGTTATGGATATTGAGGAAGACACTCAGGTACCACTCATCCTTGGTAGACCTTTCCTAAATACTGCCAAGGCCGTCATTGACGTAAATGAAAAATCTTTAAAACTTAGAGTGGGAACTGAGAAAGTCACCTTCAATGTCGATAAACTAATGAAACTTCCTATGGGAGAAGACCTTGGTCTTGTAGATTCTATGCAGGAAATAATTGAAGAACACTTGGAAGAAATCCTCGCAGTAAGCAGCATTAATCCCCTTCCAAACACTGTCATCACAACAAGGAAAATCTGTGAAGAAGGTGCGGGTCTATGCTCAGCTATCTCGGATCCATCCATTGCATCAAAGGAAGTGCTATTACCTTTAAAGAATTCCAACTTACAGCCCAACAGATTTATCACTGCTGTACCACTTGGACAAGGCACTCCGGTCACTCTCTTGAGAAGAAACCCTAATTCTGAAGTTCCTGATTCATCTCTCTCAAAAGAAGAAATTCTGAAGACTCTCAAGGAAATGGAGTCAATGCTTAAACCATCCAATCCGCAACTTTCTGAAAGTTGCGAAAACTTGAATCCAGAGATTACTTTTAGCACATCTTCTTCAGCTCAGTTTCAGAGATTCGCATTCACAAAGGACAACAAAGAAATAATCACTGAAGATAATGCAATCTCTCAATCTTCCCAAGTAAAATATGAGCTGAGAAAAGATGAGCTTTGCAACAATACAGAATGGGTTGAAATAGCATCAGCCGACATTCCAGAGGCACCTGCAGTTGAGTCAGATTATCAGACAACATACGATGAGCTTAAGAGAGACGATATTGCCAGGATGAAGCCTTCCACTGAAGAACCACCCGAATTGGAGCTGAAAGAACTTCCCTCACACCTTGAATATGCTTTTCTCGAAGGAACTTCGCACTTACCAGTTATCATATCCAAAGATCTGAAGCCTGAAGAGAAAGCACTACTCATTAAGGTTTTAAAGTCACATAAGAAAGCGATTGCATGGAAAATCTCTGACATACAGGGGATCAGCCCAAATTAGTGCACTTACAAGATCTTAATGGAAAATGACTTCAGGCCTTCCATTCAAAGGCAAAGGAGAGTTAACCCGAAGATTCAAGACGTGGTAAAAAAGGAGGTTATCAAACTCTTGGATGCTGGTTTAATTTACCCTATTTCAGATTCCCCATGGGTCAGTCCAGTTCAAGTCGTCCCAAAGAAAGGAGGCATGACGGTCATTGCTAACGAAGACAACGAGTTGATTCCAACACGAACCGTCACCGGTTGGAGGGTATGTATTGACTATCGGAAACTAAATGAAGCTACACGCAAAGATCACTTCCCTCTACCGTTCATTGATCAGATGCTCGAAAGATTGTCAGGAAACGAATTCTATTGCTTCCTCGACGGTTTCTCCGGCTATTTTCAGATACCTCTCGATCCAAAGGACCAAGAAAAGACAACGTTCACCTGTCCATACGGAACCTTTGCCTACCGACGTATGTCGTTTGGCTTATGTAATGCACCTGCGACATTTCAAAGATGCATGGTAGCAATCTTCCATGACATGATTGAACAATGCATGGAAGTGTTCATGGATGATTTTTCGGTTTTCGGAGATTCATTCACCACTTGTCTTTTTAACTCGAATAAGATGCTCACCCGATGTGAAGAATCGAACCTAGTTCTGAATTGGGAAAAATGCCATTTCATGGTGAAAGAAGGCATAGTTTTAGGACACCGTATATCCAAAGCTGGAATTGAAGTTGACAAAGCAAAAGTCGAGACCATCTCAAAACTTCCACCACCCACCTCTGTCAAAGCCATCCGTAGTTTTCTAGGACTCGCCGGGTTCTACCGTCGCTTTATCAAAGATTTCTCTAAGATATCCCGACCTATGACTCATCTCCTCGAAAAGGATACTCCGTTTGTCTTTACAGACGAATGTCTCAAGGCCTTCGATCATCTGAAAGATCTGCTTGTTCATGCACCGATCATGGTTGCTCCAGACTGGAGTCTCCCATTTGAAATCATGTGTGACGCCAGTGATTTCGCTGTCGGAGCAGTTCTGGGACAGCGGAAGGAGAAACAGTTTCAACCAATATACTACGCCAGCAAAACGCTCACTGATGCCCAAGAAAATTATACAACTACAGAAAAAGAGCTGCTAGCGGTAGTATTTTCTTTTGATAAATTTCGTTCGTATCTAATCTTGTCCAAAACTATTGTCTATACAGATCACTCAGCTCTGAAATATCTTTTTAAAAAGCAAGATGCTAAACCTCGCCTTCTACGATGGATTCTACTCCTCCAAGAATTCGACATCGAGATCAAAGATAAAAAAGGAGCAGAAAACGTCGCGGCGGACCATCTCAGCCGATTAGAGAATCCTTTAATGGATAAGTTGCACGAAAAAGACATTCAAGACCAGTTTCCAGAAGAACAACTCATGCATATTGGTAGATACCATCAAGGGTCACGATCTACAAATGATCCCTGGTATGCTGACTATGCCAATTATTTGGTGGGAAAAGTTGTACCTAAAGGAATGCCAACCTCTCGAAGACAAAAATTCTTCCGCGATATAAAATATTACTATTGGGACAACCCTTTCCTCTTTAAGGTTTGCCCTGATCAAATCATTAGAAGATGCGTTGATGGGAAAGAGGCAGAACACATCTTACACCAAAGCCACCATGGACCTACTGGAGGACATCACGGTACCAACATGACCGCAAGAAAAGTGTACGATGCCGGCTTTTTCTGGCCAACCATATTTCGAGATGCATACGATCTGGTGAGACGCTGCGATATCTGCCAAAGACAAGGCAATATAACAGCCCAGAATGAAATGCCACTCACAAACATCCAGGCCGTGGAAATCTTCGATATCTGGGGATTAGATTTCATGGGACCATTCCCTAAATCTAACGGTAAAGAGTACATCTTGGTTGCAGTCCACTACGTCTCCAGGTGGGCCGAAGCCCAAGCTCTCCCAACAAATGACGCCAAAGTGGTAACCAAATTTCTCAAAAAGCTATTTAGCCGATATGGAACTCCAAAAGCAATAATCAGTGATCGTGGTACACACTTTTGCAACGTTCAATTCATGAAAGTTCTGCAACAGTATGGTGTCACTCACAAGACATCAACAGCTTATCACCCCCAGACAAATGGGCAAGCTGAGGCAACAAATCGAGCTTTGAAAAGAATCTTGGAAAGAACTATTGGTAATCATGGGTACAAATGGGCTGAAAAATTAGATGATGCATTGTGGGCATTCAGAACCGCCTATAAAACACCATTAGGAACCACACCGTATCGTCTAGTTTATGGCAACGCATGTCACTTACCAATTGAGCTGGAGTACAAAGCATACTGGGCTTTGAAGAACTGCAACTTAGATATTTCTACAGTTGGAGCAAATAGACTAATGCAGTTGAATGAGTTAGCCGAACTAAGGGATCAGTCATATGACAGTTCGTTAAGCTTCAAGGAACGAACTAAGAGAATTCACGATGCTAAGCTGAGGCCCTCACGATTCAAAACAGGAGATAAAGTGATGCTCTTCAATTCGCGATTCAAGAAATTCTCTGGCAAGTTTAAGATCAGGTGGAGCGGACCATTCATAGTATCAAAGGTATTTCCTTACGGTGCAGTCGAACTCGAGGCACCAGAAGG
Organism: Helichrysum umbraculigerum; assembly: GCA_949592205.1. Lineage (NCBI taxonomy): Eukaryota > Viridiplantae > Streptophyta > Magnoliopsida > Asterales > Asteraceae > Helichrysum > Helichrysum umbraculigerum. The sequence continues at coordinate 53,231,138 of CATIUR010000004.1, forward strand.
TAATTTTAAAGTTAATGGTCATCGCTTAAAGCATTACTTCGAAGACTTTCCCATCAGGGAAGATGTCTTTATCTTTGAACCACCGTGAGTCGACGAAAAGGTACAAAGAGTCAAGCTAGAGACTCGTAAAACAAGCGCTCTTGGGAGGCACCCCAAGCCTATCTTTATTTCTGTCATTTTATTTCTTAGTTTATTTTTATTAAGTATGGTTGTCTCTGAACTAATAAAATTGCAGGCTTGCCACTTATCTGACTTCGAATTGTAAAATCTGAGATAAGTATTGTTCATTAACTATCACTGTTAGCATTACCTCTCTATTTTATCTTGTTTCAGGATGGACGCTGTTGACACTGATCATGTAGCTGCGAGACCACGCAGACGACACAGACCCCGTAGACGCAGAGCACAGAGAGCGGCTATGCTGACTATCACTGAGGAGGACCTGACTGATGTCCCGATCACTCACGAGGAGTCGCCCGATGAGGGGCCCTCATCACCTTTGCCAGCCCCCGTATCCACTTTCGAGTACGGTATCACTATGGCTGACCCAGCTGCTTCGTGGGCCCTCTTCCGGACACTCTCCATCCAGCATGACATCATGTCCTCTATCTGTGAGCAGCTCGAGATTCCGAGACCTGATGCCATTCCCTACAGGCTTGGCCCAGATCCAGGACCATCTCGACCTCCATGGTCCTTCTTTCCTCCTGCAGACCCACCTGTTGTCTCTACTGCCGGACCTTCCACTGGCCCCACTACTGCAGCTGCTGATCCTGATCCAGCATTGCCCACAGGATTTGCATCACCAGATCACAGCCTCACAGAGCCGCTTCTCGCTAGTTTTGATGCTCACACTTCTGTCACTTCCTCTGACGAAATTGTGAGTCAGGCTATGGCTGCTATGGATTTCTCCATTCCATCCCCGACTTTTGTTTTCGACAGGGATGTTGAGGCAGAGTTTGATCCTGAAACTGACGACCTACTTGATGATTACTAGATTTTATCTTTATTATTTACTTTCTGTATTATGACTCCGTACTTACGCTTTAGACCTGCTACCTTGATGAGATACTGTGATATGTGTGTCGTGGTTTATTGCAGAATTCAGCTTTGTGTGGAATGGATGATCTTAAACGAGCCTGGTCCTTAAAATCCAGCAATTCACTAGCACCACTCCTGCACAAACCTGGTCTATTCCAGTAAACACAAATGGGGAGTCTCTCTGTTCCTTTCTCCCCGTTCCAATTATGTTTATTATGCCTATGTTAGTGCGTTTAATTTCTGTGCCTCATCCTAAACTTATCACTAAGTGTGGGATTCCAGCCCAAATTGAACACTTGAGAAACATCTACTTACATGTTCAAACTCTAAGTGTGGGATTTTACTAATAAAATATCTACTCAAGAGAACATTAGGGACAATGTTCCCCTAAGTGTGGGATGGTAGGTATAGAATACCTTAAATGGTGATTTTTATGTCCAATAGCAATCTTTCTCTCAAAAATTTTCAAAAATAAGGTCAAATTTTTTCAAAATTAATGAGTCTAACTCAGTTTTTGAGTCTCAGATACTACTGAGAGAAACCATTTTCAAAATATAAGTATGATATTTCTAAAAGCCGAAAGGAAATAAGGTAGAAATTGCTTAAGCAAGGAGTAATAATCAAAGGAACATGACTAGACACATATAACCCTTTGCAGTGAGGTATCTTGAGCCTAAAAGCATTCATCTTTAATGCTTCACTTTCATTTCTTGTGTATGTGCCGATGTCTGTATCTCTGAATTAGAACTTGCTCTTGACATACGCTTCGAGACCATATTGGTGTGTACCGTACGCGGTATAGGTGCAATTAAATGACCTTGACATTCCTTAGGACTTAACCCATTTCTTACCCAAAACCCTTTCCGATGCTCATTTTTAGTATCGAAGATCCGCCTAGTATACCCTGTTGAGCCTAAACCTTTCGTTTCTTCAAAACCCTAATTTTCACCCACTTCCCAAAATTACCCCCAAACTCATCTTGGAATTTCTGAGGTTATGAAGAACAACCTTTTAGAATATCTGTTTCAAATATCCTACTCATTCGCATTCTCCAAAATCAAGCTTCTCAACAAATGGTGCGGGAAAATTAGCACATAAGAGAACTGGAAGGACGATGGTGCGGGAAAAATTAGCACCTGGAAAAGAATCAAAATGATCAAGATAGAGGAAAAGATTTCTAAAGGATTCAAAATATAAATTCCTTGGAAATTCTCTAAAAGAAATTCTGAAGAAAAGAAAAAAAAAAGAAAAGACAAAAGAAGAAAAGAGAAAAGAAAAGAAAAGAAAATCGCTCCGCAAATAAAGCTGAAAGTTTCAAGGCATAACTCTTCATGGAAAATCCGGCAAAAGCTGAAACAGCTACCAACTCTCCGTTCCTCTCCGTTCTAAATAAAGTTGTTCATGATCTCAGTGATTTTAGGATAAGCTAAACACCCTCACAACCAAACAAACCACTATCCATGCCCTTCAACCTCACCAAACACTACAACCCTCTGAATGTCTTGAGATAATTAGCACCGTCCTCACCTAAGTGGTGGATATCCGATTCTCGATCAAGCCTATGACGATGAGTGCAGCATGACTGGCTATTTTGAGTGATTTCGTTTGAGCTAGATTGATAGGAAACCCGATACACTTTGAGTGAATTGAGTGACCACCTATAGTGAGATCGCCTAGTCATGTGTACTCCAAGATCATGAGATTTGGATGTACGCCTAAGAGAATCTCTTCTTGTTTATGAAAGGATCATCTTATCCTCCTCCACACTTTTAGAAGTAACTTACTTATATGAAGAAATGCTAATCTCGGAACATATTCTCTGACTCGCCCCTAAAAACATGATCTAAAAATATTTTCAGAGAGTTGTTGCTCGAGGACAAGCAACGTCTAAGTGTGGGATAACTTGATGTGACGTAAAAAGTCATGTTTTTAGAAGCTTTATTCCTCACATTTTGAACCTTTCTTTAGTGAAAACATTCCAAAACATTGATTATTTACTAAAATACACTAAAGTGGTTCAAATGTAGACGTTGTGATAAAAATCACTGAAAACACTCTAAAAATGCACAAAACGCAGCATTTTAACACATGCAGGTTCTTCCGACCTCATTTTCCTGTCAAGGAACACCTCCTAACTTCTACCATCTGTCGTATAGGTAAAATCGAGACGGAAAAATCTGGAATCAAGTGAAACGGCCAAAGGACGGAGAAACCACTACGCTTTCAGAGCCATTAAAAATCATTTCGGCTACGCCTAAGCTCTACACATCCAATTTCTGTGATATTGGCATCATTAGAAGCGTAACGGAATTACGAAACCACAGGCGAAAGAATCGAGTCAAACGGACGCATAACGAAGGAGATACGGACGTTTTAAGCAACGAACGAAATCAGACGGAGACCGTATACGGCCTCAGGCACCGTATACGGCCCTTATAAGACCGTATACGGCCTACTATACACCGTATACGGCCCCTGCAAGGCCGTATACGGCCCCCTACCCCATATCGTGCTCCGTTTGCTTGTACGTGCTGCTTCGTGAGTTGTACGTGCGATTTGATGGTTTGCCTATAAATAGTGGACATCCCCAACACTTCATTCATACCATTCTTCTCATTTTCATTCTCTCCCTACACTTTCTCTCTCACACACATCACTCTCTCTCTAGTTTCTCTCTCTAGAGGATTTTCTCTCTCTAGAATTGAGCTAGTTAGAGAGATAGTTAGGTAGAGGTAGCTTTTAGCTTTTGTACGGAGTCACTCCAAGACATTGTATTTGCGAAGATCTGTCTGTAATAAATTCGTATCAGGTTCTATTTAAATATCTCTTACTTTCCAGTTTTAAACATGTGCTGCTTTGTTTATGCTTGTTTAGGATTGTATGCTAGATATATGATGTTAGGCTAGACATTTCTTTGTGTTTACTATGATGTAGTTATGTTAGAATAGTCAATATGTTTATGCCATGCTGTTACTCTGCCCGTGTTACTTTAAACTGTGTATGAATTCATAAACTGAATCTCGAATGTTTATCTATCCAACTTATGCTGTGGTTAGAAGCTTCCTGCTAGAACTTGGCCAATTACTAGTGGTACGTTCTCTACCTATTCTATACTTGATGATCAATGAACTTGGTATGGCTGTGTTCTCTAGGTTGAAACAAATCATAAGAGACACGGAGCATAGGATTAGAGATAGGTTAGATTCATGTTTATCTGTTATATATCTTTGAGAGAACTTTCGGGATATCTATGATCTGATTATTGGTTATCTGCTATGCTTAGGTTAATGATGCTCTATTATGTGTCACCCTATTGCATGTTCTTGTTTGATTGTTGCCTTAGGAATGATGCATGCTAGAGTTATCCCCCTGGTTCATATCAGTAATTGTATAATTAGGTTTTTAGACACAGAATATTGGTTTACCCAGTAGATTAACATGCATGGAATATTTGTGATGATTTATATCTGTAATGCTGAACAATTTAACTGATCGTTAGCCCGATTATCCCAACTTGGTCCGCGGGATTATCCCCATTCGTGTTCTTGTTCAATCAACAATTCACGCTACGATACAGACGTCTTTGATGACTGTGACTGGGGACCAGGATTCGAGGATAGTCGTCGGTTAAATTGGTCTGTACATTTGGGAGAACTTCCGGTGTATTTGACTTCTATAACTGCTATCCACGTGACATGTTATTTATCTGATTGCGGACAACTCTACGTTAGATATTTAATAGGCTCGTAGTTGTAGCTCATTAGGATATAGGAAATCTGCGGGAGTAATGTGGAACCCTAATTAATGTAACGGAAAAACCGTAAAACGCCCTATTACTCGGTATAGTGCTGGAAACACCAATTGGTGGAGTACAAACGTATGGAAGCCGCGGAACGGTCGTAGATATAATACTTTGCATTAATTATGTTTCTATCCTCTCCGGATTAGTCATCACATCTAGTAGCCTTACCCTTGACTATTCATCAATAACATTTAACGAAATCATAGTAAACACTCGTTTATCCTCTGTTGACCGAGTCTCCGTACAAACCTCTTTAGTTTTGTTTTCTTTATTTAAATTAGTATTTAGTTATAAAAACCAAACCTATCCAAAAACTTTTAAAAACCCTAGCTGAATCTCCAAAGATAATAAAACTTCCTAGACTCCCATGCCCGTTGTAGTTTGAAGAACGACACCTGAGTCATACATACCACTTGCTGCCCTTTTAGGTCTGTCAGTAGTATACAACTTAGGATTCCCCTGCTCTATAAATTTAAAAATCACTGTTCGCCGCTTGGAACAACGACCGGAATCAAATCCGTCCGACCGATAGAGGCACGACAAGTTTTTGGCGCCGCTGCCGGGGACTACAACGACCGATTTTAGGAATTTTGTTATCTCAGTTATTTAGCGATCCTTACGGAAGATCAATATCGTCCGGAAGTTACAGTTTTTATACCTAGGTTAGTTAGTTTTTAATTTCCCGTCCTTAGTTAAACCTATCCTTTCCAAAACCCTATTTTCTTCTAAAAACAAGTTATGGCGAATCGTATCACTCTCGCCTCATCAACCCAACCACTGCTAGAGGGACGAGGAGGACCAATCGTATCACCAACCGACGAAACCATTGAAATCAGACCACACTTCATTAAATTACTTAAATCTCAGTGTCAGTTTCATGGTCTTTCGGTTGAAAATCCAAACGCCCATCTTAACAAGTTCATCAACCTTTCCGACTCTTTCGAACAAACCGGATCCAGTGTCAAAGTAACCCGACTTCACCTGTTTCCTTATTCTTTAGCTTTCCGAGCTCAGACATGGTTTTATGAACTCGAACCCAATTCGATTCATACATGGGAGGAGATGGCTACTAAGTTCTTAGCTAAATTTTTCCCTCCGTCCCTACAAACCAAGCTCAAAATTGAAATCATTAACTTTCGTCAAGGAACAACTGAATCATTAAGCTCAGCTTGGGAACGCTTTAAGAATCTGCTTGGAAGATGTCCGAATCACCAGTTGGCTGAAACGAATCTGGTCTGCACATTCTACAACAGTCTGAATCCTCATCACCAACAAACCCTCGATGCTGCTTCATCCGGAAATTTCATGCTACATACTTCAGAAGAAGCCTGGAAATTGATTGAGACGATAACGATGCACCAACATGACTTGGAGTTTGATGAATCAACCTCGGAAGACAAAGACACTTCTACTCAAGCGTTTGACACTTTAAAAGCTCAACTCGAATCCATCTCTAAAGTTGTTAAGGATATGCAAGACTCTTCCAAATCTAAGAAGCAACCTCAACGGCTCTTCTCACGCTCGAAGCCCAAGGAAGATGTTCTCGCCACATCTGGAGCCACTGATCAAATCATTCATTCCAAATCTTTCACTCAGCGGTTATCCAAACAACCTATCTCTCATTTTTTAGTTCCCTCTACTTCCTCTCAATTGTCTTCTCATCTAAACAATACGATTTTCAATAACTTCATGGTTGAGCAAAATAATAAAAACAAACAAATTGTTGATTTTCAAAACCAAATTGATTATTTGCTCAGAATTTCAAACGATTTAATTAAAAACATGGAGGATAATGTTAAAAGGTTGTTTTTAAAAGTTGAGGAGAAGCAAAGAGAAGAAGCGATCAGCAAAGCTATTCATCATTCATCTTATGATTATGATGATATCCTTGTTGTCACTAGAGGCGGAAAAGAAACTAAGAATGAGAAATCAGAAGATATTCCTTCAGACGAACCTTCTAGTTTTTCTCTACCCACTAATTCAGTACATGTTGACACTCCTGTCACCTCTCCTGAACCAGAATCTTCCAAAGCCCCAGAAATAGTTAAACCAACACGTATACCTTTCCCTGGTAGGCTTAAAAAAGAGAAACAAGAAGCCCAGTTTGGAAAATATTTAGAGATGTTCAAAAGCCTACACTTAAACGTTCGATTATTAGATGCTTTAGTTGAAATGCCTAGTTGTGCCAAATTCTTTAAAGAACTTATATCCAACAAAGAAAAGCTCAGACAAATAGTTAACTTGCCCTTAGACGCAGAATGCTCTTTAATTATGCAACAAGGACTGCCCCCAAAGTTAGGAGACACTGGCCGTTTCACTATTCCTTGTTACCTTCAGGATGTTCAAATAAGTAACGCCGTAGCTGACTTAGGAGCTAGTGTAAACCTTATGCCATACTCGCTTTATAGGAAACTAGGATTAAGCGAACTTTTACCAACCCGTATGACCATCCAATTAGCTGATAGATCAGTTAAACTCCCTCGAGGAATTGCTGAAGATATTATGGTACGTGCTGATAAATTCGTCTTTCCTGTTGATTTTGTTGTTATGGATATTGAGGAAGACACTCAGGTACCACTCATCCTTGGTAGACCTTTCCTAAATACTGCCAAGGCCATCATTGACGTAAATGAAAAATCTTTAAAACTTAGAGTGGGAACTGAGGAAGTCACCTTCAATGTCGATAAACTAATGAAACTTCCTATGGGAGAAGACCTTGGTCTTGTAAATTCTATGCAGGAAATAATTGAAGAACACTTGGAAGAAATCCTCGCAGTAAGCAGCATTAATCCCCTTCCAAACACTGTCATCACAATAAGGAAAATCTGTGAAGAAGGTGCGGGTCTATGCTCAGCTATCTCGGATCCATCCATTGCATCAAAGGAAGTGCTATTACCTTTAAAGAATTCCAACTTACAGCCCAACAGATTTATCACTGCTGTACCACTTGGACAAGGCACTCCGGTCACTCTCTTGAGAAGAAACCCTAATTCTGAAGTTCCTGATTCATCTCTCTCAAAAGAAGAAATTCTGAAGACTCTCAAGGAAATGGAGTCAATGCTTAAACCATCCGATCCGCAACTTTCTGAAAGTTGTGAAAACTTGAATCCAGAGAATACTTTTAGCACATCTTCTTCAGCTCAGTTTCAGAGATTCGCATTCACAAAGGACAACAAAGAAATAATCACTGAAGATAATGCAATCTCTCAATCTTCCCAAGTAAAATATGAGCTGAGAAAAGATGAGCTTTGCAACAATACAGAATGGGTTGAAATAGCATCAGCCGACATTCCAGAGGCACCTGCAGTTGAGTCAGATTATCAGACAACATACGATGAGCTTAAGAGAGACGATATTGCCAGGATGAAGCCTTCCACTGAAGAACCACCCGAATTGGAGCTGAAAGAACTTCCCTCACACCTTGAATATGCTTTTCTCGAAGGAACTTCGCACTTACCAGTTATCATATCCAAAGATCTGAAGCCTGAAGAGAAAGCACTACTCATTAAGGTTTTAAAGTCACATAAGAAAGCGATTGCATGGAAAATCTCTGACATACAGGGGATCAGCCCAAATTACTGCACTCACAAGATCTTAATGGAAAATGACTTCAGGCCTTCCATTCAAAGGCAAAGGAGAGTTAACCCGAAGATTCAAGACGTGGTAAAAAAGGAGGTTATCAAACTCTTGGATGCTGGTTTAATTTACCCTATTTCAGATTCCCCATGGGTCAGTCCAGTTCAAGTCGTCCCAAAGAAAGGAGGCATGACGGTCATCGCTAACGAAGACAACGAGTTGATTCCAACACAAACCGTCACCGGTTGGAGGGTATGTATTGACTATCGGAAACTAAATGAAGCTACACGCAAAGATCACTTCCCTCTACCGTTCATTGATCAGATGCTCGAAAGATTGTCAGGAAACGAATTCTATTGCTTCCTCGACGGTTTCTCCGGCTATTTTCAGATACCTCTCGATCCAAAGGGCCAAGAAAAGACAACGTTCACCTGTCCATACGGAACCTTTGCCTACCGACGTATGCCGTTTGGCTTATGTAATGCACCTGCGACATTTCAAAGATGCATGGTAGCAATCTTCCATGACATGATTGAACAATGCATGGAAGTGTTCATGGATGATTTTTCGGTTTTCGGAGATTCGTTCACCACTTGTCTTTCTAACTCGAATAAGATGTTCACCCGATGTGAAGAATCGAACCTAGTTCTGAATTGGGAAAAATGCCATTTCATGGTGAAAGAAGGCATAGTTTTAGGACACCGTATATCCAAAGCTGGAATTGAAGTTGACAAAGCAAAAGTCGAGACCATCTCAAAACTTCCACCACCCACCTCTGTCAAAGCCATCCGTAGTTTTCTAGGACTCGCCGGGTTCTACCGTCGCTTTATCAAAGATTTCTCTAAGATATCCCGACCTATGACTCATCTCCTCGAAAAGGATACTCCGTTTGTCTTTACAGACGAATGTCTCAAGGCCTTCGATCATCTGAAAGATCTGCTTGTTCATGCACCGATCATGGTTGCTCCAGACTGGAGTCTCCCATTTGAAATCATGTGCGACGCCAGTGATTTCGCTGTCGGAGCAGTTCTGGGACAGCGGAAGGAGAAACAGTTTCAACCAATATACTACGCCAGCAAAACGCTCACTGATGCCCAAGAAAATTATACAACTACAGAAAAAGAGCTGCTAGCGGTAGTATTTGCTTTTGATAAATTTTGTTCTTATCTAATCTTGTCCAAAACTATTGTCTATACAGATCACTCAGCTCTGAAATATCTTTTTAAAAAGCAAGATGCTAAACCTCGCCTTCTACGATGGATTCTACTCCTCCAAGAATTCGACATCGAGATCAAAGACAAAAAAGGAGCAGAAAACGTCGCGGCGGACCATCTCAGTCGATTAGAGAATCCTTCAATGGATAAGTTGCACGAAAAAGACATTCAAGACCAGTTTCCAGAAGAACAACTCATGCATATTGGTAGATACCATCAAGGGTCACGATCTACAAATGATCCCTGGTATGCTGACTATGCCAATTATTTGGTGGGAAAAGTTGTACCTAAAGGAATGCCAACCTCTCGAAGACAAAAATTCTTCCGCGATATAAAATATTACTATTGGGACAACCCTTTCCTCTTTAAGGTTTGCCCTGATCAAATCATTAGAAGATGCGTTGATGGGAAAGAGGCAGAACACATCTTACACCAAAGCCACCATGGACCTACTGGAGGACATCACGGTACCAACATGACCGCAAGAAAAGTGTACGATGCCGGCTTTTTCTGGCCAACCATATTTCGAGATGCATACGATCTGGTGAGACGCTGCGATATCTGCCAAAGACAAGGCAATATAACAGCCCATAATTAAATGCCACTCACAAACATCCAGGCCGTGGAAATCTTCGATATCTGGGGATTATATTTCATGGGACCATTCCCTAAATCTAACGGTAAAGTGTACATCTTGGTTGCAGTCGACTACGTCTCCAGGTGGGCCGAAGCCCAAGCTCTCCCAACAAATGACGCCAAAGTGGTAACCAAATTTCTCAAAAAGCTATTTAGCCGATTTGGAACTCCAAAAGCAATAATCAGTGATCGTGGTACACACTTTTGCAACGTTCAATTCATGAAAGTTCTGCAACGGTATGGTGTCACTCACAAGACATCAACAGCTTATCACCCCCAGACAAATGGGCAAGCTGAGGCAACAAATCGAGCTTTGAAAAGAATCTTGGAAAGAACTGTTGGTAATCATGGGTACAAATGGGCTGAAAAATTAGATGATGCATTGTGGGCATTCAGAACCGCCTATAAAACACCATTAGGAACCACACCGTATCGTCTAGTTTATGGCAAGGCATGTCACTTACCAATTGAGCTGGAGTACAAAGCATACTGGGCTTTGAAGAACTGCAACTTAGATATTTCTACAGCTGGAGCAAATAGACGAATGCAGTTGAATGAGTTAGCTGAACTAAGGGATCAGGCATATGACAGTTCGTTAAGCTTCAAGGAACGAACTAAGAGAATTCACGATGCTAAGCTGAGGCCCTCACGATTTAAAACAGGAGATAAAGTGCTGCTCTTCAATTCGCGATTCAAGAAATTCTCTGGCAAGTTTAAGATCAGGTGGAGCGGACCATTCATAGTATCAAAGGTATTTCCTTACGGTGCAGTCGAACTCGAGGCACCAGAAGGTAATTTTAAGGTTAATGGTCATCGCTTAAAGCATTACTTCGAAGACTTTCCCATCAGGGAAGATGTCTTTATCTTTGAACCACCGTGAGTCGACGAAAAGGTACAAAGAGTCAAGCTAGAGACTCGTAAAACAAGCGCTCGTGGGAGGCACCCCAAGCCTATCTTTATTTCTGTCATTTTATTTCTTAGTTTATTTTTATTAAGTATGGTTGTCTCTGAACTAATAAAATTGCAGGCTTGCCACTTATCTGACTTCGAATTGTAAAATCTGAGATAAGTATTGTTCATCAACTATCACTGTTAGCATTACCTCTCTATTTTATCTTGTTTCAGGATGGACGCTGTTGACACTGATCATGTAGCTGCGAGACCACGCAGACGACACAGACCCCGTAGACGCAGAGCACAGAGAGCGGCTATGCTGACTATCACTAAGGAGGACCTGACTGATGTCCCGATCACTCACGAGGAGTCGCCCGATGAGGGGCCCTCATCACCTTTGCCAGCCCCCGTACCCACTTTCGAGTACGGTATCACTATGGCTGACCCAGCTGCTTCGTGGGCCCTCTTCCGGACACTCTCCATCCAGCATGACATCATGTCCTCTATCTATGAGCAGCTCGAGATTCCGAGACCTGATGCCATTCCCTACAGGCTTGGCCCAGATCCAGGACCATCTCGACCTCCATGGTCCTTCTTTCCTCCTGCAGACCCACCTGTTGTCTCTACTGCCGGACCTTCCACTGGCCCCACTACTGCAGCTGCTGATCCTGATCCAGCATTGCCCACAGGATTTGCATCACCAGATCACAGCCTCACAGAGCCGCTTCTCGCTAGTTTTGATGCTCACACTTCTGTCACTTCCTCTGACGAAATTGTGAGTCAGGCTATGGCTGCTATGGATTTCTCCATTCCATCCCCGACTTTTGTTTTCGACAGGGATGTTGAGGCAGAGTTTGATCCTGAAACTGACGACCTACTTGATGATTACTAGATTTTATCTTTATTATTTACTTTCTGTATTATGACTCCGTACTTACGCTTTAGACCTGCTACCTTGATGAGATACTGTGATATGTGTGTCGTGGTTTATTGCAGAATTCAGCTTTGTGTGGAATGGATGATCTTAAACGAGCCTGGTCCTTAAAATCCAGCAATTCACTAGCACCACTCCTGCACAAACCTGGTCTATTCCAGTAAACACAAATGGGGAGTCTCTCTGTTCCTTTCTCCCCGTTCCAATTATGTTTATTATGCCTATGTTAGTGCGTTTAATTTCTGTGCCTCATCCTAAACTTATCACTAAGTGTGGGATTCCAGCCCAAATTGAACACTTGAGAAACATCTACTTACATGTTCAAACTCTAAGTGTGGGATTTTACTAATAAAATATCTACTCAAGAGAACATTAGGGACAATGTTCCCCTAAGTGTGGGATGGTAGGTATAGAATACCTTAAATGGTGATTTTTATGTCCAATAGCAATCTTTCTCTCAAAAATTTTCAAAAATAAGGTCAAATTTTTTCAAAATTAATGAGTCTAACTCAGTTTTTGAGTCTCAGATACTACTGAGAGAAACCATTTTCAAAATATAAGTATGATATTTCTAAAAGCCGAAAGGAAATAAGGTAGAAATTGCTTAAGCAAGGAGTAATAATCAAAGGAACATGACTAGACACATATAACCCTTTGCAGTGAGGTATCTTGAGCCTAAAAGCATTCATCTTTAATGCTTCACTTTCATTTCTTGTGTATGTGCCGATGTCTGTATCTCTGAATTAGAACTTGCTCTTGACATACGCTTCGAGACCATATTGGTGTGTACCGTACGCGGTATAGGTGCAATTAAATGACCTTGACATTCCTTAGGACTTAACCCATTTCTTACCCAAAACCCTTTCCGATGCTCATTTTTAGTATCGAAGATCCGCCTAGTATACCCTGTTGAGCCTAAACCTTTCGTTTCTTCAAAACCCTAATTTTCACCCACTTCCCAAAATTACCCCCAAACTCATCTTGGAATTTCTGAGGTTATGAAGAACAACCTTTTAGAATATCTGTTTCAAATATCCTACTCATTCGCATTCTCCAAAATCAAGCTTCTCAACAAATGGTGCGGGAAAATTAGCACATAAGAGAACTGGAAGGACGATGGTGCGGGAAAAATTAGCACCTGGAAAAGAATCAAAATGATCAAGATAGAGGAAAAGATTTCTAAAGGATTCAAAATATAAATTCCTTGGAAATTCTCTAAAAGAAATTCTGAAGAAAAGAAAAAAAAAAGAAAAGACAAAAGAAGAAAAGAGAAAAGAAAAGAAAAGAAAATCGCTCCGCAAATAAAGCTGAAAGTTTCAAGGCATAACTCTTCATGGAAAATCCGGCAAAAGCTGAAACAGCTACCAACTCTCCGTTCCTCTCCGTTCTAAATAAAGTTGTTCATGATCTCAGTGATTTTAGGATAAGCTAAACACCCTCACAACCAAACAAACCACTATCCATACCCTTCGACCTCACCAAACACTACAACCCTCTGAATGTCTTGAGATAATTAGCACCGTCCTCACCTAAGTGGTGGAGATCCGATTCTCGATCAAGCCTATGACGATGAGTGCAGCATGACTGGCTATTTTGAGTGATTTCGTTTGAGCTAGATTGATAGGAAACCCGATACACTTTGAGTGAATTGAGTGACCACCTATAGTGAGATCGCCTAGTCATGTGTACTCCAAGATCATGAGATTTGGATGTACGCCTAAGAGAATCTCTTCTTGTTTATGAAAGGATCATCTTATCCTCCTCCACACTTTTAGAAGTAACTTACTTATATGAAGAAATGCTAATCTCGGAACATATTCTCTGACTCGCCCCTAAAAACATGATCTAAAAATATTTTCAGAGAGTTGTTGCTCGAGGACAAGCAACGTCTAAGTGTGGGATAACTTGATGTGACGTAAAAAGTCATGTTTTTAGAAGCTTTATTCCTCACATTTTGAACCTTTCTTTAGTGAAAACATTCCAAAACATTGATTATTTACTAAAATACACTAAAGTGGTTCAAAAGTAGACGTTGTGATAAAAATCACTGAAAACACTCTAAAAATGCACAAAACACAGCATTTTAACACAGGCAGGTTCTTCCGACCTCATTTTCCTATCAAGGAACACCTCCTAACTTCTACCATCTGTCGTATAGGTAAAATCGAGATGGAAAAATCTGGAATCAAGTGAAACGGCCAAAGGACGGAGAAACCACTACGCTTTCAGAGCCATTAAAAGTCATTTCGGCTACGCCTAAGCTCTACACATCCAATTTATGTGATATTGGCATCATTAGAAGCGTAACGGAATTACGAAACCACAGGCGAAAGAATCGAGTCAAACGGACACATAACGAAGGAGATACGGACGTTTTAAGCAACGAACGAAATCAGACGGAGACCGTATACGGCCTCAGGCACCGTATACGGCCCATATAAGACCGTATACGGCCTACTATACACCGTATACGGCCCCTGCAAGGCCGTATACGGCCCCCTACCCCATATCGTGCTCCGTTTGCTTGTACGTGCTGCTTCGTGAGTTGTACGTGCGATTTGATGGTTTGCCTATAAATAGTGGACATCCCCAACACTTCATTCATACCATTCTTCTCATTTTCATTCTCTCCCTACACTTTCTCTCTCACACACATCACTCTCTCTCTAGTTTCTCTCTCTAGAGGATTTTCTCTCTCTAGAATTGAGCTAGTTAGAGAGATAGTTAGGTAGAGGTAGCTTTTAGCTTTTGTACGGAGTCACTCCAAGACATTGTATTTGCAAAGATCTGTCTGTAATAAATTCGTATCAGGTTCTATTTAAATATCTCTTACTTTCCAGTTTTAAACATGTGCTGCTTTGTTTATGCTTGTTTAGGATTGTATGCTAGATATATGATGTTAGGCTAGACATTTCTTTGTGTTTACTATGATGTAGTTATGTTAGAATAATATGTTTATGCCATGCTGTTACTCTGCCCGTGTTACTTTAAACTGTGTATGAATTCATAAACTGAATCTCGAATGTTTATCTATCCAACTTATGCTGTGGTTAGAAGCTTCCTGCTAGAACTTGGCTAATTACTAGTGGTACGTTCTCTACCTATTCTATACTTGATGATCAATGAACTTGGTATGGCTGTGTTCTCTAGGTTGAAACAAATCATAAGAGACACGGAGCATAGGATTAGAGATAGGTTAGATTCATGTTTATCTGTTATATATCTTTGAGAGAACTTTTGGGATATCTATGATCTGATTATTGGTTATCTGCTATGCTTAGGTTTATGATGCTCTGTTATGTGTCACCCTATTGCATGTTCTTGTTTGATTGTTGCCTTAGGAATGATGCATGCTAGAGTTATCCCCCTGGTTCATATCAGTAACTGTATAATTAGGTTTTCAGACACAGAATATTGGTTTACACAGTAGATTAACATGCATGGAATATTTGTGATGATTTATATCTGTAATGCTGAATAATTTAACTGATCGTTAGCCCGATTATCCCAACTTGGTCCGCGGGATTATCCCCGTTCGTGTTCTTGTTCAATCAACAATTCACGCTACGATACAGACGTCTTTGATGACTGTGACTGGGGACCAGGATTCGAGGATAGTCGTCGGTTAAATTGGTCTGTACATTTGGGAGAACTTCCGGTGTATTTGACTTCTATAACTGCTATCCACGTGACATGTTATTTATCTGATTGCGGACAACTCTACGTTAGATATTTAATAGGCTTGTAGTTGTAGCTCATTAGGATATAGGAAATCAGCGGGAGTAATGTGGAACCCTAATTAATGTAACGGAAAAACCGTAAAACGCCATATTACTCGGTATAGTGCTGGAAACACCAATTGGTGGAGTACAAACGTATGGAAGCCGCGGAACGGTCGTAGATATAATACTTTGCATTAATTATGTTTCTATCCTCTCCGGATTAGTCATCACATCTAGTAGCCTTACCCTTGTATAACACCCCTCGTTAATTATAAACACTATATATAATATTTGCGACTCGGAAGCGTATATATTTCAAAACATTTCTATCAATGTCAATTAAAATGTCAATAAACTTTTTCAAATCTAATACATGACATTTTAACAAACTCGGTGTTATATAATTCAGCACATCTCTTTAGTTATAAAACTAACATCAGAGTAAAGCCTGTCAAACATTCCATCCAGTCCAACAACTTCCTGCCCTGCCCAATATGTCCCATCTATTTCAACCTGCAGGCAGAACTGTGGTGGGGTTAGCATAAAGCTAAGTGAATGAAACTATAAGCAACAGTCCAACCTAGCATAACAATCTGTTTACGTCAAATAACAATAAACAGAAAATCAATCAATCACTCGACATCCAATCAATGTCATACACATAACATCATGAGGATCGGTGGTCCCTGAGACACCCTAATACCGGTTTGGTACTCAAGGAACTCTTATCATTCATCTGTATTGGCCCATACAGAACTACCGATAACTTGTTGTCGATCACACACGACCTAGATCTCTAAACCAACCTTTCAAGTTTCCGAGATCTCCTGTCGTCTACAACAACAACAAGCCCAACCGTCAAATCAAGTTGACCTCACAGTCTTACATAATAGCACAATCAGCCAATTAAGCAACTAGTTAATCTATCATGGCAAGATATCTCAACAGATGCATCATATCAAAGTAATACTATAAATTACTCGTTGTAAATCAAATCATTACAACTAAATCACACTGAGGTTACAGATCCACTCACCGACTACCTCAGGCCTCCACTCAGTAGTCTAATATCACTGAGCCTTCTCCACATCTGAGAATCAACAAATCAAATATAAGTTAGTAATCATGATCATCAATACTAAACTTATATCAATCTTTAACATTTAGGAACTTAACATAATTTACTTTTCAATTAATAGTCCTAATCACATTTTATGGATTTCAATATAACTCTTATCATATATTAATTATCAATCACAGTACCATTTTACAACAAGTACCAGTCGCATAACAATCAACAAGATAATAAAAAGCTATATCAGCCCTCCAAGCCGCTGGCTTCCTCCTAGAAGCCGCCGACTTCTTATCACCATCCACTGGTTTCCTAAAATGCAACACAAGCCGCCGGCTTGCCAAAGAAGCCGCCGGCTTCAACCAACTGGGCACAAGCCGCCGGCTTCATCATGAAGCCGCCGGTTTCAACAAACAAGACCAAGCCGCCGGCTTCCATATGAAGCCGCCGGCTTCCATCGTCGTCCAGGCCCTGTACGAACAGCAAAACCCTAACCCACGGGTTTTTAACAAAAATCACCCCAAACTCATTTTCTAACTGTTATATGTCACAAATACTTTCATATAAACACTATATAACAGTTATTACATGTTTCTAACATCTAACTCTTCCAAATCATCAATTCACCCAAATTTCAATCGAAATCAAATTCTTAAATACTCAAGAACACTTACTGATTGAAGAATATACTGATGATAATCTGTCCATGGTGAAGTTTCACGAGAATCACAACTTCCTGATTTGATTTCTAGTTTGATTCGGAGGTTTTCTGAGAGTTTCTGTGAGTTTTGAAGTTTCTAAATGAACTTTCCTAAAATGGAAAGTTAAATATATAGTCGGTTCACAAACCGCCTTCAATATACGGGTATAATTTAATACCCCATCTCAATCTATTGTCTGGAACCCGAAAACCATTTGCGAGTCCAAACATTTTATTGCACCGTCAACTATATTAATTTACAACAATTAATAATTTACTTATCACATTGGAATATTCGACTCATATTCCAATTATTTCAACTATTTCAAACAATATTATTTCCAAACTCATTTAAATACTTATTTAAATCAAGAAATAATATATAAACAACTAGGTCCATTTCGAGGATGTTACAACTCTCCCCTCCTTAAAGAGATTTCGTCCCCGAAATCTAATCTCATTCAATCTAATTAATATGATATAATCACATACATCTTAGCATACATTAGTCCTCAATAGCAACTTACAACTATTCTTAGACTAGTTGAATTCTTTCCACATGTACATATCCAATTGTACATGCTTCTATCTTTTCCTATGCACACTTACAGTGCATCTAATCAATATCATCAATCAGATATATCTTATAAGCAAACACTTACTTTAACAAGTGAAACCTACAATCACTAAATCAACAAGTAAAACTTAACATTACTTAATAGGTCTATGCAACCCGAAATTAGCAACATGCTAAAATCTTTAACCTATTCTCACTGTTCATCACTGTTTACAATAAAACAGCAGCAACAATATCACAACAACAGTGTTTATTAAACCCCAATGTACCTAGCAACACTGAAATATAATTTCAGTTTCACGACTAACAACCAGTCTAATATACAGATCACAATCTTAAATCTCTACCATCAAAGATCTGAAATTCAAATCTAGGTCAACTTTTCATCCAAAAGTTTCATACCTATACTCTTTTGAACAACCTATCATATTCACATATCATTATCACTATCATATGAAATCCTTTACTTAGAAGTAATCCAGATTCATATCACTTTAATAAGCACAGCAGAGGTCACACTCAATAGGTAAAACTACAATCAACAAGTACTTTGCTCAATCAACAATAGTACCACAATCAAATATTACCTACATTCAACCAACCTCTACATTGGCTTATTTCTGCTTGTAACTCCTTTCATTACAATCTATCAATTGTCAACAACAACAATTTACACATCCAATAATCACATAATCACTTAGTACTACATCCCATCAATATAGCAACTAAGTCAGTCTTAATCAATATTATGATACTACAACTTAAGTATCACAATATCACAATGTGCTACTTCTCAACACATTTTTAACAAAATCTACATCAAGTTAATCACAATTAACTGACCTCCACATATCTTATGGCACATTTTAATTCATTCTATTAAAACTTATCATGCCATTTATTATCATGTATATCACACATACATACCTACACAACTTCAGGTATTCTCTTAAATGGATATATACACATCAATTCCATTTCATTCTATACACTAGGCCATTCAAACTATTAGAGCCTTTATCAATCCTTTTCAATATTATTAATCATCACATATCCATACCACAGGACATGGAACAATTAAAATCAACAACTCTATGTTTCACTTATATACTTACCAGCTCGTATATAACTTAAACAATTTAAATTTAAACTTACAATAAAAGCTTAATGAATACAATCATCACTTATCAATCTCAAGGTTTCCCTTACTTTCTAACACATACAATTTCTTAAAATATGAACAATCATTCAATTCATATTTCCTCAATTTATCATACAAAGATCAACTAAATCTTTAACACCATCCAGCTCCAGATATACTTTCATATCATACCTTATTTGGATCTAATCCCACTTTACCACTTTATCACTTACTTTACTTGTATACTATCAACAAATAACAAAATAATCCATTCAATTCTTTCAATACTTAAGTAATTCACCATGAGGTACAAATCAACCTACACAATCATTAATAATAACTTTCAATTATTTCGCTTCTCACATTCTTACCCAATCATGGCTGTCATCACAAGCCTCGTACACTGGTATGACTGTCTTATCACAATTCTAATCAATGTGATTTAATTATTCTAACATATCTTAGCAAATTATAACTGTCATATCAAACAATGACTTTATATCTGTATAATTCTTTAACACATATTCAGTTCAAATATCAAATATTACTTAACTGAATACTCAATTATACTTAACACTATTTCAATTACTTAATACTAGCCTTAAGTAATGAACCAAGTTTCACAAACTTAGACAATTCATCTATCTCCTTTGGATCTTCAATGACCCGTTTCAACATAATTTAATCAATCTAGGAATTCAATCATATTCCCCACAATCATAACATTTCAATCTATGTTAGACTATTTCAACACACACAGTTGACTACTTGTCAACCTTGATTTCAATCAATCAATCAATAAAATCCTCTGATTGCTTTTCTCAAGTTTGACCTATCCTCAAACCAATCACAAGCAATTTATTTTATACACAATTCTCTATTCATGGTTTGACTTTCAAAGTTAATACACTATCAATATTAACTCCCAACAAACCATTTCATCTTATATGTTCACTTTCAAACATACATTTCAAATTATTACATTCAATAATACTTAGAATTCCTCAAGCAAGACAATATCAACCTACCTCAGCTTTGGCTTCATATAAGCCATATACAAAATAGTGACCCCTTTAAACACTATCAAATTCATCTACAAGTAATCTATCAAAATCAATCACAATTACTCATTCAACAAAATCAAATTTGTTAATTAGGTTTATCATCAAAACCTCTATCAATGACAACTATCATTTACACTGTCACTTTTACAGTCTAAAAGTCACAGTCCTATCAACTGATTGTTTTCTTGTCAAAACAATTATTAAACAACTTAGCATACCATCATGCTCCATTTCTAAAATCACATTACATTTCTTTTATACCAAGTAGCCTCAACAAGTTCATGTGACACCACATAATATAACAACGGTGATCAGGCGTTGCAAGATTATGTTATTCACAATCCATTCTCAGGCTACTCTACATTATAATTATCAATGTGATCTATTCTTATCTCATATGATTTCAAATCAATCAAAATTCATTTAATAGTTTCTAACAGCTGATACATACTCAAAATCAGCTTACTACTTACATATTCAACCTTACATATGCAAGCCATCTCACATAATTTATTTTCAACAACTGAATTACTCGGTATATCTACTGGTCTGAAACCTCAAACATATGATAACCTATCATCATAATTTCAATACTTATCACTAATCAATGTCCTTATTTACCTCAAAATTCAGGACACATCTTAATTAACTATTATCACTTTGACATATACTATACTATCAAGCATATTACACCCCTCGTTAATTATAAACAACTATATAATATTGGCGACTCGGAAGCGTATATTTAAAACATTTATATCAATGTACTCAAAATGTCAATAAACTTTTTCAAAGCCAAACACATGACATTTCAACAAACTCGGTGTTACATAATTCAAAACACTTTTACAGTTATAAAATTTACATCAGAGTAACAGCCTGTCAAACATTCCATCCAGTCCAACAACCTCCTGCCCAATACGTCCCATTAATATACAACCTGCAGGAAGAACTGTGGTGGGGTTAGCACAACGCTAAGTGAGTGAACCAATAACAACAGGCCAACTCAGCATAACAATCTGTTTACATAAAACACAATAAACAGAATATAAATCACTGACTCAATCAATTACTAGCCGACATTCACACAATGTCATTCAAACTACGTCAAGAGGATCGGTGGTCCCTGAGCAACCATATACCGGTTTGGCACCCAAGAACACTTATAGTTCAACTGTATAGGCCCATACAGCACTACCGATAACTTGTTGTTGATCACACACGACCTAGATCTCTAAACCAACAATTCAAGTTTATGAGATCTCCTGTCGTCTACAACAACAACAACAAGCCCAACTATCAAATCAAGTTGACCTCTGAATCTTACATATTAGCACAAATAAGCTAAGTAAGTAACATGCCAGTCTATCATGGCCACATGTTTCACAGATGCATCATATCACAGTAATATAATAAATTACTCGTTGTAAATCAAATCATTACAACTAAATCACACTGAGGTTACAGATCCACTCACCGACTACCTCAGGCCTCCACTCAGTAGTCTAATATCACTGAGCCTTCTCCACATCTGAGAATCAATAAATCAAATATAAGTTAGTAATCCATATCAATACATAACTTATATTAATCCATAATACTAGGAACTTAACATAATTAACATTTCAACTATTAGTTCCTAATTATGTATTAATGATTACAATAAAATCATTACTATTTGTTATCACGCAACTAGTACCAATCATATAAAAATCAACAAATTTCAAAGAAAAGCTGAGACAGCTCTCCAAGCCGCCGGCTTCATCCTAGAAGCCGCCGGCTTCTGGTCTCCACCCGCCGGCTTCACTATTCTAACCGCCGGGCAATTTACACATTGTGTTAACAGAACACAACTACGTTTTAAAGCCTACACCAGCCGCCGGGTCCATGTCCCAACCCGCCGGTTCCTACCAAAAACATCACAAGCCGCCGGCTTGGCTTATGAAGCCGCCGGCTTCAACCGAGTATGCACAAGCCGCCGGCTTCCTATAGAAGCCGCCGGCTTCTATCGTCGTTCAGGCCTGGTGCGATCTGCTCGAAACTTAACCCACGAAATTTATAACAAAATCACCCAAACTCAATTTTAAACACTTTTAAACCACTAGAAACATCAGATAATTATCATATAACACTTATAACATGTTTCTAACATCCAATTCTTCCAAATCACCAATTATCCCAATTTCAATCAAATGGAAATAATTAAACTTACTTCTTGATTTGAAGAACACTGAATTGAGGTAATGATTAGGATGAAACTAGAATCAATCACAGCTCCAAATTCATTTTCAATTTGATTTCTAGGTTTTCTTTTGAATTGATTTGGGTTTTGAGAGTTTTTGGAAGTTCATAATGAACTTTCCTAAAGAGGAAAGTTAAATAAATAGAAACTTAAGTCGGTTCCTCAACCGACCTTTCATTATACGGGTATAATTTAATACCCCATCTCAATCTATTGCCTGGAACCCGAAAACCATTTGCGAGTCCAAACATTTTATTGCACCGTCAACTATATTAATTTACAACAATTAATAATTCACTTATCACATTGGAATATTCAGCTCCTATTCCAATTATTTCAACTATTTCAAACAATATTATTTCCAAACTCATTTAAATACCTATTTAAATCAAGAAATAATGTAAAACAACTAGATCCATTTCGAGGATGTTACAACTCTCCCCCCCTTCAAGAGATTTCGCCCCCGAAATCTAACCTCAACTAATCGAACTAATATGATATAATCACATACATCTTAGTATTCATTAGTCCTCAATAGCAACTTACAACTATTCTTAGACTAGTTGAATTCTTTCCACATGCACATATCCAATTGTACATGCTTCTATCCTTTCCTACGCACACACACAGTGCATCTAATCAATATCATAATTCAGATATATCTTATAGACCAACACTTACTTCAACAAGTGAAACCTACAATCACTTAATCAACAAGTAAAACTTAACATCACTTAATAGGTCTATGCAACCAGAAATTAGCAATGTGCTAAAATCTTTAACCTATTACCACTGTTCATCTCTGTTAACAGCAAAACAGCAACAACAGTATCATAACAACAGGGTTCTAAAACCACCATACCTGTATCCATACTGAAATTTAATTTCAGCTTACAACTAGCAATCAGTCTAATATATAGATAACAATCTCAAATCTTTACCACCAAAGATTTGAAATTCAAATCTAAGTCAACTTTTCACTCAAAAGTTTCATACCTACTCTTGTGAATAACCTATCATATTCACATATCACTTTAATCATATGAAATCATTTACTTAAAGTAATCCAGATTCATATTACCTAAATAAGCAAAGCAGAGGTCACATTCAGTAGGTAAAACCAAAATCAACAAGTACTTTGCTCAATTAACAAAAGTACCACAATCAATCTTACCTACAATCAACCAACCTCTACATTGACTTATTTCCACTGGTGACACCCTATCAATTGTTAGCAACAACAATTAACCAAATAATAATCACAACACTAGGGATTACACACCACAGTATATCTATCAATACTCACTATTTATCTTCAAAATATAACTAACCATCAAGTTAGAATTCATATTTTACTTAAACTGATAAGACATCAAAATCTTCTCTTAGCAACCAGTTAACTCACTTTTAATAACTACTAATCACAAGCAATTAGAAGTTATACAACTATAATCACACAATCACTTAGTTATTCAACACTAGATCCCATTAATCTAGCAACTAAATCAGTCTTAATCAACATATCATGATACTATGGTTCAAGCATCACACTAACTAACTTTCACAACACCTATGGTACATTTTAATTCATTCAATTAAAATTTATCATACCAATTATTATCATGTATATCACACTTATATACATATACAGTCTCAATTAATTCTATATAATAGGCCATTCAGACTGTCATAGTCTTTATCAAGCCTTCACATTACTACTGCTCATCACATATCCACACCACAGGATATAGGATAATTAACAACTCTATGTTTCACTTATATACTTATCAACTCGTATATAGCTTAAGCATTTCAATCTAAACTTCCAATAAAAGTCTGGTGAATACAATCATCACCTATCAATTTCAAGGTTTCCCTTACTCTAACACCTTCAGTTATACACACATCAGGTTCTCAACCCCAAAGTTCAAATAATCATTATTCTTAAACTATCAAAATAATGATCATTACACTAAATCTCATACTTGATTTCTTAAAATATGAACAATCATCCAATTCATATTCCTCATTTTATTAATAAAGATCAACTAGATCTTTAGTACAGTCTAATCCTAGATATACTATCATATCCTTTCTTATTTGGATCTAATCCCAATTTGCCACTTTATCACCTATTTCATTTGTATACCATCAACAATTAACCAAAGAATCCATTCAATTCTTTCAATACTTAGGTAATCCACCATAAGGTATCAATCAACCTAGGCAACTATTAATAATAACTTCCAATTATTTCTTATTTCCCATTCTTACCCAATCAAAGCTATCATCACAAGCCTCACACCCTGGTAAGAATTTCTTATCACAATTTTAATCAATGTGACTCAATTTATTCTTAGCAAATTATAACTGTCATATCATACAATGACTTCCTATCCGTATAATTCTCCAATACATATTCAGTTCAAATATCAATCATTGCTTAACTGAATACTCAATTATACTTAACACTATTTCAATTACTTAACACTAGCTTTAAGTACTTATTCAAGTTTCACAAACTTAGAAAATTTGGGAATTTAACCACATTCCCCACATAATTATAATATTACAGTCAATATTAGACTTTTTTCAACACAAACAGTTGACTATATGTCAACTCTGGTTTCAATCAACCAATCTATAAAATTTTCAAATTGCTTTCCTCAAGTTTGATCCAAACTCAAACCAATCACAAGCAATTAATTTTATACACAATTTTCTATTCATGGTTTGACTTTCAAAGTTAACATACTATCAATATTAACTCACAACAAACCATTTCATTTTATATGTTCACTTTCAGACATATATTTCAAATTATTTCATTCAATAATATTATCAGTCCTTCCCAAGGACAAAATCAACCTACCTCAACTTTGGCTCCATGCAAGCCATTACACCTTGTATGTTTACTTTCAAACAAAATTTTCAATTTATTACTTTCAATGACCTTATCAATCCTTCACAAGGACCAGGTCAAATTATATTAATCCTGGCTCCATACAAGCCATTTCCTTTTATATGTTTATTATCAAACATAAACTTTCAATTATTACATTTAATAATACTTAGAATTCCTCAAGCAAGACAATACCATCATGTCTCAACTTTGGCCTCATACAAGCCAATTATCAAATAGTGATTCATTTAAACACTATCAAATTCATTTACAAGTAATTTATCACAATTACTTATTCAACAAAATCAAATTAATCACTTAGGTTTATCATCAAAACCTATATCAATGACAACTATTACTTACACTGACACTGTTCTATTAACCAATTGTTTTCTTATCAAAACAATTATTAAACACTTTAGCATACTTTCATGCTTAGTTATTCCAAATCACATTACATTTATTTTATACAAAGTAGCCTCAACAAGTTCATGTGACACAACATAATATAACAACGGTGATCAGGCGTTGCAAGATTATGATCTTCACAATCCCTTCTCAGGCTACTCCACTTTATAATTATCAATGTGATCTATTCTCCTTTTATATTAAATACTTTATGATTTTCAAATCAATCATATTCTATTTAATAGTTTATATCAGCTGATACACATTCAAATCAGCTTACTACTTACATTCTCACACAATGTTCTAACTTTCAACAACTGGATTACTCAATGTTTCTACTTGCCCGAAACCTCAAACATATGATAACCTATCATCATAATTTTAATACTAAACACAATTCAATGTCCCTATTTACTACAAAATTCAGGACACATCATAATTAACTAGCATCACTTTGACATATGCTATACTATCAAGCATCAATGTCACCACAAATCTACTCAATCATGTTACTATAAAACATTTCTTTTATTAATTTCACAATTGACCAGAAAGATCTATCACTTCCCAATCAATTTCACATTATTACACTCTACATTTCTCTTAAACCTATCAGTCATGGTTTATATCAAGTGTTTAACTATAGTCAACACATATCATATAGTCACATAAACACATATTTTCTCAAATAGCAGTCATTATCAATTCAAATGACACAACCTTTCCTAACAAGGATTTAGATCACACCTTGTGATTAATCCATTAACATAATACTATCAATTATCTCGTCTCACCAATAAAGACACTCCTTAGGTTCTAACATCAATCATGTTAAACCTTAATCAACTCTTTATCTACTCATTTAATCACATTTCTGCATTTTCAATTCAATCAGAAATAACCACTACAATGAGTATCCCATTCAATACCTCTATCCTCATGTCAACCTATAACAATCATTAGTTGACTCAACACTGGGGAATCATATCAGTCTGACTCAATTAACTTCATAACAAAGCTTACTCAACATAACAGAGTAAACAATACAAGTTAATTTAAATTAACAAAGGCTTATCAAAGATTACCTGACAAATCTTAAGCCAGCAATGTTGAGGAAACATGGAATAAACCAACCAGTTACTCATGTTCCTCCGTCTCTGCATTCAAACAAGAACTTCATAACTTGTTATGGGTTAGTACACATGCAACTAATCACTTTCTCACACATTCACTAATCAATTAAACCCGCACCCACTGGAATGTTTGACTCAACTCAATCAAAGTTTAGGATTGAACAATCTATCATGTTCAATTCACCCAAACTATTGCTCTGATACCAACTTATTACACCCCTCGTTAATTATAAACAACTATATAATATTGGCGACTCGGAAGCGTATATTTAAAACATTTATATCAATGTACTCAAAATGTCAATAAACTTTTTCAAAGCCAAACACATGACATTTCAACAAACTCGGTGTTACATAATTCAAAACACTTTTACAGTTATAAAATTTACATCAGAGTAATAGCCTGTCAAACATTCCATCCAGTCCAACAACCTCCTGCCCAATACGTCCCATTAATATACAACCTGCAGGAAGAACTGTGGTGGGGTTAGCACAACGCTAAGTGAGTGAACCAATAACAACAGGCCAACTCAGCATAACAATCTGTTTACATAAAACACAATAAACAGAATATAAATCACTGACTCAATCAATTACTAGCCGACATTCACACAATGTCATTCAAACTACGTCAAGAGGATCGGTGGTCCCTGAGCAACCATATACCGGTTTGGCACCCAAGAACACTTATAGTTCAACTGTATAGGCCCATACAGCACTACCGATAACTTGTTGTTGATCACACACGACCTAGATCTCTAAACCAACAATTCAAGTTTATGAGATCTCCTGTCGTCTACAACAACAACAACAAGCCCAACTATCAAATCAAGTTGACCTCTGAATCTTACATATTAGCACAAATAAGCTAAGTAAGTAACATGCC
The DNA here is from genome assembly GCA_949592205.1 of Helichrysum umbraculigerum. NCBI lineage: Eukaryota > Viridiplantae > Streptophyta > Magnoliopsida > Asterales > Asteraceae > Helichrysum > Helichrysum umbraculigerum. The sequence continues at coordinate 53,259,079 of CATIUR010000004.1, forward strand.
AGTCTATCATGGCCACATGTTTCACAGATGCATCATATCACAGTAATATAATAAATTACTCGTTGTAAATCAAATCATTACAACTAAATCACACTGAGGTTACAGATCCACTCACCGACTACCTCAGGCCTCCACTCAGTAGTCTAATATCACTGAGCCTTCTCCACATCTGAGAATCAATAAATCAAATATAAGTTAGTAATCCATATCAATACATAACTTATATTAATCCATAATACTAGGAACTTAACATAATTAACATTTCAACTATTAGTTCCTAATTATGTATTAATGATTACAATAAAATCATTACTATTTGTTATCACGCAACTAGTACCAATCATATAAAAATCAACAAATTTCAAAGAAAAGCTGAGACAGCTCTCCAAGCCGCCGGCTTCATCCTAGAAGCCGCCGGCTTCTGGTCTCCACCCGCCGGCTTCACTATTCTAACCGCCGGGCAATTTACACATTGTGTTAACAGAACACAACTACGTTTTAAAGCCTACACCAGCCGCCGGGTCCATGTCCCAACCCGCCGGTTCCTACCAAAAACATCACAAGCCGCCGGCTTGGCTTATGAAGCCGCCGGCTTCAACCGAGTATGCACAAGCCGCCGGCTTCCTATAGAAGCCGCCGGCTTCTATCGTCGTTCAGGCCTGGTGCGATCTGCTCGAAACTTAACCCACGAAATTTATAACAAAATCACCCAAACTCAATTTTAAACACTTTTAAACCACTAGAAACATCAGATAATTATCATATAACACTTATAACATGTTTCTAACATCCAATTCTTCCAAATCACCAATTATCCCAATTTCAATCAAATGGAAATAATTAAACTTACTTCTTGATTTGAAGAACACTGAATTGAGGTAATGATTAGGATGAAACTAGAATCAATCACAGCTCCAAATTCATTTTCAATTTGATTTCTAGGTTTTCTTTTGAATTGATTTGGGTTTTGAGAGTTTTTGGAAGTTCATAATGAACTTTCCTAAAGAGGAAAGTTAAATAAATAGAAACTTAAGTCGGTTCCTCAACCGACCTTTCATTATACGGGTATAATTTAATACCCCATCTCAATCTATTGCCTGGAACCCGAAAACCATTTGCGAGTCCAAACATTTTATTGCACCGTCAACTATATTAATTTACAACAATTAATAATTCACTTATCACATTGGAATATTCAGCTCCTATTCCAATTATTTCAACTATTTCAAACAATATTATTTCCAAACTCATTTAAATACCTATTTAAATCAAGAAATAATGTAAAACAACTAGATCCATTTCGAGGATGTTACAAAGCATCACTGTCATAACAAGCCTACTCAATCCTGTTACTATAAAACATTTCATTTCTTAATTTACAATTGCCCAGAAAGATCCATCACTTCCCAATCAATTTAGCTTTATCATAAGCCCTATTTCTTATAAACCTATCAGTCATTGTTTAGGTCAAGTGTTTAACTATAGTCGACACATATCATATAGTCACATAAACCCATATTTTCTCAATTAGCAGTCATTATCAATTCAAATGACACAACCTTCCTTAACAAGGATTTAGATCACATGTAACACCCCCAAATTCGTTTAGCGGAAGCATTTAGTTTAATTACTGGGGTGTCACAATAATAAAGCATGCATACGTATCAGAGCTAATGATTACAACAGAACAATATATAATAAGATGCCAAAAGTTATTAATTACAAAGTTTACGATTCCTCGAATCGTATAAGTTAAAAGTAATAAGTTTACAAAAGTAGATTTCTGAATTATGACTAAAGCATTTCAGTTATACTAAAGAAATCCATGTGTTTCCAAAAAGTTGGCATCCTAACTTCAAGGGTCGCCTAGTTCTCCATGTGTGTTGGCGATTCTTATATGCGCAGCTAATTCCCTGAAAAACATAGTAAAAGTCAACAACTAGGTTGAGTGAATTCACAGGTTTTAAGTTTACACAAGTTGAATCAAGTTTGTATCACAGTTGTTATCCAAATATGTTCACAAATAGTATTGCCATAATAGTCGAGTATAAGTTTTGTAGAATGTTATACAAATACCAGTTTTGTGGGTTGTTCGCCCAAAGTTCAAGTTAAAACATGTGCTGGTCGTTCTCCAGCGAGTTACAAATACACAGTACCGGTCGTTCTCCGGTCAAATACGCACGGGTCGTTTTCCCGTTCAACAAAAACAGTTTACCGGTCGTTCTCCGGTCTAGTAACGCACGGGTCGTTCTCCCGTCCAACAAACGCATGGGTCGTTCTCCCATCCAAGACGCACGGGTCGTTCTCCCGTCCCTTGGCAGTCGTTCTCTGGCACTAAAATACGTGGCTGGTCGTTCTCCAGCGTTTTACACAAAAGTACCGGTCGTTCTCCGGTATACCAAACAAGTTTAAAAGTTATGTTTGTGTCGGTCGTTCCCCGACAAGTTACCAAATGTACCGGTCGTTCTCCGGTAAGATACCAAGTTAGTGTCGGTCGTTCTCCGACAAGTTACAAATATGTACCGGTCGTTCTCCGGTAAGATACCAAAATAGTTTACAGTCGTTTGCAAAACAGTTTACCGGTCGTTCTCCGGTCTAGTTAAAACAGTGTGTCGATAATTTATCCCATTAGTTCAGTGTGTCAATATGTAAATGTTAATTCGCAAACACCAGTTTGTTCAACAGTTAAATAGTTCAAAGTACTCTAATAGTTCGAGTAAACAAGTATGATAAACAATCATATAAGTAAAAGCAGTTTATGGCAATAAGTAAAATAGTTGACTATGTTTTCCACCCCTGTTCAAAAGCAGTTAAATCAGTAAAAGTAGGGGCTGTGAACTCACCTGTTGAGTTTAAGTAGTTGTGCGAGTGCTAGCAAACCTAAGCCCAAGTACGGTCTGAAATCTCCTAACGTCCTAAACGTACGAGATTTAATAAGTATGTGGATGTCTAAACTAATCATCCATGCTAGTGTTTGTACAACCAAGTCACGTCCAAATCGTTCGTTTAATGTTTATGTTTGTATTTCGTTGTTTGTGAAAACGTATACGACTCGTTGGTGAAAGTTTGAAATCAACATTTCAATAAAACAAGTATGTTTGAACTGTTTGTAAGGCTCGTGAATCGAATTTGTATAAAGATATGCGTTTCCGGTTAGTTCGACACTTAGTGAAAACAAGTTTTTAAACTTCCTGTTTTTAGCGACGTAAGGTGCGACGCTGAGTGGTTATGCGACGTAGGGTGCGACGTACGGGTCTACGTCGCATTCAGGTTTTGCGACGTCATGGGTTGCGTCGCATAGGCGACGCTCGCAATTTAATGCGACGTAGTGGTCTGCGTCGCTATGTGCGACTTAAGGAAGGGTAATGCGACGTAAAGGCCTACGTCGCAGTACTGTTTTCGGTCCCAATGCGACGTAGTCGCCTGTTCGACGAACAGCGAGAAAAAATCGGATTTTTGGTTGATTTGGAACGTTTTCGGTTGTATAAAACACTAAAACATGTTATTCTAAGTATGTTAAACACTAAGTAGCAATTATAACTTGGAAATCTAAAGATTTGCGGGATTTGTCGGAAACTTACGAGTGTCGGATTTGAAATCCGAAAAGGTAGAAAGATAGATCGTAGTCTCGTGGTCGTTTTCCTCTATTTTGTTTGTTGATTCGGCGTCGTTTGATGGTAGTTTTGTGGTGATTTGTGTGGTGGTTTTGGTAGGTGGTGGTGATAATAGAGAGAAAAGAGAAAGAGAAAAGAAAGAAAGTGAAAAGAAATGGAGAGAAAATAGGGAGGTGGAGGTGGTTTTGTTCCACTTCTGCCTCCGTGTTTGCGTTCCGTGTTTGTTTATCCGATCGTTAAATATTACAGTATTTCAACTAATGTATTTTTAAATTACATATTTCATTATATTTAATTAGGCTCTTTTTATGGAACCAAATTTATAAATTTTATAAATTTCAAACTTTGTTTGATTTTAATTATACGTTTTGACGTTTTGCGTTATAAAATGAATTGGTAAATATTTTTGACAAAATATTTATTAGTTACTACGTTATTTAATAATTTCGTTTTATTAAATAATTTTGTTCACCAACAGTCGTACGTTTTTGTCGCGTTTGTTTTCAAATTGTTCTGTACGTAATTACAACTAATTACGAATACGTAATACTGCGCGTACTAACTAGTTGGGCTATGCTAGACTTACCTCTAAAATGTGTTGTGAATTCACTCAAGTAGGGAATTAGCCTAATAATGCAAGTGATTAATATAATTAATCGCGTTTAAATTTGCGAGTTGTTACATTCTCCCCATGTTAGAGAAATCTCGTCCCGAGATTTAAATCAAGTCGGATCGCCCACGGCGTATGTTCTCCGATAAATCGCGGTATAGTTTAAATAGTTCAAGTTCGTTTCGTGGTCAGCGTTTACCAAGTGGTACGTTTGAATTGACATTCGAATGAAAGAAACGTTAAATCGTAGCAATAGTTGGTAAGACATACCGTGCTTGCCATAGTCCGCAACAGTTTCCGGTGCACGAAGAATGTATGCGCGGCTTGGGGTGTAGCCTTTGTTAACGGCGCGGTTGTTGTTCTGATTGTTGTTCCCGGTGTTGTCCTGGTTGTTGTTCAGTTTTGGACATTGATTTCGAAAGTGTCGAGATTCACCGCACTCGTAACAGGCGTTTGATCGAGGAGGAGGGTTGGTTTTACAGTTTTGGGCCAAATGACCCCAGTTTTTGCAATCTTGGCAGAAAGCACAGTTGCCATTATGATGCATCCCGCACTTGTCGCATTTTGGTTTGTTGCCAAGATAGGTTTTGGGTCCAGAGTTGGTGATTGCGGCAAAGGCTCGGGTGTTTCCCGGGTTTTTGTTTTGTTGACCCTGACGGTCGTTACCCTCGCTGTTCCATTTACGTTTGTGGGTTCCAGAGTCGCCCGCATCAGTACGGGTAAGTTCAGCTTTCCCTGTGATAGCTTTCAGGGTTCTAATCTCGACCGCGTCGTCGGTTAAGCTGTGAGCCAGATCCACTGCGCTCCTAAAAGTGGCGGGTTTGGAGGACATAACCATGCCTCGGATTTGTGGTGCCAAACCCCTGTTGTAACGCTCAATGCGTTTGCTCTCGGGGGTTACCATATGAGGCACCAGACGTGCAAGCTCCTGAAATCTAGTTGTGTAACCGGAAATGTCAGCTCCGATCATCTGAATATTCCAAAACTCGGTTTCGAGTTTCTGCATCTCGTTGGGAGGGCAAAATTCCTCCATCATCATCTGCTTCAGAGTTACCCAGGTCATGGAATGAGCAGCTGGGCGTCCCATAATCTGGACTTGAGCGTTCCACCAGGTTAGCGCTTTGTCGGCTAAAGTGCAGGTGGCGTATTTCACGATCTTGTCGTTGGCGCAGTCGCTGATGTCGATGACTGATTCCATCTTTTCAATCCAGTGGACCAGGCCAATGGCCCCTTCGGTCCCGGTGAAGGTGCTGGGTTTACAAGACTGAAAGGTTTTGTAGGAACACCCCTGCTGGGTATTAGTTGGAGTTTCGCTGTTGACGGGGGTAGCTCCACTGTTGTTGGTTGGGTTTTCACGATTTCTGCTAGCCTCGTACTGAGCAATAGCCTCAGCCACGCGGCGTTCGATGATTTGTTCGGTTGTTTCTGGAGGTACAGGTGGAGAATTTCGTCGACTGTTTCGAGTCTTTCTTTGTTTAGGTGGCATGCTGACGTTCTGCGATGAAAAGATGCAGAAGTCAATGCCAATGAAAAATATGTGAGGAATAAAGTTTCACATATTTCAAGTTTTCGAGTATCAAGCAAAATTTGTCGAATCCCCATCACGTATCTTACGACTATGAAACACCCATATGTACTTAGTATGATATAATTACGTTGGCCAGGCGTCATTATATGATGCCAAATACATACTTCTTTTCATCAACCGTTTAATCACGATCAGGTTCATATGAGATCAGAGTACAATGAACGAGTCGGATATGGTGAACAGTTCACGCGTATCGAGGTATCGTAACGATAGTTTAGATGTATGCAAATGTATGTATGCATGTACGTTCTAGCCAAGGCTATAGTCTAGGTCTCTAGGTTTCTAAGTCACCTAAAGTTTCCTAGTTCGCTATAACCATTGGCTCTGATACCAATCTGTAACACCCCCAAATTCGTTTAGCGGAAGCATTTAGTTTAATTACTGGGGTGTCACAATAATAAAGCATGCATACGTATCAGAGCTTATGATTACAGCAGAACAATATATAATAAGATGCCAAAAGTTATTAATTACAAAGTTTACGATTCCTCGAATCGTATAAGTTAAAAGTAATAAGTTTACAAAAGTAGATTTCTGAATTATGACTAAAGCATTTCAGTTATACTAAAGAAATCCATGTGTTTCCAAAAAGTTGGCATCCTAACTTCAAGGGTCGCCTAGTTCTCCATGTGTGTTGGCGATTCTTATATGCGCAGCTAATTCCCTGAAAAACATAGTAAAAGTCAACAACTAGGTTGAGTGAATTCACAGGTTTTAAGTTTACACAAGTTGAATCAAGTTTGTATCACAGTTGTTATCCAAATATGTTCACAAATAGTATTGCCATAATAGTCGAGTATAAGTTTTGTAGAATGTTATACAAATACCAGTTTTGTGGGTTGTTCGCCCAAAGTTCAAGTTAAAACACGTGCTGGTCGTTCTCCAGCGAGTTACAAATACACAGTACCGGTCGTTCTCCGGTCAAATACGCACGGGTCGTTTTCCCGTTCAACAAAAACAGTTTACCGGTCGTTCTCCGGTCTAGTAACGCACGGGTCGTTCTCCCGTCCAACAAACGCATGGGTCGTTCTCCCATCCAAGACGCACGGGTCGTTCTCCCGTCCCTTGGCCAGTCGTTCTCTGGCACTAAAATACGTGGCTGGTCGTTCTCCAGCGTTTTACACAAAAGTACCGGTCGTTCTCCGGTATACCAAACAAGTTTAAAAGTTATGTTTGTGTCGGTCGTTCCCCGACAAGTTACCAAATGTACCGGTCGTTCTCCGGTAAGATACCAAGTTAGTGTCGGTCGTTCTCCGACAAGTTACAAATATGTACCGGTCGTTCTCCGGTAAGATACCAAAATAGTTTACAGTCGTTTGCAAAACAGTTTACCGGTCGTTCTCCGGTCTAGTTAAAACAGTGTGTCGATAATTTATCCCATTAGTTCAGTGTGTCAATATGTAAATGTTAATTCGCAAACACCAGTTTGTTCAACAGTTAAATAGTTCAAAGTACTCTAATAGTTCGAGTAAACAAGTATGATAAACAATCATATAAGTAAAAGCAGTTTATGGCAATAAGTAAAATAGTTGACTATGTTTTCCACCCCTGTTCAAAAGCAGTTAAATCAGTAAAAGTAGGGGCTGTGAACTCACCTGTTGAGTTTAAGTAGTTGTGCGAGTGCTAGCAAACCTAAGCCCAAGTACGGTCTGAAATCTCCTAACGTCCTAAACGTACGAGATTTAATAAGTATGTGGATGTCTAAACTAATCATCCATGCTAGTGTTTGTACAACCAAGTCACGTCCAAATCGTTCGTTTAATGTTTATGTTTGTATTTCGTTGTTTGTGAAAACGTATACGACTCGTTGGTGAAAGTTTGAAATCAACATTTCAATAAAACAAGTATGTTTGAACTGTTTGTAAGGCTCGTGAATCGAATTTGTATAAAGATATGCGTTTCCGGTTAGTTCGACACTTAGTGAAAACAAGTTTTTAAACTTCCTGTTTTTAGCGACGTAAGGTGCGACGCTGAGTGGTTATGCGACGTAGGGTGCGACGTACGGGTCTACGTCGCATTCAGGTTTTGCGACGTCATGGGTTGCGTCGCATAGGCGACGCTCGCAATTTAATGCGACGTAGTGGTCTGCGTCGCTATGTGCGACTTAAGGAAGGGTAATGCGACGTAAAGGCCTACGTCGCAGTACTGTTTTCGGTCCCAATGCGACGTAGTCGCCTGTTCGACGAACAGCGAGAAAAAATCGGATTTTTGGTTGATTTGGAACGTTTTCGGTTGTATAAAACACTAAAACATGTTATTCTAAGTATGTTAAACACTAAGTAGCAATTATAACTTGGAAATCTAAAGATTTGCGGGATTTGTCGGAAACTTACGAGTGTCGGATTTGAAATCCGAAAAGGTAGAAAGATAGATCGTAGTCTCGTGGTCGTTTTCCTCTATTTTGTTTGTTGATTCGGCGTCGTTTGATGGTAGTTTTGTGGTGATTTGTGTGGTGGTTTTGGTAGGTGGTGGTGATAATAGAGAGAAAAGAGAAACAGAAAAGAAAGAAAGTGAAAAGAAATGGAGAGAAAATAGGGAGGTGGAGGTGGTTTTGTTCCACTTCTGCCTCCGTGTTTGCGTTCCGTGTTTGTTTATCCGATCGTTAAATATTACAGTATTTCAACTAATGTATTTTTAAATTACATATTTCATTATATTTAATTAGGCTCTTTTTATGGAACCAAATTTATAAATTTTATAAATTTCAAACTTTGTTTGATTTTAATTATACGTTTTGACGTTTTGCGTTATAAAATGAATTGGTAAATATTTTTGACAAAATATTTATTAGTTACTACGTTATTTAATAATTTCGTTTTATTAAATAATTTTGTTCACCAACAGTCGTACGTTTTTGTCGCGTTTGTTTTCAAATTGTTCTGTACGTAATTACAACTAATTACGAATACGTAATACTGCGCGTACTAACTAGTTGGGCTATGCTAGACTTACCTCTAAAATGTGTTGTGAATTCACTCAAGTAGGGAATTAGCCTAATAATGCAAGTGATTAATATAATTAATCGCGTTTAAATTTGCGAGTTGTTACATCACACCTAGTGATTAATCCATTAACATAATACTATCAATTATTTTGTATCACCAATAAAGACACTCTTAGGTTCTAACATCAATCTTGTTAAACCTTAATCAACTCTCTGTCTACTTAAACATATTTCTGCATTTACAATTCAATCAGAAATAACCACAACAATGAACAACAATGAGCATCTCATTTAGTACTTCTATCCTCATGTCAACATATAGCAATCATCAGTTGACTCAAAACTGGGGAATCATATCAGTCTGACTCAATTAACTTCACAACAAAGCTTACTCAACATAACAGAGTAAACAATTCAAGTTAATTTAAATTAACATAGGCTCATCAAAGATTACCTGACAATCTTCAGCCCACGAGTGTTGAGGAAACATGAAATATACCGATCAGATACTCATGTTCCTCCGTCTCTACAATCAAACAACAACTTCACAACTTGTTACGGGTTAGTACATCTTCACCTAACTACTTTCTCATACATCAACTAAACCCGCACCCACTGGAATGTTTGACTCAACTCAATCAAAGTTTAGGATTGAACATTCTATCAAGTCCAATTCACCCAAACTATTGCTCTGATACCAACTTATAACACCCCTCGTTAATTATAAACACTATATATAATATTTGCGACTCGGAAGCGTATATATTTCAAAACATTTCTATCAATGTCAATTAAAATGTCAATAAACTTTTTCAAATCTAATACATGACATTTTAACAAACTCGGTGTTATATAATTCAGCACATCTCTTTAGTTATAAAACTAACATCAGAGTAAAGCCTGTCAAACATTCCATCCAGTCCAACAACTTCCTGCCCTGCCCAATACGTCCCATCTATTTCAACCTGCAGGCAGAACTGTGGTGGGGTTAGCATAAAGCTAAGTGAATGAAACTATAAGCAACAGTCCAACCTAGCATAACAATCTGTTTACGTCAAATAACAATAAACAGAAAACCAATCAATCACTCGACATCCAATCAATGTCATACACACAACATCATGAGGATCGGTGGTCCCTGAGACACCCTAATACCGGTTTGGTACTCAAGGAACTCTTATCATTCATCTGTATTGGCCCATACAGAACTACCGATAACTTGTTGCCGATCACACACGACCTAGATCTCTAAACCAACCTTTCAAGTTTCCGAGATCTCCTGTCGTCTACAACAACAACAAGCCCAACCGTCAAATCAAGTTGACCTCACAGTCTTACATAATAGCACAATCAGCCAATTAAGCAACTAGTTAATCTATCATGGCAAGATATCTCAACAGATGCATCATATCAAAGTAATACTATAAATTACTCGTTGTAAATCAAATCATTACAACTAAATCACACTGAGGTTACAGATCCACTCACCGACTACCTCAGGCCTCCACTCAGTAGTCTAATATCACTGAGCCTTCTCCACATCTGAGAATCAACAAATCAAATATAAGTTAGTAATCATGATCATCAATACTAAACTTATATCAATCTTTAACATTTAGGAACTTAACATAATTTACTTTTCAATTACTAGTTCCTAATCACATTTTATGGATTTCAATATAACTCTTATCATATATTAATTATCAATCACAGTACCATTTTACAACAAGTACCAGTCGCATAACAATCAACAAGATAATAAAAAGCTATATCAGCCCTCCAAGCCGTCGGCTTCCTCCTAGAAGCCGCCGGCTTCTTATCACCATCCACTGGTTTCCTAAAATGCAACACAAGCCGCCGGCTTGCCAAAGAAGCCGCCGGCTTCAACCAACTGGGCACAAGCCGCCGGCTTCATCATGAAGCCGCCGGTTTCAACAAACAAGACCAAGCCGCCGGCTTCCATATGAAGCCGCCGGCTTCCATCGTCGTCCAGGCCCTGTACGAACAGCAAAACCCTAACCCACGGGTTTTTAACAAAAATCACCCCAAACTCATTTTCTAACTGTTATATGTCACAAATACTTTCATATAAACACTATATAACAGTTATTACATGTTTCTAACATCTAATTCTTCCAAATCATCAATTCACCCAAATTTCAATCGAAATCAAATTCTTAAATACTCAAGAACACTTACTGATTGAAGAATATACTGATGATAATCTGTCCATGGTGAAGTTTCACGAGAATCACAACTTCCTGATTTGATTTCTAGTTTGATTCGGAGGTTTTCTGAGAGTTTCTGTGAGTTTTGAAGTTTCTAAATGAACTTTCCTAAAATGGAAAGTTAAATATATAGTCGGTTCACAAACCGCCTTCAATATACGGGTATAATTTAATACCCCATCTCAATCTATTGTCTGGAACCCGAAAACCATTTGCGAGTCCAAACATTTTATTGCACCGTCAACTATATTAATTTACAACAATTAATAATTTAATTATCACATTGGAATATTCGACTCATATTCCAATTATTTCAACTATTTCAAACAATATTATTTCCAAACTCATTTAAATACTTATTTAAATCAAAAAATAATATATAAACAACTAGGTCCATTTCGAGGATGTTACACCTTGACTATTCATCAATAACATTTAACGAAATCATAGTAAACACTCGCTTATCCTCTGTTGACCGAGTCTCCGTACAAACCTCTTTAGTTTTGTTTTCTTTATTTAAATTAGTATTTAGTTATAAAAACCAAACCTATCCAAAAACTTTTAAAAACCCTAGCTGAATCTCCAAAGATAATAAAACTTCCTAGACTCCCATGCCCGTTGTAGTTTGAAGAACGACACCTGAGTCATACATACCACTTGCTGCCCTTTTAGGTCTGTCAGTAGTATACAACTTAGGATTCCCCTGCTCTATAAATTTAAAACTCACTGTTCGCCGCTTCTATTGCTGTTGGAACAATGACCGGAATCAAATCCGTCCGACCGATAGAGGCACGACAATGATCCATTGATTTATGATTGAGTTTTCTATTGATTGGTCATTATTGATGATTGTTGGTTTTAACTGATGATTATCACTAAATAGATTGAGTTGATAGGCTAGGATCAATTATTGTTAAGAATTGGCAATGAATGTGATAACTAGTAATAGTTATAGACTTTGTTGATTCAAGTTATAAGGATAAATCATACAAACGGTGTAGTTATAATTCATAATGCAATTTGGTGGATAACGTTAATTTGAACTGTTAGCGGGTTGAAAACAACTTTATATCTTTATGAATTGTGTTTAATCAATTAATCCTGCAAAGATGGTTGATACATTTGTCATGTCACAATGAAGTTCATACATTAGCAATTCAATAAAGTGATAATCGGATTCTGAGGAAACTAGTCTAAGCAATTGTACTTCTTTTACCATTTGAATTTAATCTTTTATTTTAATTAAGTTATTTTATTAATTCTTTATTTTAATAAATTAGTCTTCTTTAATTAATCATTTCTTTTATAATTGTTTATTATTTGTTCGATCGGAACAATAACGTCCCCACTCTTTACTGCTTTAATTAATTGTAGTAATTTCCAATTTGTTGATATTGACATCCGTTCCCTGTGTTCGACTCGGACTTACTAAACTATACTATATATGATCTGGTATTCTTGCCTGTGTTGTGTGTAGTAAGTTAGGTATTTTCCATTTTAAAACTAAAACCCCGTTTACACGACATCAAGTTTTTGGCGCCGCTGCCGGGGATCGAACCCGGGTCACCTGCGTAAGTTAGGGTCCCCTAAATTAACTACACAATCACTTTGGATCATCAAAACAATATAATCTTGTGACCCCGTTTTCTCTCTAGCCTTGGGCGATTTTTACCTTTCATACCCTAATTCGTCTATCAACAATTCTTAACTTCTGATTGATAATTTTCATACTGTTTTGAATCTTCCCGAGGATTCAGTAATCATTTTGTAAGATTACTTGGTCGGAAAATTGAGGTTGTTTGATATTCGTTTTTTAGGGTTTGGCCAATTTATTAATCGTCATTGTCTAGGGTTTATTATTCTGCCGTGGTACTTTCTTATACCTACCGATTGTGATTCACTCCTATCCATTGTTTAATCATTGTGTGGGACGAAGATCTTAATTGGTTTAGGGTTTATATTTACGGCGTTATTATCGAAACCTTTTTCCGCTTCAGGATCAAGCTAGGGTTTCTGGATACCTGGTTTTCGGGTTCTGATTTTCTGGTTTCTGGTTTTGCGGCGGATTAGGGTTTGCGTATTATAATTGGATCCGTGTGCTATACTCTAATTGCTATCTTGTTTCCGCAAGTCTACTGTTGGATCTGATTGTTTGAGGTTTAACGTGGCCTTTGGGTTCAATTCCGATCATCTTGGCCGAATTTGGGTTTTGCCTTTTGCTGGAACACTTTGGCTTTCGTGTTCAGGAAGTTTTGTGTTTGTTTCCTTGCTGGTTGAAGGTCGTTGTTAACGACTGGGTTATGACAATGGCTTAGGGAGATTTTTCGGGTTGGGGGTGGTGGCGCTTGGTATCACAAAGGATCGTTTGTGTTGATCCTCCCTTACCTTGGTTCGGGTTTGTATCAATATCCTTTGTTGGTGGTGTGAGTTAGGGGATGGTTCGGCTTGTGTAAATATGGATTCGGTTCGGTTTCATGCGTTGCTTAAGCCGATTGGATGCTTTGTGGTTTCAACCACTTGTGGAGGCTCTGGTCCTTTGGCCATCTTTGTGGTAAGGCAGGCTCTCTTTTTCATTATTGTGGTTTCTGGTGGTCCCATTTTTCCGGTTTGGGTTTCACTAGTTGGATATTTCAGCTAGGTCATTGATTGTTTGGCCTATACTGAGTGTGGGTATATCTGGACCTTTCGCCATTGCCGGAATTGGTAGGGCAGGTATATTCAATATTTAGAGTTGGCTTGGACCTTTTGCCAATGGTCTTTGGGACATGTTGGTAGGGCAAGTTAGCTCATGCATTGTGATTGTTGCGTGTTGCAACTTGGACGTTGGTGGTTCCTCTCAAGGGTCAAGTACGAAGACTACTGAAGACTGAGTCGAGCACCGTAGAAGTGGTTCTATGAACCTAGTGTTTACATTTAGATTATTTATTTTTTAAATGTAATTGTTACTGCGTTTAGCAGGTTAAGTATTGGTTATGTGTTGCGTTGCAGCTGTGTCTTGTGCTACGGTTAATAGATTGTTTTGCTTAGTTGTATAGGTTTAATTGCCTATGTAACGGGCTGAGGACATGGGACGTTCGCTCATGTCAATTGTACTTAATGATTTTGGGAATATATTTACCGGGTAAAATTTTACCCTTTACCCAAAATATATATATATATATATATATATATATATATATATATATATATATATAATAGATTTTATAATTTATATTTTACTCAAAAAATGTAAAAGAATAAAAAAAATTACACACAATGTCCTTTTTAACGAAGAGTTAACAATCGTTAGTGTAAAGGACTATTGACGTAACAAGTTTTAAAATAAAGGATGATCTGCGTAATTAAATTAATTAAAGGACTGCGAATGAAATTTACAGCAAACCATAAGGATGGTTTATGTAATTTTCTCTTAATTAAATTAAATCAATTAAATTGAAGTCATAAATGAGCGAATATACAACGTCAACAAAGGAGGATTTTTATATGACCAAGTCATCTTGATCATTATCTAATTTTCAATTCAAATTTATTTCAAAAGCAAAATAATCGTTTCAGATGATCACATCTTTCATAATCTTGATCAGTTCCTATTTTGTATATTTATAATTTATAATACATTTGTTCAAATCATCTTTTTTCTTTTCTTTTTCTTTTTGAAAAAGATCATCTTGTTGGTTTAAAATATATATATAATTCATAATCAAATCGGAGATCTGTATATTTGACGAAGTATAATATATTTTTCTAAAGTCCGTTTGTATTCGTAATCTAATTGATCTTCTACATGTTTGATGAAATTGATTTATAGGAAGTGGTTCATGATCGAATTATCATCCGTTGTCACCGGCTTTTGAATCACTATAGTTGGTGAAAAGTTCTTTGCGTTGATGTTATGGAACATCATTTTCATACAAAAATTTATGAATAGACCATCTAGCCTCAATTGTTGCTACTTCCACTCTTCAAAGTTGTTATGAGTTGTAAATGACCGGAACAACGATTTACTAATTGGTAACCATAATTTTACAAACTCTTAATTCAATGACCACAACACTTATAATTCACTAATTTTGAATATAAGTGTTAATTTTTTTACTCAACTAATCATAACACTGATTCACTAATTTTTACTTTAATGATTACAAGACTGATTCACTTAATTTTAACAATGATTCACATATTCTCAATTGAATGATCATAACACTGATTCACTAATTTGTGACGATGATTCACAACTTACTCTTGCATAGAGTCTTTCAGCTCAGTTTTTGAATTGATTCAGAAATATATACTTATGATGATTCAAAAGCATGTAATTATTAATGATTTATAAAATAATTGTTAACATAACTATGTCAATCAAAAATGAATTAATACAATATTGATTCAGAACAGCATGACAATGATTCACAATTGTCTATTACCAAATATCAACAATTTTTCTCATCATAAAATATTGTCAAGTACGTAGTTACACGTTTAATATTAAAGAAAAGATGTATAATTTAGTGAAAGCAAGATAATTAAGGATTAACACTAGTATTTAACTACAATCTCCAGTTATCTTTTCATACTACAACAAAGAATAACGCTAATTCACAACTTTACAATGATTCACTAAAAGTTATAATGATTAACAATCTTTCGCTTGATTCAGTTTTCTTGTTGATACCTTCTTGACCTTCATAAACCCATACAATGTAGAAATTACTTGTTCTAAACGGTTTTCAGATTCGATCTTCATGTTAATCATAATCTATTTTCGATTTTGTGACGGTTCTCTATATCGATTCAGATATCGTATAACGAGATTAGTTGTACGGTGCTGGTGAGGGTTTGCGATTTCGTAGTCGTGATTTCATTTTCTTTGGAGTTTTCCAAATCGGCATCTTTTGATTCGATTTTGAGGAGGAATATTTGGTGGTTTTTGTTAAGAAATGTGATAATGTTAGAATCAAATAATTCAATTTTTCCTCATATAAACCCACCAACTTGGTGTCGGTTTCTTTTTTCAAACAAAATCATCGATCTTCTTTTTGATAATTTATTATTGAAAATAAAAAATCCACCTTTTTAGGATGCCATACCAAAATTATCGATCCACCTGTTATTAACTGTGATGACGGTTCAAATTAGATGGTGTCAAAATTTACGGTTGTGCCCCTCAACACTTTAAACATTTATTAAAATTTACAATCTTGCCATTGTATATTGTGAATCGTTGATTACAAATTTAAAAGGCTCAGATCATTTCTCTACCTTCTCCAATCAAAAAACCTTCTCCCTAGATCCCAATCCTATATATATATATATATATATATATATATTACTAAATCCATTTTGTATAAGTAGGTAATTAACACTTTTTTAATATCCAAAAAATACGTTACAATTAGAAAGCTAAAGTAACAAATAAAACTGTGGCCCATCTCACCCTTTCTTCCTTCGTCCCGCTTCATCATCTACTTCTTCTCCCCTCCCTGTTTCTCCTTCACAACTAGTCAATGTTTTTTCTTTTGTCTCTTAATTAAAAAAGCCACAACAAACTTACAGTAAAAAGAAACTGAAAAGGCGCAGTTGAAGACGATCCACCAAGACGGTGGGGTGACTGGGGTCGTAATCATGACTGTCCGTTCTCGGCCCCCCACGGGCTCGGAAACGGATAAGTATAAGTTGTCTTATAGCTTATTATTGTTATCGTCATGGTCAAAAGTTCAAAACTATCTCTGTCATCCGAACAATATCATTTCCGCAGCAATTAGCCTTTTATTCGGTTGTGACACCATAATAATACAGGAAATTGATCAAACATTAACTTGCTCGTTACAAAAGGCATAAATCTATCAAACAAGAAATTAACACACTTACGGATTTTTCAGTAACATTTCCATCAACTTAATCAGAACTGGATATGCGACGTAATGTTAGCAAATTGCATTTCATCAAGCTTTCGTCGAATATTAAATGTCTCTTCCTTTAATCTCGCATTTTCTTCAACGACCCTTTCATGGCTCTCTGCTAAGTGGTTTAATTGCTCCATGAGACTTTGATTATCAATTCTAAGACGACTTAACTGCAAAAAAAGCTCGTCGAGTTGCTTTTGTTTCCTTATTCTTGATCTTCTAGCAGACTCTCTATTCGATATCATTCTTCTCCGTTTTCGCTCAGTTACGATGTCAGTTTTCTGCTCTTCGGCTTCATCGGATGTTGAGTTGTTGCTGAGAGATGAAGGGTGTGAAGAAAAGCAGTCAGGGATGTTGGTTAAGAAATTGGTCATATGGAGTACAGAAATGGGATCATGGATGCTAAAGTTGGTATAAAATGGGGATGAGTTATCTTCAGGAGCCAAGTATTGGAATTGAGATATTTGCGGAGTCATTTTCGTTATGATTTGTTTAGAGTGACATACAAAAGGATTTCAACAGGGAGTTTTTATCTTTATTTATTTGATTTTACTTTGTAGATGATATGATTAATGAGAAGGTAAGACAGAAAAGAAATGAGGTATTTAGTTTTATAGGGAACTCATGGCTAATAAAGTTACCAGCTCAATAATATATTATATTTACTATGAGCTACTGTAGGTCCGTCTTTGAAGTAGGGGAGGTGGTCGATTGCCTAGGGCATCTAAATTTTAGGATCCTCTAAAATATGTATGCGTAGATGTATGTAGTATGATAAACAATTTGATTGTTGATTAAGAAAAATAATGGCCATAATCGTGTCAAAGGTAATTGGGTCGTACAAATCTACATGACTACTTTGCATATGTATATACATGATTATTAGCTAATAGATATAGAAAAAACCTCAATCGCCACATTAGTTTGCATATTTTAACTATTGATTTTTTAAACTATAAAACTGTTTATTTAATCTTTTCATAGAGCCTCACGTTAGCTATTAACTTTTTTTCGCCAAAGGCCTCTGAAAGTTCAGAAACGGCCTTAAGCTACTACACATTGATTTCTACATATAAGACCATCTGCAGGTATGAAACTTACGCACGACTAATCATCAGATTAGTATGATTGACCACAACTGAAACAGTGATGGCACCTATGACAACCTCGACCGAAATCTTAGGGGAAAATTCTAATTGCACTTAACAATTCCTGAATGCACACCCCCAGTCAAATCAATCTATTCATAAATCAGTTGTTTCAACTTTTGGTTGTTTTGTGTCAATTTTGTACTAAAATGTTACTTTTATCCAAAAACTTATAAAAAAAAGACTTTTTTTTAATAAATAAACGCTTTTTAACAAATAAAAAAAACTTCATTTAAGTTTTTTTCTTTAGAAAAATACTTTTTAATAAAAATATATGTTTATTATAGAAAGTATATATAAATTTTTTTTTAAAAAAATGTTTTTTATAAAAAAAGGACAATTTTTTTTATAAAAAAAATATATTAAAAACATTATAAAACAAAAAGAAAACCACTAAAAGCCAAAACAAATAAAATTTGACTTGATACTCAAGGGATGTACAATTAGAAAGTTTAGTACAAGACAAAATAAGAAAGAACAATTCAATAGGCTAAGAAGTATGCACTTAGATAGTACGGAGTGTGTTATGAACTAAATATTTTCTTTAATTTGTATTTTCTCAAAACCAACTACATTTAATTAGATATTGATAAACTAATTAAAGTATCATTCATTCATCAATTAAAAATATACTATAATATTATTACTAAATAACTAGATCTTAACCCGCGAAATTCGCAGGCTATATCAGAAAACTCTTACAACAATGAGATTGTAATGCTTGTTAAATATTATTTTTCAAATGTATACCAATCACGAAATGTATTTGAACATTGGGAAAAAATGAAATATATTTAACATTTTAGTATAGGTATTATGTAATACTGATGGTAGTACTCTGGATTAAAAAACCTGATGACCAAATTGTTTCACCACAAGCTTCTTTCCGCCACTGATTTCTGATCGTTTACCCACTGATCCCACTTTAATTCCCCAATTATCATTCAAACATTAATCCATTCAAAGATTCAAAGTTGAACTTCTTGAAATAACTCATCCCCTCCGGAAGTCTTTTTCCAAAAAAAATTCGCATTTTTGTTTTTCCAAACCAAGTGTGCCATGAACATTTAAGCACCTTTCGTCAAACCACATATCTTGAACAACATGGAAATATTGTTCTATTATATAGCAATCAAAATGATTTAATTTGAATTTAAAAGGAGAAATACCTCTTTCTTAACATATTTTTGAATACTACATTAAATAAATCATCGGCAGGTGGGTTTCCACGTTGTACTACAGTGGTGTTTCCACCGCTATACCAAGTACTCAACCGAGTTACAGTAACTTCATTGCTTCATACATTAACATAGATAGCTATCTACTGTGACTTAGGCCTACAGCTAAGGTAATAGTCACGTGAAAGACTGGAAAGGGTGATCTGTAAACTAGATCTAGATGCATGATAAGTTTAGACATATACAGAGTTTAACAATTCCCATTTATAAGTTTGAAAGATTAATTTAACATCATCCCTAATTATAACTATCTAAATCATGGCAAACATACAAGCAACTACTCACAAAGCATGGAAAAAAACATTTCCAACATTAATAAATCACGGACATCAAACAAGAACTTTATGACAAATTAATATAAGAAATGATAGATATCACCCGTAAATAACTTCGAGCAAAATAACACTTGTATTTCTCCGAATAATATCCCAAGCATTACAAATGCTAGCTTCTATGAGCTAAATTACATAACTACTCTAAATAAAAGTGTAACAGCCCCAAATTTAATGATTTGTGGAAGCACGATTTGGGTGTTACCAATTAATATACAAAGCATCAAGATATATAGTAAACGACTCTATATGCGTCGTTTTAACAACATAGATTTATAAAATAAATGTTTACATCAGTTAAAGCTTTACATAGCTCGTGTTCGAATAATTGAAAGATTTCAATACATAAACACTGTTACAAAATATGTTAATGCAATGAAATCTCAAATGTTTGGATGCTGACTCGAGCTATCAAAATCCTGAGCGGGCAGTCCAAAACCTACTGCTGTGTACCTGCGATACATGCTAAAATGGGTCAGCTAAAGCTGGTGAGCTCACAGGTTTGAAATCAAGTAATATAGTATGAACCGCAAGATTTAATAATGATTTGCATCCAGCAAATGAGAAATATATATGTATACAATCATGAGCGCATAGTTGAGCTTAACTCGAGGGCCGGGTCCCCTATAGAGAATTCCGGGCGAGGTGCCTCCACGAGTGCCTAATCAACACTCGTCTTCCCAAATATTAGTACGTTCGTTTACCCGGTTAGTGCTTGCTAACCCGAACGAGGAGGGTCAATCTCATATGGTACCATATACTAATATTCACGCTACAACGTATTAACAAACTATGCTGACGGAGGGCTTTGAAATGATTAGTTGTGTAAGACTCATGTAGTATATGAAAAGTTGTACTTGCGTTCACATGTTTAAAAGAGCAGTATATCACACCCCTGAGTAAAACAGTAAAAAGAGGGGCCATGAGACTCACCTGAGTCTGAGAGCGTTTAAATAAACGTAAGTTGATTAGCCGAGAATGAAGTCCAAAGACTTGTAACCTGAGGGTGTCCACGATACGCGATGGTTATAAACATGATTGGGTATCTCAAAAGATCACCCTTGTAGTCGTTCGCTCGCTCAACTAAAATGTCCAAATTTCCACCATTTGGTTGATGTGTTTAAGTATTTGAAAATGTGTACGGCCCGTTGGTGACGGTCTGTAATAATAATCCATAAGTGTTATTATTATTCGTTTCATTCTACGTTTAGGAAAAGTATATATTTTTGTATGTTAATCATCGTTGTAAAAAGTGTAGTTGTCGTTACGCGAGTAACGAATCGTTGAGCAAAAACTCAGTTCGCAGGGCAGAATCTCAGTTCGGCTCGCTCGTTCGACTCGCAAGTTCTGTTCGCATCTCAGTTCGGTTCGCAGCTCAGTTCGGCTCGCTGCTCGGCTCGGTTCACTGCTCGGCTCGGTTCGCTGCTCGGCTCGGTTCGCAGGAAGAACAGATCCCAGCTCGCAGAAACGGCTGTTGACGGATTTTTGAGCCAAAAATGAGTTTTCCGATCATATTTTGGTCCGATTCTTTTACCCAACCCATTTTATGGACATTATAAGTTGTTACAAACCACTAACAAGCAAAAATACTTAAGAACGAGAGATTTCAGGATTTGTCGGAAACTTACAAAATGCCGAAATGAAATTCCGAAAAGATAGCGTTGTAGATATTGAGGTGGTGAATGTTTTTCTCCAAAGGGCCTAGGTGATTCGAGTGCGTTTGATTGTGTTATTTTATGGTTTATGATGGTGGTGGTGGTTTGGTGTTAGAGAGAAAAGGGAAGAGAAGAAAGAGAAAGAGATGGTGAAAGTGAGGAAGAAAAGGGAGGTGGGAGGGGTTTTGAGCCCCATTTTTCGTCCCGCGTTTGTGCTCCGTGCGGTGTTCGTTTACTCCGTCGTTTAAACGTTAAATAATTATTTTATATATTTAATTATAAGTTTTGAAATACGAATTTTTACGCGATATCTTTACTGAAGTATTTTACCAAATACTTTATATTTGAGTTATAAAACATAACTTAGTTTGTTTTGTTTGTTTGCGCATTTAATATTTTTCAGTATAGACGTTATCTGTACAATATAATATGAGTGTGAAATATTATAAAATAATATTTTTGGATTTAATTGTGTTGTTAAATAATATTAAATTATTTGATAGAATTGTTCACCAACGTCCGTATTTAATTGAATCGGGTATCATTCGATTTAAAAAGTGTACGATTTAATCAAATCGCATAATCGTATATATTCATCAATATATATTTCGATACCTCAATTAGCCTAACACAGAACTAATTACATGTATTAATAGAGAATTAGGCACTAATTACTAGTCCTAATTTGGAAGGTGTTACATTCTCCCCCTGTTAGAAGAATTTCGTCCCGAAATTTAGCTCGAAGTCGGGTCTGATGTAGAATAAGTGAATAGATGAGGATACTTGAGTCGCATATGGTCTTCCCGTTCCCAGGTGAATTCCGGACCACGCCGCGAATTCCATCTGACCTTGACGATGGGAATACGACTTTGTTTGAGTTGTTTGACCTCACGGTCCATGATTTCAGCAGGTTCCTCAACAAAATGGAGTTTGTTATCGACGAGAATCTCGTCAAGTGGTATGATAAGTGTCTCATCAGACAGAAACTTCTTCAAGTTTGAAATGTGAAAAGTGGGTTGCACGCTGCTGAGTTCGGATGGCAGCTGCAATCGATACGCCACGGGGCCAATCCTTTCGAGGATCTCAAAAGGCCCAATGTACCTGGGGTTTAATTTCCCACGTTTGCCAAAATGGATTACGCCTTTCCAAGGCGATACTTTCAGGAGTACTCGATCCCCAACTTGGAACTCGAGTGGTTTACGTCTCACGTCAGCATAACTTTTCTGACGATCACGTGCGGCTTTGAATCGGTTTTGGATTTCCACGATTTTCTCGGTGGTGACGTGTATGAGTTCAGGACCAGTGAGTTGACTATCTCCCTCTTCGGTCCAGCGAATCGGTGATCGGCACTTACGACCGTACAGTTGTCGCACCCCCAAATTATGATGCGGAAGCGGGTCGGTTCGTGGCGCGACTAATCAATATACAAAGCACACAAGATTACATAATGAACGACCACTACATGCGTCGTTTACAAATACATTGATAAAATAAAGGTTTTACACCGTTATAATATAGTTTACAAAAGCCCTTGAGTTCGAATGATAGAGATTCTATGGCATAACTAATTTATACAAAATATAGTAATGCATGACAATCTCTTGATGTCTGAATGTGACTCGAGCTAATGGACATCTTGAGTGGCAGACCTACTGCTGCTGAGTACCTGTGATACATGCTAAAATGGGTCAGCGAAACGCTGGTGAGCTCACAGGTTTGTATGTCAACACATATTTGTATGAACCGCAAGATTTAATGATAATTGAATTTAAAATGCAATTAAGCAAAATAAAAGTTATACAGCCATTAGCACATAGTCTGAGCTTAACTCGAGATGTCAGGTCCACATTTAAGGTATCCTGATCGAGGTGCCTTCTACGAGTGCCTAATCAACACTCGTCTTCACAAATATTAATACATCCGTTTTACCAGTTAGTGCGTGCTAACCCGGTTGAGGCTGGTCAAACCTATATGGTACCATATACTAATATTCACGCTACTACGTATTACCAAACTATGCTGATGGAGGGCTTTAAAATGATTAGTGAAAATAACTCATGTAGTATTTGATTTGATGGTACTTGCGTTCATATTGTAAAACAAAACAGAGCAATGCAATCACACCCCTAGGTAAAAGTATTTAAAAAGGGGCTATGAGACTCACCTGAGCCTAATGAGATGCTATCAATCACAAATGATGGTTTACAAGATAAATGATGTCGTTCAATCGACTGAAACCTGCAGGGCGTCTTAGACGCGCAAGGTTTTATTTGATTAGATGACTTTACAGACCATCTATGCTAGTTGTTCCCTCAACTAGTTATGTCCAAATACTTTGGTTAATGTTTATGTTTAAAGTTGTGAAAATCGTATACGGCTCGTTGGTGATTAATTGTAATAATAAACTCAAAACATTATTATTGAAATGTTGAAATGAAATACTTGTAAAGTGTATTTGAAGTGTTTAGTATTCGTATAGGTCATGTGTTGTTGTGTTGTTGTCTTACGTGATTACTAGTTGTTACCACTTCTAGTTATAATCTTGTTGCCCCTGTTAGTTATAATCTTGTTGCCCCTGTTAGTTATAGTCTTGTTGCCCCTGTTAGTTATAATCGTGTTGCCCCTGTTAGTTATAATCTTGTTGCCC
This sequence comes from Helichrysum umbraculigerum, assembly GCA_949592205.1. Lineage (NCBI taxonomy): Eukaryota > Viridiplantae > Streptophyta > Magnoliopsida > Asterales > Asteraceae > Helichrysum > Helichrysum umbraculigerum. The sequence continues at coordinate 53,282,986 of CATIUR010000004.1, forward strand.
CTGTTAGTTATAATCGTGTTGCCCCTGTTAGTTATAATCTTGTTGCCCCTGTTAGTTATAATCGTGTTGCCCCTGTTAGTTATAATCGTGTTGCCCCTGTTAGTTATAATCGTGTTGCCCCTGTTAGTTATAATCGTGTTGCCCCTGTTAGTTATAATCTCCAGATTTTTGACTCAACAACCCTCTCGTTTTCTACACTTTTTAGTCCAAATAAAGACCCACCAAAAATCACAGATGTTCCCCTATGGATCTAGTGTAAATCTGCACTTTATGGTAATTTTATAAGTTCATCTGCTATTTTTAACAAAAATCAACATGAAAGGTAGTCGGATTTGGTTCGGAAACGAGTAACATTCAAAGATCAGCTTCTATACTTAAATCCGTATAGATCTGGAAAAAGTGTAAAACACGAAAGTTGTATCTCTTTTTAATACGCAACTTTTAAAAAAAAATTGGTTGTCTAACTCATCTTAGAGCTTGAGATATTAACGATTTTGTGGGACTGTTTTTGAGAGACAGAATCTGTCATACATACATACTTATGAAAAACGTTTTTAAGATTTAGATTTGGACATTAACAAGTTGTATGAACAATATATCATCTATATAAACATAATACAAGTATTTTACGAAAGTGTCGGGATTCTTACAATGATCGAATGAAGAATCCGAAAAGGTGGAAGCGTAGCTCGCGTTCTCGTGATCGTTTTTGCTTCAATCGACTTGATGATCCGAAGAGGTTTTGATGGTGGATTATGGTGGTGAAAGTGGCTGATTTTAGAGAGAGAAAGATCAGAGATTAGAGAGAGAATGAGAGAGATTGAGTTGGTGATTGAATGAAGAAAGATGAGATGATGGTGGTGGTTAAAGTCAAGAACAAGATCCATGTTTCATGGATCTTGTTTGGCTGATTTTTCCAAGTCAAAAAGGAGGTGGATTTTTGTTATATTTTGTCTCAAATAATTGGTATTATATCCGTGTTCGTTTACCCGATCGTTTAAATGTATATTTAGACGTTATGTATTATATATACGTTTTTAAATAACGAATAAGCTTTCGATATTTTTGAGTTGAAGTATTTTATCAAAATACTTGTTAATGAGTTATAAAAATATAACTTTGGTTGGTTTTGATTATCGAACGCGTTTCACTCATTTTTGGTTGCGTATGATTGTTTTAGACGATACGAGTTTCTTTTGAAATATTATCGAAATAATATGTAATAAATAATGAGTTGTATTAAATAATAATTATATATTACTTAATACTTGTTTTCACCAACGCCGTATAGATGAATCGGAATTCGGCCGATTTGAAAATGCATGATTTAAACAAATCGCGTACTGATATATATATAACAATATACATATTGATACATACAATTAGCCTAAAACATAGCACTAATTATATGTACTACTAGATGATTAGGATCTAATAACTAGTCCTAATTTGATGGGTGTCACATTCTCCCCTTGTTAAGAGAATTTCGTCCCGAAATTCAGCTTTGTGTTGGTTTGTGAGTGGAGTCCGAAATTAAATGCGGATACTTGTGTCGCATCTGGTCTTCCTGTTCCCAGGTGAATTCCGGACCACGCCGTGAATTCCACCGAACTTTGACAATTGGGATACGATTTTGCTTAAGCTGTTTGACCTCACGGTCCATGATCTCCACCGGTGTCTCGATAAAATGAAGTTTATCATCGATTTGAATCTCATCTAGAGGAATAATGAGTGTCTCATTGGACATACATTTCTTCAGGTTAGAAATGTGAAATGTGGGATGCACGCTACTGAGCTCTGGAGGTAGCTGCAATCGATATGCGACTGGACCAATCCTTTCAAGGATCTCAAAAGGTCCGATATATCTAGGGTTTAACTTCCCACGTTTACCAAAACGGATGACACCTTTCCAAGGTGATACTTTGAGCAATACTCGATCCCCAACCTGGAACTCGAGATGCTTGCGTCTCACGTCAGCATAACTCTTCTGACGATCACGTGCGGCTTTCAACCATTGTTGGATACCAACGATCTTCTCGGTGGTTTCATGAATAATTTCAGGACCAGTCAGTTGGCTGTCTCCAACTTCAGTCCAACAGATAGGCGACCGGCACTTACGACCGTACAGTGCCTCGAAAGGTGCAGCCTTGATGCTGGTGTGGTAGCTGTTGTTGTATGAGAATTAGCACAAAGGCAAATGATGCTCCCAATTTGCACCGAAATCAACTACACAGGAGCGTAGCATATCTTCTAGTGTTTGGATGGTTCTTTCACTTTGGCCATCGGTTTGTGGATGATAGGCTGTACTCATATCTAAACGAGTACCCAATGACTTTTGCAATGATTGCCAAAAGTTAGATGTGAATCGGCTGTCTCTATCAGAGATAATTGAGATTGGAACGACGTGTCGGGATACGATCTCCTTCAAATAGATTCGTGTGAGACGTTCCATTTTGCCAGTCTCCTTGATGGCGATAAAATGAGCTGATTTGGTGAGCCAGTCTATGATTACCCAAATGGTGTAGTAACCGCTAGCTGTTCTTGGGAGTTTAGTGATGAAATCCATAGCGATTTGCTCCCATTTCCATTCTGGAATGTCCGGTTGTTGTAGCAAACCGGTGGGCTTCTGATATTCAGCTTTAACTTTTGAACATGTGAGGCACTTGCTGACATACGTGGCAATCTCTGCTTTCATGTTTGGCCACCAGTATGATCCCTTGATGCCATGATACATCTTGTCAGATCCAGGATGTATAGAATATTTGGACTTGTGAGCTTCATCCATCACCAAGTCTCGAAGATTCCCAAACTTAGGTAACCAGATTCGATTTGCGAAGTATTTGACCCCATTGGGTTTGGTTTCAAATTGATTCTCCATATTTCGCAAGGCTTCCTCCTTGATGTTTTCAGGTTTCAATGCTTCGAGTTGAGCAGTGAGAATTTGAATGATGAGATCATTATGGATAGTTATGCTAAGGGCTCGGACTCGAAGTGGTTTTGTGCGCTCTTTGCGACTTAGGGCATCGGCAACCACATTTGCCTTCCCTGGATGATACTTGATTTCACAATCATAGTCGGTGAGTAACTCGACCCAGCGACGTTGCCTCATATTGAGATCCTTCTGATCGAATATATGCTGGAGGCTTTTGTGATCGGTGAAGATGGTACATTTTGTGCCATACAGATAGTGTCTCCAGATCTTGAGAGCGAACACTACGGCTCCTAATTCGAGATCATGAGTTGTGTAGTTCTTCTCGTGAACTTTGAGTTGTCGGGAGGCGTAGGCAATAACCTTGTCTCGTTGCATCAACACGCAACCAAGACCTTGGTGTGAGGCATCGCAGTATACCACGAAATCTTCGTTGCCTTCGGGTAATGATAGAATTGGTGCACTGCAAAGCTTTTGCTTCAATAACTGAAATGCTGACTCTTGTTTATCAGTCCAATCGAACTTCTTTTCCTTCTGAGTCAGTATTGTGAGAGGTTGAGCTATTTTGGAGAAATTCTCAATGAAACGCCTATAATAACCTGCCAGTCCTAAGAATTGGCGTACTTCGGTCGGCGTCGTCGGTGCTTGCCAGCACTTGATAGCCTCAATTTTTGATGGATCTACGTGAATTCCTTGACTATCAATCACATGACCAAGGAACTGAACGATTTTCATCCATAACTCACACTTGGAGAATTTAGCAAATAACTCTTCGTGTCTAAGAAGCTCTAGAATGACTTTGAGATGCTGCGCATGCTCTTGCTCATTGCGCGAGTAAATAAGAATGTCATCGATGAAAACAATGACAAACTTTTCGAGATATGGTTTGCACACTCGGTTCATAAGATCCATGAATACAGCAGGTGCGTTAGTCATTCCAAATGGCATCACTTGGAACTCGTAATGTCCATAGCGAGTTCGGAAAGCAGTCTTTGGGATGTCGATGTCACGAACTCGTAACTGATGATAACCTGATCTTAGATCTATCTTCGAGTAGAAACTTGACCCTTGAAGTTGGTCGAACAGGTCATCAATGCGAGGTAGTGGGTAACGGTTCTTGACGGTCAATTTGTTCAACTCTCTATAGTCGATACACATTCTGAATGAACCGTCTTTCTTTTTCACAAACAGAACCGAGGCTCCCCATGGTGAAGAACTTGGTCTAATGAATCCCTTATCCAGGAGTTCCTGCAACTGAGTAGACAACTCCTGAAGTTCTGAAGGGGCTAAACGATATGGTGCTCGTGCAACGGGTGCTGCCCCGGGCACGAGATCAATCGAGAACTCAACTTGTCTCGGTGGTGGAAGGCCAGGTAAGTCTTCGGGAAAGACTTCTGGAAAATCTCTAACAATGGGCACATCCTCAAGTCGTTTCTCTTCCGACTTTTTCTCCAAGACATGTGCGAGGATCGCCTGGTACCCTTTCCTAAGGTACTTGCGAGTTTTCATGCAGGATACGATATTCAGTCTCGTCCTACCGATCTCCCCTTGTATGATTAGAGTACTACCGGTGACAAGAGGTATACGGACGAATTTGTCGTAGCAGACAATTTCAGCTCGGTGCTTGGATAACCAATCCATTCCAATAATGACGTCGAAACTTCCAATCTCAACGGGTATAAGGTCAATAGAGAAGATTTCATCAGATAGATTTAAAGTGCAATTTGGTATTACACTGTCAGCCTCAATTAACTTGCCATTAGCTAATTCTACAATGTACTTAGCATCTAAGGCAATAGGGGCAATGTTAAGCAATTGACTAAACTCATCAGATATGAAGCTCCTATCAGCACCAGAATCAAACAGAACAGAAGCAGTAAGATCGTTGAGAAGAAACGTACCCGAGACCACATTCGGGTCTTGACGGGTCTCTCCTGAGTTCAGAACGAAAGCTCTTCCCTTCGCAGTGTTGTTACCCTTGTTCTTCAGCTTTGGGCAATCATTCCTAAAGTGCCCAGTTTCTCCACACTCATAGCAGGACTTTGGTTGGCTGGTGGTGTTGTTGGTGTTGACGGTAGTAGACCTACAGTCTTTGGTCAAATGTCCATACCTTTGACATTTTCCACAAGGTGTGCTGCAAGGACCATCATGATGATGGCGGCACTTTGAACAGTAGGGTTTATTTCCAGTGTAACCCTTGTTGAAACCAGAACCAGTGTTGAGGGTCTTATCAGACTCAGACCTCTTTGATGATGATTGGTTTTGAGTGGTGTTCCCAGACCACTTTCTCTTGTTGTTGTTACCAGAAGATGGAGCAGATGTCTCACGGCTGACAACCATGGCCATGAGTTCATGAGCAATTTTGATAGCTCTATCAAGGGTGGTTGGTTGCGCTGAGGCGACATTTCCCTGGATATTCTCTGGAAGTCCGCGGATGTACTTCTTGATACTTTTTCCTTCCGTATCAACCAAACCTGGGCACAACAGAGCAAATTGCTGGAACTTGGTGGTGTACCCAGCAATATCGATCCCTTGTACCACCAGATGCCAGAACTCCACTTCCAGTCGGTGTAGTTCTTCCTCGCGATAGTACTTCTCCCTTAGCTTTTTCTTCAATTTAGGCCAAGGAAGTCGGTTTGCGATCTCGACGCCAATAGAGTTTGCGTGGGTGTTCCACCACGTTAGTGCACCTTCTTGAAAGGTGTAAGCAGCAAACTTGACCTTACTATCTTCAGCACAGTTACAGAGACTGAAGACAGATTCCATTCTTTCAATCCATCTGATCAGGCCAATGGCACCTTCTGTGCCCTTGAAATACAATGGTTTGCAGCTGAGAAAATCCCTGTAGGAACAAGGTTTGATAACAGGAGTAGGAGTGGCATTAACTGTCTCTTCATTCCTTTGAGCGTCTCGAGCAGCCATGGCTTCGGCTACAGCACGGGTAACCGCAGCATTGAGTTCAGCTTGACTGAAACCATTCCTCTTTGGCGGCATGATTCTGACAAAAGCAAAGAGAGTGGATGAGTTGTTTGCACCAAAACATGATACATCACATATGCATATATATATTTATGGGGTAATATACAATGACACCAGTGATAATCACATTTGACAAACAACAGAGTTGCATACTAGATGCGAGTTTGCGAGTGGGTGGGGTATGGTTTTACGTATGGAGCCTATAGTCCTTCAAACAATAAGTTCCATTTGTGATTCTAAGGAAATAGAATGATGGAGGAAATACGAAATGATATACTCCTCGCGAACATACGATGGTACAGCGGAATTGTGTTGTGAGATGTTATGTGTGTATAAAAGAGAGAGACGAAAGTAATTTGTACTTGTCGTCTTTGGTAGTGAGAGTGCTAACGAGTGTATTATCGTGTGTGATCTATATATATTCGATATATATAATAGCTTAGAAGATAATACGCGAGTGGGACTTAATCATATATCTTCAATATATAATAGCCTATAAGGTAGCACATAAATGAGGCCTATGTATGTATATACGCCTATATCACATAATAGCCTAATGTGTGTCTAACACTAATCAAGTATTAGTCACGGTTTCTCTCGTGGTCAGAGTCAACTAATGCATTCCTGTTCAGCATAACCCCTTTCAGATTTCACATCAACTTCGTTTAATTGTACATAGTTAGCTACGTTATGTTAAATTAAACTCGTATGACGTGATCACTGAACCAGTTATACCTAATGAGGAATACTGCCTAACGGTCATAGTCTAGGCCCACTAAATGCAACCTAGTTCACTATAACCTTAGGCTCTGATACCAATATGTCGCACCCCCAAATTATGATGCGGAAGCGGGTCGGTTCGTGGCGCGACTAATCAATATACAAAGCACACAAGATTACATAATGAACGACCACTACATGCGTCGTTTACAAATACATTGATAAAATAAAGGTTTTACACCGTTATAATATAGTTTACAAAAGCCCTTGAGTTCGAATGATAGAGATTCTATGGCATAACTAATTTATACAAAATATAGTAATGCATGACAATCTCTTGATGTCTGAATGTGACTCGAGCTAATGGACATCTTGAGTGGCAGACCTACTGCTGCTGAGTACCTGTGATACATGCTAAAATGGGTCAGCGAAACGCTGGTGAGCTCACAGGTTTGTATGTCAACACATATTTGTATGAACCGCAAGATTTAATGATAATTGAATTTAAAATGCAATTAAGCAAAATAAAAGTTATACAGCCATGAGCACATAGTCTGAGCTTAACTCGAGATGTCAGGTCCACATTTAAGGTATCCTGATCGAGGTGCCTCCTACGAGTGCCTAATCAACACTCGTCTTCACAAATATTAATACATCCGTTTTACCAGTTAGTGCGTGCTAACCCGGATGAGGCTGGTCAAACCTATATGGTACCATATACTAATATTCACGCTACTACGTATTACCAAACTATGCTGATGGAGGGCTTTAAAATGATTAGTGAAAATAACTCATGTAGTATTTGATTTGATGGTACTTGCGTTCATATTGTAAAACAAAACAGAGCAATGCAATCACACCCCTAGGTAAAAGTATTTAAAAAGGGGCTATGAGACTCACCTGAGCCTAATGAGATGCTATCAAGCACAAATGATGGTTTACAAGACAAATGATGTCGTTCAATCGACTGAAACCTGCAGGGCGTCTTAGACGCGCAAGGTTTTATTTGATTAGATGACTTTACAGACCATCTATGCTAGTTGTTCCCTCAACTAGTTATGTCCAAATACTTTGGTTAATGTTTATGTTTAAAGTTGTGAAAATCGTATACGGCTCGTTGGTGATTAATTGTAATAATAATCTCAAAACGTTATTATTGAAATGTTGAAATGAAATACTTGTAAAGTGTATTTGAAGTGTTTAGTATTCGTATAGGTCATGTGTTGTTGTGTTGTTGTCTTACGTGATTACTAGTTGTTACCACTTCTAGTTATAATCTTGTTGCCCCTGTTAGTTATAATCTTGTTGCCCCTGTTAGTTATAATCGTGTTGCCCCTGTTAGTTATAATCTTGTTGCCCCTGTTAGTTATAATCGTGTTGCCCCTGTTAGTTATAATCTTGTTGCCCCTGTTAGTTATAATCGTGTTGCCCCTGTTAGTTATAATCGTGTTGCCCCTGTTAGTTATAATCGTGTTGCCCCTGTTAGTTATAATCGTGTTGCCCCTGTTAGTTATAATCTCCAGATTTTTGACTCAACAACCCTCTCGTTTTCTACACTTTTTAGTCAAAATAAAGACCCACCAAAAATCACAGATGTTCCCCTATGGGTCTAGTGTAAATCTGCACTTTATGGTAATTTTATAAGTTCATCTGCTATTTTTAACAAAAATCAACATGAAAGGTAGTCGGATTTGGTTCGGAAACGAGTAACATTCAAAGATCAGCTTCTATACTTAAATCCGTATAGATCTGGAAAAAGTGTAAAACACGAAAGTTGTATCTCTTTTCAATACGCAACTTTTAAAAAAAATTGGTTGTCTAACTCATCTTAGAGCTCGAGATATTAACGATTTTGTGGGACTGTTTTTGAGAGACAGAATCTGTCATACATACATACTCATGAAAAACGTTTTTAAGATTTAGATTTGGACATTAACAAGTTGTATGAACAATATATCATCTATATAAACATAATACAAGTATTTTACGAAAGTGTCGGGATTCTTACAATGATCGAATGAAGAATCCGAAAAGGTGGAAGCGTAGCTCGCGTTCTCGTGATCGTTTTTGCTTCAATCGACTTGATGATCCGAAGAGGTTTTGATGGTGGATTATGGTGGTGAAAGTGGCTGATTTTAGAGAGAGAAAGATCAGAGATTAGAGAGAGAATGAGAGAGATTGAGTTGGTGATTGAATGAATAAAAGATGAGATGATGGTGGTGGTTAAAGTCAAGAACAAGATCCATGTTTCATGGATCTTGTTTGGCTGATTTTTCCAAGTCAAAAAGGAGGTGGATTTTTGTTATATTTTGTCTCAAATAATTGGTATTATATCCGTGTTCGTTTACCCGATCGTTTAAATGTATATTTAGACGTTATGTATTATATATACGTTTTTAAATAACGAATAAGCTTTCGATATTTTTGAGTTGAAGTATTTTATCAAAATACTTGTTAATGAGTTATAAAAATATAACTTTGGTTGGTTTTGATTATCGAACGCGTTTCACTCATTTTTGGTTGCGTATGATTGTTTTAGACGATACGAGTTTCTTTTGAAATATTATCGAAATAATATGTAATAAATAATGAGTTGTATTAAATAATAATTATATATTACTTAATACTTGTTTTCACCAACGCCGTATAGATGAATCGGAATTCGGCCGATTTGAAAATGCACGATTTAAACAAATCGCGTACTGATATATATATAACAATATACATATTGATACATACAATTAGCCTAAAACATAGCACTAATTATATGTACTACTAGATGATTAGGATCTAATAACTAGTCCTAATTTGATGGGTGTCACAACAGTGCCTCAAAAGGTGCAGCTTTGATGCTGGCGTGATAGCTGTTATTGTAGGAAAACTCGCATAACGGTAGGTGTCTTTCCCAGTTTGTACCGAAATCAACTACGCAGGCACGTAGCATATCTTCCAGTGTCTGAATGGTTCGTTCACTTTGGCCATCAGTTTGAGGATGGTACGCGGTACTCATATCGAGACGGGTACCGATTGCTTTCTGGAGTTACCGCCAAAAGTTAGAGGTGAAACGGGCATCTCTATCGGAGATGATCGAGATTGGAACACCATGTTGAGAAACGATTTCCTTGATGTAGATTTGTGCGAGGCGTTCCATTTTATCGTTTTCCTTGATTGCCAGAAAATGGGCAGATTTGGTGAGACGATCGACGATCACCCAAATGGTATCGCAACCACTTGAGTTGGGTAGTTTGGTTATGAAATCCATGGAAATTTGTTCCCATTTCCATTCAGGGATATCGGGTTGTTGAAGTAAGCCAGAAGGCTTTTGATGTTCGGTTTTGACTTTTGAGCAAGTAAGGCACTTACTGACGTAAGTGGCGATTTCGGCTATCATGTTCGGCCACCAATAAAATTCCTTGATGTCGTGGTACATCTTGTCGGATCCCGGATGGATAGAATATTTAGACTTGTGAGCTTCATCCATCACCAAGTCTCGTAGGTTCCCGAAACTAGGCAACCAGATTCGGTCTGAGAAATACCTAATCCCGTTAGATTTGGTTTCAAATTATTTGTCAATACCCCGTAGGGCTTCGTTTTTTATGTTTTCAGGTTTCAGGGCTTCGATCTGAGCGGTATGAATCCGAATGGTCAGATCGTTGTGAATGGTCATACTGAGAGCTTGGACTCGAAGTGGTTTTGGTCGTTCCTTTCAACTGAGGGCATCGGCAACAACATTAGCCTTCCCTGGATGGTACTTGATGTCGCAGTCGTAATCTGTAAGTAACTCGACCCATCGACGTTGCCTCATATTGAGATCCTTCCGATCAAATATGTGTTGGAGACTTTTGTGGTCGGTAAAGATTGTGCACTTAGTGCCGTAGAGATAATGTCTCTAGATTTTGAGAGCAAAAACGACAGCTCCAAGTTCGAGATCATGAGTGGTGTAGTTCTTTTCGTGGATTTTGAGTTGTCGTGAGGCGTAGGCAATAACTTTGTCCCGTTGCATCAGCACGCAACCGAGACCTTGATGGGAAGCATCGCAGTATACCACGAAGTCATCAGTGCCTTCGGGTAATGATAGAATGGGAGCACTGCAAAGCTTTTGTTTCAATAATTGAAAGGCCGACTCCTGTTTATCAGTCCAATTGAACTTCTTTTCTTTTTGAGTCAGCACCGTGAGTGGCTGAGCTATTTTAGAGAAATTTTCGATGAATCGTCGATAGTACCCAGCAAGACCCAAGAATTGACGTACTTCAGTTGCAGTGGTGGGTGCTTGCCAGTCTTTGATAGCCTCGATTTTTAATGGGTCAACGTGAATTCCCTGACTGTCGATCACGTGACCAAGGAATTGAACGGTTTTTATCCAGAACTCACACTTAGAGAATTTGGCGTAAAGCTCCTCGTGTCTAAGTAGTTCAAGGATGGTTTTGAGGTGTTGCGCATGTTCTTGCTCGTTGCGCGAGTAAATGAGTATGTCATCGATAAAGACAATGACAAACTTGTCGAGGTAAGGTTTACACACCCGGTTCATGAGGTCCATGAATACAGCCGGTGCGTTGGTTAGACCGAAGGGCATCACTTGGAATTCGTAGTGCCCGTAACGAGTTCTGAAAGCAGCTTTTGGAATGTCGGTGTCGCGAACTCGTAACTGATGATATCCTGATCGCAGATCGATTTTTGAGTAGAAACTTGAACCCTGAAGTTGGTCGAATAGATCATCAATGCGAGGAAGTGGGTATCGGTTTTTTGAGGGTCAATTTGTTCAACTCTCGATAGTCGATGCACATTCGGAATGAACCGTCCTTCTTTTTAACAAATAAGACCGGAGCTCCCCAAGGTGAAGAACTCGGTCTAATGAATCCTCTATCCATGAGTTCCTGTAACTGGGTGGATAACTCCTGAAGTTCGGATGGGGCTAAACGGTACGGCGCGCGGGCCACTGGTGCGGCACCCGGCACGAGATCGATTGAGAACTCGACCTGTCTAGGTGGAGGTAGACCAGGTAGTTCTTCCGGAAAGACTTCGGGAAAGTCTCTTACAATTGGCACATCCTCAAGTCGCTTCTCCTCCGACTTCTTCTCTGTGATGTGTGCGAGTATTGCAGGGTAACCCTTTCTCATAAATTTTCGGGTTTTTAAGCAAGAGATGATATTGAGTCTCGTCCCACCGGTCTCCCCCTGTATGATCAAGGTTCTACCGACGACGAGTGGGATACGGACGATCTTATCGTAACAAACGATTTCGGCTCGGTGTTTGGACAGCCAGTCCATTCCAATGATGACGTCGAAGCTTCCAATTTCAACGGGCACAAGATCGATTGAAAAGGTTTCGTCAGCTAGTTTTAAAGTGCAATTAGGTATCACACTATTGGTTTCTATAAGTTTCCCATTTGCTAGCTCTACGGTGTACTTAACATCTAAGGCAACAGGAGTGATGTCAAGTAGTGGGCAAAACTCATCAGAGATAAAGCTTCTATCAGCACCAGTATCAAATAGAACAGAAATAGTTAAGTTGTTGAGGAGGAACATACCCGAGACCACATTCGGGTCTTGGCGGGCGTCCCTAGAATTGATGACGAAGGCTCTACTTCGGGTGTTATTGTTGTTGCTGTTGCGGTTGTTGTTGCTGTTGTTGTTGTTGTTCTTCAGCTTTGGGCACGTGTCCCTGAAGTGCCCGGGGTTCCCACACTCAAAGCAGACTTTGGGTGTTCTGGTGTTGTTTGGGTGGTTGTTGGTAGGGGAACGGCAATCCTGGGTAAGGTGACCATACCTCTTGCAATTGCTGCAAAAGGAGCCACAAGGACCTTCGTGGTGGCGGCTGCACTTGGAACAATAGGGTTTGCTCCCAGTGTAGCCCCGTTTGATGTCTGTGGTGGTGTTGCAGGCTTTGATGGTGTCGGATTTCTTGTTTTGTTGGTTTGGGTGGTTGTTGTGGTAGTCAGACCACTTTCTTTTGTTGTTGTGAGAGGATGAAGTGAGTGGTTCAGAATCTTAGCTCATTGCCATCAGGTCTTGGGCCAGTAAGATTGCACCGTCAATGGTGGTTTGGTTTGAAGAGGCAACGTGCCCCCGAACAGGCTCAGGAAGACCAAGGATGTACTTCCTGATTTTATCAGGTTCCGTGCTTACCATGGCTGGGTGGAGGGCGGCGAGTTGCTGGAATCTGGTGGTGTAACCATCGATATTATGTTGATGCATTTTGTGTGTCAGTCAGTTGGTCAAACTATTGTAATTGTCAAAGTCAATTAGTCTACGAATGTATAGTGTTTAGAGTGTGTATTCGAGTCTGTAAATGAAATATACATAGAATGGTGACATTGTAATTGGGCCTGCGACGACATGGGCTACGTCGCATTGGGCCTGGCCTGCGACGTTGGGCCTAACGTCGCAGGGCCCATTAGGTCGATATAAATAGTGAGTTACAAGTCAGATTTAGGGGGGGACGAAGTGAGTGTGTGTGTGAGCCGTTTTTGGTGAGATAGAGACTGAGAGAAACGAGTTTGAGTCTGTAATCGTATATTATCAATTGTGAATATATACAAAAGATTATAGAGAAAACGTTTGTTATTGATTGTTTGATTTCCGCGCTTACAATTAGTTAAACGATCCGATCAGATCCCACGTGTACGGGACTATCAACTGGTATCAGAGCCGTAGAATCAAGGATTCGTCGGTTTCGGATCGTGCTTTAGAACGTTTTCGGTTTGATTCGCGAAGGTTTTATTGTTTAATCTTCGTTTCTGGGTTGATTGGCTTGAAGATTCCGTTTTCTGAAGAGTTTTTCTGGGTTTGTTCGTCGTTCGGTTTTCGAAATTCATTAGGGTTTCGAAAATTTTCGATTTTTGGGGTTTTGGCCGCTGCAGCCCGACTGTGCGACGTCACCTGCGACGTCACGTGCGACGTCGCGTGCGACGTAACTGATTTTGCGACGTAGAGTTGCGACGTTACCTGCGACGTCGTTATTTTGACCTTAAGTGGTTATTGCGACGTAGGCTGCGACGTCGCTAGCCTCTGCGACGTTGGACTGCGACGTAGGACGCTACGTCGCATTTTCGATTGAGTCATCGGACTTCTGCGACGTACCGTTGCGACGTTGCGATTGTTCTCCGACATTAACCTCGTTCTAGATTCATAAAAAAAAAAAAAAAAAGATTTTTTTGGCGGGAAACTCCGAAAAATTTGTGTGTTTTCAAACTTTTTCCATAGTCTTAAAAGTGTTCAATTTTAGGCTAGAAAAAGTTTCATTTTACCCGGCCATTTTTTGACGTTTTCGGACGAAATTTTGGCGAGAAAAACGCGAAAATTTTTGTAATTTCAAATTTTGTTTTTAGGCTTAGAATAGCTTTATTTTAGTGTCGGAAAAGTTTCGCTACACTCTGTCGGTTTTTGAAATTTTCGAATCCGATTTTGGAGGGAAAATTCGTAAATGGCTTTTGGTAACAGAGTGCCTCCTTCTACATCTTTGTTTTATAGTGATTTTGCGAGTTGGAAGATTCAGTTATGCAATTTCATTGATTACAAAGATCCAAATCTGTTCAATTGGTTTAACACCATTGATCGATATGAGCAACCAAGACTCGATGGGGTGCTTAAATCAAGAGCACAAATGTCAGTCAAGGAACGAGCAGAGTTTGATAAAGACAATAGACTGTATGAGATGATTACCAAGTGCTTGCCAGAAGTTGTGATTAATAAATTTAAAGATCAAGCAACTTCTATAGGATTATGGGATGCTCTTATAGCGGGTTACGATCAAAAGGAAAAGAAGTCAGAGGCTAATATTCAAATTCCTAGTCTAAATGATACTTCCAGATCTACTTCCAACTCAGCAGCATCTACTTCTACTAGCACTTCATATGCTTCTGATACTTCTCATACAGCTCATACAACTCCTTCAAAGGCTACTGAGGATCATGCTACAATCTTTGCAGCTTTCCTCAACTCTTATGAGACTTTCCTTTCAAAGAAGGCTAGTACTCTACATCTTACTGAGGAAGACTTTGAACAGATCGATTCTGATGATCTCGAGCAAATGGACATCAAATGGAGCATGGCCATGATAACCCAAAGAACCAAGAAGTTTCTTTAGAGAACGGGTAGAAAAGACCTGGATGATGATGGTGATACAGGTCTTGGTTTTAATAAAAGCAAAGTGAAATGCAAGAACTGTCAGATTCATGGGCACTTTGCTAAGGAGTGTGAGAAAGTAAAATATCCTTCATCTGGATTCACTACTCCTACAGCTCCAACGACTCCAGAGAAGAATACAACATCACAGGCTATGACGGTGTATTCTCAGGGAGTGTTTGATTTTAGTGCACTTCAAGGAGAGGTTCAACATAGTGCGCTTTTGGCAAAGATACATGCGGTACATGATGAACCTAAGGTACCCATAAACTGTGTTTCTTGTTTAACATTGACTGAATCTCTTAAGAATTATCAATATGACAATTTAGAGTTGCGAGAAAAAGTTGTTAAACTCACCGAGTCAAACAAGTTTTTGAAAGCTAATGAATTTCTTTATGAAAAACAAATTGAGGCTTATAAGTTAGACACTGAAAAATACAAGTCTAAAGTTTTTAGCCAACAGGATGCTATTAATAGCTATCTTAAAGAAATGGAACTTTTGAATAAAGAACTTTTTGAGCTAAAGTCTGAGTCTGACAATTTTAAAAAGGGAATCACGAATTTCTCAAATTCTCATAAACTCTTCGATGAAATGGTTGACAAGATGAGGACAGATAAAAGTAAAGCGGGACTTGGGTATCCACCTCCCACTAACTATTATCCTAAGCCTGTTAAGGAAGACACCGAAGAACTTGTGGCTGACTACTCATCATGGTCAGCTACAAAGTCTAAAGAAGCTACATCCAATCCCAAAAGGCAGGCAAATGAGAAAACTAAACGGACAGAGTATCCCTTGCCTACTTTTGTTAAGTCTGATAATACACCTCCAGTTAGTGTAGAGGAGGGTGTTGAGATAGAGGATCTACCGGAAGAGGCTGAAATCAAAGTTGAAAAAGTTAATGTAAAGCCAGAAAATCATATACTTACCAATGAAACTGTAAAGGTTTCAACTACAAAGGGTAAAAACAAGGTTGAAAATGAATCCAAAAGAGTTCAACATCAAATGAAGGATTCAAATATAAAATCTAAAAGTGAACAACCTTCAACATCAACTTGTTCAACTTCTGAGGCTTCTACATCAACGTGTACACATAAGTGTTCACGTCCTGTAAATGCCTCATCTTCTAAGCCTCCAACAGTTCATTCTCCACCTCAACCTTTTGTGGGTAATCATTGGAATAGGTCATACATTGAACGACGTTCTTGTTTCCATTGTGGACAACAAGGTCATATTATTAGGGATTGTCGGTTATTATCCCTAGATAGGTTTGGTAGAGGGATGCCAAGAACTTCCTCCTTTAGGAATTCTTATTCAAAATCATTTTCTAGGCGTGCTTCGTATTCGCCTATATCAAGATATGCATCCTATTCTCCAAAACCCGTGGCTAGAGTAAACAAAGTTGTGCCTAGTAAACCTCAAGTTCAACAGCACAACATTGTTGAAAACAACTCATCTGAATCTACAAAGGTTTGGAAACCCAAATCCACAGACAACGCATCAATGAAATCTTCTGAGTTTTTAAAATATCATAAACTCATTGATGTGATGATTATGGATGACCATGGACAACCCAAGTCTATCAAGGCTTGGGTGTCCCATAAGTACTAATGTTTAATTGTTTGTGGTGGTGCAGTCAGGTTATTGAAAGCTAACATTTTTAGTGACTGCATGGATATGGATATTGTTGGAAGAATGTGATGATGATTTGTGATTGGATGAGATCATTGAAGTTTCGAGGTGGTAAAAGTGCTAAAAGGCATTTGATTTGACTTGATATGTGATTTTGATACTTTTCTTTTAAATTTTATTATAATTGCAACAGCCATTCTTTATACTTTTTAGTATTAAAGAAATGCAATGTTGCGAAATTTATTCAATTAAAAAAAAAAATACAAAAAATATGTTTAATGTTTAAAGGGAGTATTTTTGGATTGGATATAAGAATTTGCTGTTCAGGGGGAGTAATTCTGAATATTAAAAATTCTGATTATTTAATTCAGAAATGTGAACAACAAGATTCTTAATTCTTGAAAAGATGTTGGATTGTGTGTCTGTAAAACAAGTTGGGATATGATAGTACATCGGGTGACATGCATAAAAATGGAAATTTTAAGGTTTATGTTTGATGTGTCAGTAGGTTTATCTGGTATATTTAACACATCTTTTATAAACATTAGCTTCATCATATGATGTATTGGTAGGCTTGGTACACACCGGTTTGTGAGTGAGTAAGAAGTAATATTAAAACTTGTCTATTATTTTGTGAAAAATGTTATATGATGTATGACATAAGTCTTAATTGATAAATGGAAGTACTATCATACACTGTCATAGTTATGTAAATGTAAAATGGGCATATAGTGATAATATGGTTATTCGCCTAACTAATGGTGACTATTGTTGTACTCACGTACAGACCTGAATCCATTAGTTATGCAAATAGTCTCAAACTTGTTATGTTCATACTAAGGGACCCTCTGTTGTACTAAGTACAGATCTGGGGCCACTAGTATCTTCATAGTCGGTTTGATGTATGCCTAAATATAAATATCAAGTGTATGTTACGAGAAAACCGAGATAAACTTGGTCTTGTAATCTCTACCTTGTGTGAATATGCAGTGTTTGTTTTACTAAAGTTTATCAGTATATCATATAATAGGTTTCACAAAATTAATATTCATACTAACAATAAAGGTTAGTTCACAGATACGGATGTAACATGTTTAAGTGGACAAACAATACCGATGATCGTCTTGAACTAATTTTTATAAAAGGTGCTTTAAATATGTCAAGTAAATTTAAAGTGGACAAATATACTGATGATCGAAATAACACTTACTATTTGCTAATAATTGCATGTTGGCCTGATATGATCCCTAAGCAGACTTAAAACAATCATATCCCCAATTTATTTTAATCTTCGTTCTTTGTTTTTCATTTATAAAGAAAAATACAAAAAGATTTTATTTCTATGTTATTTTCTTCAATATCACATATCTTGTTAAAGTCAATTATTGAAGATGCAAAGGATGTCAGCTATTATCCAAAGATTGTGAAGATAATTCTATCGGAGAAGCTGCTGATGATTGAGAGATGGTCACTGAGTTTGAAGATCTTATTGTATGATAAATTTGTGTCAGTCACATGAATTTGGACATCAAGATTTCTTGGAAGACCATGCTATCTCTAAGGGGGAGTTTCTGATTGTTGAAGACATGAAAGAGTTTGTTGATGAAGACTAATTGAAGACTTCTTTGACCAAGCTGATGACAAGGGGGAGTTTGTTGATGCATTTTGTGTGTCAGTCAGTTGGTCAAACTATTGTAATTGTCAAAGTCAATTAGTCTACGAATGTATAGTGTATAGAGTGTGTATTCGAGTCTGTAAATGAAATATACATAGAATGGTGACATTGTAATTGGGCCTGCGACGACATGGGCTACGTCGCATTGGGCCTGGCCTGCGACGTTGGGCCTAACGTCGCAGGGCCCATTAGGTCGATATAAATAGTGAGTTACAAGTCAGATTTAGGGGGGGACGAAGTGAGTGTGTGTGTGAGCCGTTTTTGGTGAGATAGAGACTGAGAGAAACGAGTTTGAGTCTGTAATCGTATATTATCAATTGTGAATATATATAAAAGATTATAGAGAAAACGTTTGTTATTGATTGTTTGATTTCCGCGCTTACAATTAGTTAAACGATCCGATCAGATCCCACGTGTACGGGACTATCATATTACTGCCCTGAACTTTTAGGTTCCAGAACTCCTCGTCCAGCTTTTGGAGTTTGTCGATTGAGCAGTATTTGGCGGTGAGTTTTGCTTTCAAGTCCTCCCAAGTAAGTTGGTAGGCAGTGTTGGCACCCACCGACTGGGTATAGGAGTTCCACCATGAGTGGGCATCGTCCTCAAGGGTACAAGTAGCAAAATTGACTTTGTCGCCTTCCGCGCACTTGCTGACGCGGAAAACAGTCTCCATCTTTTCGAACCATCTGATTAGTCCGATGGCTCCCTCAGTACCCTTGAAGCTCGAGGGTTTGCAGCTCTGGAAGTCCTTGTAAGAACAAGGTTTAGCAGCGGGGGTTTCAGCGGCATCGCTGTTTCTCTCAGAATTTTGCGGAGTATTCCGAGCCAGGGCTTCAGTCACAGCCTGGGTTATGAGTGATGTAAGCTGAGCATCGGTGTATGGTCTTGTCTTTGGCGGCATGATTCTTCAATAAAAGAAATAAAGATACATGAGATTTTGTAAGAAAATTGTATTTGTCTCAGATGTACATGTATAAAGGCGGTAATACATAACATCAACATGGAAAAGAAGAATGGCAATTTGTATAAATAGAACCAGCAAGGAATATTTGATAGATAATATGAGTTCAAAAGTTACATCCTACAGAGATATTACAAAAGGTGTCGGGAATTGTTACATCCGACTAATTTATAGAGTATCGCTAGCTAGTCATTAGATTACGAGATAGTTTACAAGACAAAGACTCCTCTAGTCTCAACGTAGATTAATCTGTTCCATCATTTCAATGAGGCGATCCACAGTGTTTGCAAGTCTGCTAGCCTGTCGGGCGTTGTCTTCAGCCAAGGCCAGTCGTTGAACCAAACTGCCAACGTATTCCTCTGTTACCCGTGAGCGTTGCTCACACTCTTCTAATCTGTGTTTCAAGAGGGCGGTTTCTACGCTTATCTCCACCACTTTGTTGAAAAGAACGTCTACATTGTTAACGGTGGTTTCGTGATCCTCGAAGACTTGTTCGATGCGTTCGAGAGATGTAAGTCTCCAGTTTTAGTTCGTTTCCTGCAACACGGCATCCATGGTGCGAAGTCGCTGTTCGTGTTGGTTCACCCTAGCGGCTAAGGCCAGCAAGGTGAAGTGAGTGGGGTACGGGCCAGCTCGAGGCAACCTGGCGTTCCTCCTTGCTACCCTTGGGTTCTGCGACCCGGATTGAGAGTGCGATGAATTAGGCGGTGTGTTTGCCATTTCTGAGACAAAGCGTTAGTAAGAGTGAGGCATATATTCATATAGTTCCTATATAATATAGCCTATTGAGTGTCTAGCACAAACATGTTTAAGTCTCGGTCCTCTCGAGGTCAGAGTCTTCTAGTGTACCCTGTTCAGCCATAACTACTTTCAGATCTTACATCATCTTTGCTTAATTGTACATAGTTGATCAGGCTATGTTAAATTAAACTCGTATGACGTAATCACTGAACCAGTTATACCTAATAAGGAATACTGCCTAATGGTCATAGTCTAGGCCCACTAAATGCAACCTAGATCACTATAACCTTAGTCTCTGATACCAATCTGTAACACCCCCAAATTTAATGATTTGCGGAAGCACGATTTGGGTGTTACCAATTAATATACAAAGCATCAAGATATATAGTAAACGACTCTATATGCGTCGTTTTAACAACATAGATTTATAACATAAATGTTTACATCAGTTAAAGCTTTACATAGCTCGTGTTCGAATAATTGAAAGATTTCAATACATAAGCACTGTTACAAAATATGTTAATGCAATGAAATCTCAAATGTTTGCATACTGACTCGAGCTATCAAAATCCTGAGCGGGCAGTCCAAAACCTACTGCTGTGTACCTGCGATACATGCTAAAATGGGTCAGCTAAAGCTGGTGAGCTCACAGGTTTGAAATCAAGTAATATAGTATGAACCGCAAGATTTAATAATGATTTGCATCCAGCAAATGAGAAATATATATGTATACAATCATGAGCGCATAGTTGAGCTTAACTCGAGGGCCGGGTCCCCTATAGAGAATTCCGGGCGAGGTGCCTCCACGAGTGCCTAATCAACACTCGTCTTCCCAAATATTAGTACGTTCGTTTACCCGGTTAGTGCTTGCTAACCCGAACGAGGAGGGTCAATCCTATATGGTACCATATACTAATATTCACGCTACAACGTATTAACAAACTATGCTGATGGAGGGCTTTGAAATGATTAGTTGTGTAAGACTCATGTAGTATATGAAAAGTTGTACTTGCGTTCACATGTTTAAAAGAGCAGTATATCACACCCCTGAGTAAAACAGTAAAAAGAGGGGCCATGAGACTCACCTGAGTCTGAGAGCGTTTAAATAAACGTAAGTTGATTAGCCGAGAATGAAGTCCAAAGACTTGTAACCTGAGGGTGTCCACGATACGCGATGGTTATAAACATGATTGGGTATCTCAAAAGATCACCCTTGTAGTCGTTCGCTCGCTCAACTAAAATGTCCAAATTTCCACCATTTGGTTGATGTGTTTAAGTATTTGAAAATGTGTACGGCCCGTTGGTGACGGTCTGTAATAATAATCCTTAAGTGTTATTATTATTCGTTTCATTCTACGTTTAGGAAAAGTATATATTTTTGTATGTTAATCATCGTTGTAAAAAGTGTAGTTGTCGTTACGCGAGTGACGAATCGTTGAGCAAAAACTCAGTTCGCAGGGCAGAATCTCAGTTCAGCTCGCTCGTTCGGCTCGCTCGTTCGACTCGCAAGTTCGGTTCGCATCTCAGTTCGGTTCGCAGATCGGTTCGGCTCGCAGCTCGTTCGATTCACAGCTCGTTCGGTTCGCATCTCAGTTCGGTTCGCAGCTCAGTTCGGCTCGCTGCTCGGCTCGGTTCACTGCTCGGCTCGGTTCGTAGGAAGAACAGATCCCAGCTCGCAGAAACGGCTGTTGACGGATTTTTGAGCCAAAAATGAGTTTTCCGATCATATTTTGGTCCGATTCTTTTACCCAACCCATTTTATGGACATTATAAGTTGTTACAAACCACTAACAAGCAAAAATACTTAAGAACGAGAGATTTCGGGATTTGTCGGAAACTTACAAAATGCCGAAATGAAATTCCGGAAAGATAGCGTTGTAGATATTGAGGTGGTGAATGTTTTTCTCCAAAGGGCCTAGGTGATTCGAGTGCGTTTGATTGTGTTATTTTATGGTTTATGATGGTGGTGGTGGTTTGGTGTTAGAGAGAAAAGGGAAGAGAAGAAAGAGAAAGAGATGGTGAAAGTGAGGAAGAAAAGGGAGGTGGGAGGGGTTTTGAGCCCCATTTTTCGTCCCGCGCTCGTGCTCCGTGCGGTGTTCGTTTACTCCGTCGTTTAAACGTTAAATAATTATTTTATATATTTAATTATAAGTTTTGAAATACGAATTTTTACGCGATATCTTTACTGAAGTATTTTACCAAATACTTTATATTTGAGTTATAAAACATAACTTAGTTTGTTTTGTTTGTTTGCGCATTTAATATTTTTCAGTATAGACGTTATCTGTACAATATAATATGAGTGAGAAATATTATAAAATAATATTTTTGGATTTAATTGTGTTGTTGAATAATATTAAATTATTTGATAGAATTGTTCACCAACGTCCGTATTTAATTGAATCGGGTATCATTCGATTTAAAAAGTGTACGATTTAATCAAATCGCATAATCGTATATATTCATCAATATATATTTCGATACCTCAATTAGCCTAACACAGAACTAATTACATGTATTAATAGAGAATTAGGCACTAATTACTAGTCCTAATTTGGCAGGTGTTACAAAAAGAAAAGAAAAGAAAAGAGAAGGATTCTCCCATAATCTTCCCGCTAGTATCTAGAAAGACAGACTAGAGAGAGACTAGAGAGCGAACCTATAGCGAGAAATGAGAATGAAGTGATGATGAATGAGATCATGGGATGGTGAAAATGGTGAATGGAGTCCCATATTTAAACTAGTTTCCCAGCCGTATTCTTCAACCCTATTTTTCCTTCCATTTTCCCAACCGTATTTCTCAGGTGAATAACAATCTCATTTTGTACACCCTAGAACAAGGATACGGTTGAGTTTGGTCGTATTGCACGTGAGCTAGGGCAAATACGAGGAAGCACCAACCGTATACAATTAAGCCAGGCTGTATACGGTTGACACTAGGCCGTATACGATCTATCTTGTCCGTGTACAGCTTGGTTCAGCCGTATTTCGGATCTTCGATCCTTCGTTTCTTCTATTGGACGTAACTTCTTCATCGTTTATCTGTTTTGAGCTATTCTTGCGTCTACGGTTTCGTAATTTCCTAAAGGATAGAATGACACTAATTAGAGGTTATAGTTATGAGTATAGGTCATAATGCATAAAAAATAGTTAACGAGAGAATCGTTGATTGTTTTTGCTATATTTTACTCGTAATCTGGCCGTATATTTGATTCTTGAAGCAACGTCTATATTTTAGCCTTCATGATGAAATGTAGTAAATAATTTCTTATGTCAAAAATTTTCATCAATAATCGGGCTAAAAAGGTGAGATAATCGTACGTAAAAAATTGACTTTTTACGCGTTATCAAGGGCTTGAAAAGCTTGAAAGAGATATGGCTACGATGGTTGCAAATTTCAGAAGAAACGCCAGAGCAAAAGAATTCGCTGGTGTTCTTCTAATAATTTAGAACCAAATGGTGAATGCTACAACTGTGGTAAACCTGGACACTTTGATGCTAATTCCAGAGTGAAGCCATCTAGCTCAACAAATTAGCCAAAGCAGAGTATTAGGGATGATAATCATAATAAGTACAAGGCAAAGTACAGAAGGTTTAAAGCACTTGTTAAGGGTGAAAAGAAGAAGGGTAAAGGTTTTGTCATTGAAGAAGGATCATTCAGTGACTCTGACTCATCATCATCAGATGAAGAAGAAGCTATGATTTGCCTAGATAGAGATCTATGTTTAATGGCTGATGATGCTGCATTTCAGAGGATATCAAGGAAGTCGCTAAGAAATGTTCAGCGTCTGGATGGGACCCTGAAACTTGTATAAGGTACATAGTATTAAATCATACTCTTCTTCTGAAAAGGACGGAGTGTTTGAGTGTTTGATAGTTGACTTGTCAAACTCTCATGAAATTCAAAGAAAACAGAATTATGAGATCAGTGACTTAAAATCCAAACTCCATGAACAACAAGAAAATGTGGTAAACCTTAAAAATCCGAAACTGGATCTTGATGCACAAATGTATGCAAATAAGTGTGCATTCAGGATAAAGTAAAATTTGAAACACAATTCTTACAGCTTAAAAAAGTCATGGAATCTTGGTGTAAGTCAACAACGAGAGTAAATCAGTGCATTAATAGTCAAACCCCAAAAACAAGCTAAAGCTATTCTGTTAGGAAATCATGAACATGCCACATCTCTCACTTATCTAACTAAAGTTGATCATGTCTTTGATTCTGAAGGAACTTTTTCAAAAACTATGTTTAAACCTATATCTATCTTCAGTGAGCCAAAACCAAACTATTTCACCAAAGTATCTTGGTCACTGATGATTGTTATTGCTTAAGTGCTATAAGTGTGGTGACAGACAACATCTGTCATCGGAATGCTCAGTGACTCCATATTCAAAACAACTAATTATCAGTGAGCATTCTGACACTATATATGCAAACCAATGGAAGCCAAAACCCAGGCTAAACCACTATGAACCCATCTCAGGATGGGTTCACCAACTGAACTAATCTTGTCTTATTGATGCATGGCATTCTTAGAGAGACTATCTGGTATCTAGACAGTGGATGTTCTAGACATACGATCGGATGTAAGTCGCTGCTCATTGACTACCAGGATGAAAGAGGTCCTGATGTAGTGTTTGGAGATAACAATATTGGAAAGACAAGAGGTTGTGGCATTCCTACTAATGGGAATGTCATGTTCAAAAAGGTTGCATATGTGGAGGGACTGACATAGTATCAATCAAGTTTTGTGACTCCAAGAATAAAGTGTTATTTGATCATGAAGCTGGTGTGGTTTACAACAAAAGTGATGTACTTGCTGCTAACGGGAAAGGAAATACGTATGTGGTCAATATGGACACAGCAAAGTCAGGAACATGCTTTTATTCCAGGACTGTTTCAGAAGAAAAATGGTTACGGCATAATCAACTTTCACATCTGAATCTGAAGGAAATCAATATATTACGCAATAATGGTTTAGTCTCCGGACTACCAAAATTGTCTTATACTAAAGATAAGCTTTGTTCAGCTTATGAAAAAGGAAAGCATCACAACTCAACTTTTAAAAGTAAACAAACATCATATGTCACTGAATGCTTTTATTTACTTCACGTGGATCTATCTGGTCCAGTGAGTATACCAAGCCTAGGTGGAAAGAAGTATTGCTTAGTCATAGTAGATAAATACCTTAGATATACTTGGGTATTCTTTCTCAAGACTAAGAATGAAGCTGCCAGTGAGATCATATCATTTATAAAGAAAATGGAGAATCTAAATGGGAGTCTAGTGAAGCATTTAAGAAGTGATAATGGCACTGAGTTTAGAAATTTTGAGCTGGAAAGTTCTGTGATTCAAAAGGTATCTCTCAAAACTTCTCAGAACCAAGAACACCTAAAAAAATGGGGTATCTGAAAAGAGAAATAGAACATTGACTGAATCTGTCAGGTCAATGCTCATAGATGCTGGTCTTAAAACCTATTTTTGCGCAAATGCAGCGAGTACTGCATGCTTTATTCAATGCAGATCTTTATGTGTCAAAAGTCACAATAAGACAGCCTATGAGGTGTTAAGGGAAGAAAACCTGATGTAAGTTTTCTCCGTGTTTTTAGCAATACCTGTTATGTCTTAAACAAAAAAGATCACTTAGGCAAGTTTGATCCAAAAGCTGATGAAGGTATATTTGTAGGCTACTTAATGATCTCTAAGACCTTCAGGGTCAACAATAAAAGAAGATAATGCATTAAAGAGTCTATGGATGTTACTTTTGATGAAGCTTATGATGAATCACTCACTAATCTAAAAGACTATGAGTCTCTTGAATTTAATGAATCAAAATCTTTGGATACTGACTCATCAACCAAAGACCAAGTCCTTGATGAGAAATTTCCAAACTTCTCATCCGACTCTGAAAAGGATGATGATGTATATGAAAATATTTCCTCCTCTACATCAGAGAATAATACTACAGCTACATCATTACATCCGAATCAAAATCAACCATCACAATCTAACCGTCCTAACACCAGCACATCAGTTACAAATACTCACTGTGCTAATGCTGAATCATCACAAGGTCAATCACTGGATAAAGTAGTCACTACTAAACCTCAGCGAATGACTAAGTGGACAAAACATATTGATAATCAATTGATTATTGGTAATCCACAATCAAAAGTCCAAACAAGATCAGCAACTGCTAACTATTGTTTGTTTACAAGCTTTATCTCACTGATGGAACCAAAGAAGGTAGATGAAGCACTCACTGATCATAATCGGCTAACAACAATGCAAGAAGAATTTTCCAAGTTTAAAAGAAAAAAAGTGTGGAAGCTAGTGCCTCAACCAGCTGGTAAATCTGTCATTGGAACCAGATGGGTATTCAGAAACAAAATGGATGATGATGGTGTGGTAGTGAGGAATAAAGCTAGACTGGTAGCACAAGGTTAACGTCAACCAATTGACGTTGACTATGATGAAACCTTTGCTCCAGTGGCTAGACTTGAAGCAATCAGACTATTTCTTTCCTATGCAGCTCACAAAAAGTTCAAAGTATATCAAATGGATGTGAAGAGTGCATTTTTGAATGGCAAGTTGCAGGAAGAAGTGTATGTTTTGCAGCCACCTGAATTCATTGACTCAAAATATCCAGGTCATGTATACAAACTTGACAAGGCATTATATGGGTTTAAATAGGCTCCAAGAGCCTGGTATGACACTCTCTCAGTTATCTGATAAAATGTAGCTATGTCAGGGGTAAGATTTACAGCACACTATTTATCAAGAGAAACAAAAGAGATGTCATATTGGTTCAGATTTATGTTGATGATATCATATTTGGGTTTACTAATAGTGACATGTGCAATGAATTCTCTGATCTCGTGACCAAAAGTTATGAGATGAGTCTTGGTTTGCAAATAAAACAATCTAAGACTGGAATTTTCATAAACCAAGGAAAATATGTTAAAGATTTATTATAAAAATTTGAATTTTCAACATGAACATCACTTGCTACACCCATGTCACCTGCAATGAAATTACATGCTGATCCAAATGGTAAATATGTAAACATTACTGCTTACAGAGGTATGATTGGGTCACTGTTGTATCTCACTGCTAGTAAAAAAAACATTATGTTTGCTACATGTCTATGTGCTAGGTATCAAGCTGATCCAAAAGAATCACATCTACTCGTTGTGAGGAGAATCTTTCGCTATCTGAAGGGTACACCAAATCTTGATCTCTGGTACACATCTGGATCAAACTTTTTGCTGAAAGGTTACTTTGATTCTGATCATGCTGGATGTAAATTGGATAGAAAGAGTACATATGGTAGCTGTAAATTTCTTGGAGAAAAGCTAGTTAGCTGGTCCAGCAAGAAACAAAATTCAGTTTCAACTTCAACCGCTGAAGCTGAATATGTCACTGCTATTGGATCAACTGCTCAGATATTATGGATGAGAAATCAACTAGCTGATTATAGCTTTGACATTCAATCTACTGTGATAGTCAAAGTGCAATCGCTATTGCTAATAATCTAGTGATGCATTCAAGGACAAAACACATTGATGTACGATATCATTTCATCAGGAACCATGAGATGAAATGTGATATTGAACTACATTTTATTCCAACTGACTACCAACTAGCTGACATATTTACAAAACCATTGGATGAGAAAAGATTCAATTTTCTACTTAATGAGTTAGGTATGTTAAACCTAAATGAATAAGTAAAGTTCGAACAACTTACTTGTTTATTTTTATTTTATTGATTTTATGATTTATTACTATAGATAATCATATTCACTGATCTACTACCTCCAACTGATTTATCAGCGAGTTGAGAGTTCAGTAAGTTATGAATAACTATCTTAATAAAGCATCAAATCTTTTTATTTGATTATGATATATTACTATCAGGGACTCATGTATCAGCTAAATCATTACCTCCAACTGATTTATCAGCGAGTTTAATATTTAGTATATCTTAAGTCTATTTTAATAATATTCAGAACTCATTTATTTTACCTCAGCTAGACTATTACCTCCAATTGATTTATCAGCGAGTTTAATATCCAGTGAGGTACAAGTTTATCATCATCATACTTTAGTGAGATACAATTTTGTAAAAATCCAAAAAACATTCAAATAATCTCCAAAATTCAAAAATCTTTGGTGGATAATCAATTTTATACTGATTATATGTTTTCAGGCAGTCCCTGAAGATATGATACGTACAAATCATTTAACAAACATTCGTCACATTTAATATGTCTCATATTTAATGTAACAAT
This sequence comes from Helichrysum umbraculigerum, assembly GCA_949592205.1. NCBI lineage: Eukaryota > Viridiplantae > Streptophyta > Magnoliopsida > Asterales > Asteraceae > Helichrysum > Helichrysum umbraculigerum. The sequence goes on from CATIUR010000004.1 coordinate 53,311,041, forward strand.
ATTTATTGAAAGTTCTATCAAAAGTTGAAAAATTGTGCTTTTTCTGACATTTTCTTTCCTAGCTAGTAAGCACACTTTTTCGGCGCACCTCTCCCATTGTCATTAATGCTACCACGTTCCACCATCGCCACCCCTATACCACTATCACCACCACATAAAAAGATGGTTCATTTTTAACCACACGATCAATCGGTTGCCAGTTGATATAAAATCAAGGACTTCTCATTTTATCACGTTTTACGCAACTGATTTTTCAGTGAAAATGAACCATCATTTTCAAAACCCCCAAAATAAACTTTTCATCATCGAAACATTTTCAACAACAATTGCAAGATCTAAATTTTTTCCAAATGTTTATACACCAACAACAGAGATTTAAGCCCTCAAAGCTTCTGCTGTAAGTGAAGATCTTGGTGTTACAATGCCGAAAAATAAGTATTTGGCAAATCTATCTTCAAAAACAGAGTACACAGAGGTAATCACATTTTTAACAAAACATTTTATTTTCCTGGAGAGATGAATCCTGAATTGCTAAATGAGTTCTGGTATACATGTACTCACTCGGTTGTTGATGGGGCTTCTCAAATCTAAGGGTTCATTGAAAACGGCAATAAAAAGATTTTAGTCACTGCCGACATTCTACGCACTATTTTACAACTTCCAGTGCATCCTATTTATGAACCTCTCCTTGACGAAGATGTATCCAAAGGAGGAATAGTCAATCCTAATGGGATTGATTGTAAATACTCCGTCGATGCAAACAGGGATCATAAATATGTCACTATTCACAAAACTAAATTGGATGATGTGTGGAATGCCTGCTTTGCAAACTTTATTCAATGCGTGGGCTCAAAAACAGGTAGCTATGATCAATTCAGCACCTTAGAGGCACAAATCAGCTAGTCACTGATCAACTCTCTAAGAGTTGATTACCCAAGAGTGATCTTCGATGAGCTGGTTAACAAAGTCGCTGAGCCAACCAGGGCAAAGTATGTTCCATACACTAGGTTCATCTCACTGATCTTTAAAGATTAGTTTGCAGAGTATGATCAGGTGCCATTCCATGGCTTTGAACCTACTCTGGTTAGGGGCCAAATATTTTCAAAACCAGCGACTGTGTCTCTACCAAACTTTGTGAAACAACAAGAAGTTCTTGCACCTCACCTACTCACTACTGTACCATCATCAACCACGTCGCCGCCCACACCCCCAATGACCACTATGGTTGACCAACCAATCAAGAAATCAACCATCACTGCTCCCAAGAAAAAATCCAAAATTAAGGTCCCTGTCATTAAAGGATCAGGGACATAGCAAAAAGAAGACATCTAAGGATGCCAGGACTGGATTAGGGACTGAACGTTCAAGCCCTGAAGGCATTCTTAATAAAACCAAGCCTTCAATTACTTCACTGGACTCCCAAAAGTCCAGTGACTTTAAAAAGGGAAACTTACAGACAGCTACAATGGCTCAACCCATTGTTAGCAGCGATTTGAGTGAAACCCACACCCCTCCATCAAGTCAACCCATAAGCCAATTGGCATCATCACAAAAGGATGTTATTTCAGAAAAAGGGCTAGTGCCGTCAGCGGACGTGAACACGTCCATTGCTGGTGATACTTAACTGGCTTCAGACCCGAGTCAATGCCCATCTAACACTGCATAGTTTGCCAATGTCTCATCACTGTCGCATGGTGAGATATAGGCCTCACTTTCAGCTTCCAATGATCCATCAGGTAATCAGAAACTGGTGATGATGAGGAAGCCCAACCTACGGATACATCAGCTTCTCATGCTGATCTGGATTCTCCAGAGGGCACTGATGAATCCAAACAAATTCATTCATCACCTAAACCTGCTCACTCAGCTGAGCAATCCAAACACACATGGAATTAGCACGAAACTGTGACCACTTCTCCCATTAAGGTATTGGATCACATCTCATTCTCTAGGGATGAGGTCTCCAAAATTGCTAGCAATGATCTACTCTCTGATCCTACTTTAGCTATAGGTTATCAGGGAACCCATTCCTCTAGAAAAACACCATCTTCTACCCCATCCAAAACAAGAAGCGCTCCGATTGACCCTAACCTTGAGCTAGCTGCTTCTCCTCCTCCCTCTGATCAAAACAAAGAAAAATCAACTCAGAGAGAGGAATCATCTCAGGCATCCACTCAACAACTCATACTTGAGTACATTGCCTCATCTCAGCATCAAGTAAAGATTTTAACTGCTGAGAGGGATAATATGAAAAGTGTGGTTGTTGATCTGACCAGCAAAGTTCATTCCTTGGTTGCTGCATATGAATCCATTCCATCGTGGAGCATATCTACCAGTGACAAAGTTCAGGTTCTGGCTGAAGCAGGTGCTGCCCACTCATCAATTCTTCTTAACCACTCCAATTCCATTGCTGAACTTTCTGCCTCTACCAAGGCCAAGTTCATTGCTCAAGATGACACCATTGACCCCCTCACTGCTGCACATGACCGTATGGTTGATAAGATGAATGATTATGTCCAAGTTACTAATGCAGTAGTTGTTGAACTGCTAAAATTTAGATATGATGTATCTCTTGCCCAGAAAATCACCAAGGATGAAGTCTCCGCTCTTCGCATTGACATGAAACGACTTCACAAATACCTAAAGCCCCGTATTTCTATGCTTAATGATGACAAAAAGGGGGAGAGTGAAGAGGTCTCTGTTCTCAATTATCAGGATCACAAAGATATCATTCTGGAATCACATGTCCTCAGGCCTATTCTTAAAAGATCTGATATGGAAGAAGTTGCCATCACTGAGAAAGCATGGATTGATATGGAGATAGATGATGATGATTAAAGCTTTGATCTCATTAATTTCCTTGAGTTCAGTCGTGATGAGCTCAGGATGTATGATCTGCAAATCAAACGCTGGTTAACTGATAAAAAGTCAAAGATTAAGGGGGAGTCGATGAGCTATGTGTACGCTAGCTGGGAATGGATGAATAACAGGTCTCATCTTGAAGTCAATGACATGGTTGAAGATGACAATGATGATGACGATGATGATGATGATGATGATGATGATGATGATGATGATGATGATGATGATGATGATGAGGAGGAGGAGGAGGAGGAGGAGGAGGAGGAGGAGGAGGATAATGATGATGATGATGATGATGATAATGACATAACTATGGAGGATCATCAACCTATATCATATACCATTTAGTGAAAAAGAAAAAGGGTAAGCAAATCCTCACCAACTGCTGGATCCACATCATCTCCAAAATCAAAGAACAGATTGAGAATGATGCTAGAATATTTCAGCTGCTAGCAAAGGAAAGAAAAAGAAAGGGGGGAGTCAGCTCATCAGTGGATAGAATGTGGAATGAGATTGACATAATGATGTATGTTGAACGTATGACTGGAAGATCTAACCCTTTTCCCGTCACAAAGGTGAATTTGAAAAAGCCAAAGAACAATTCTCAGGCTCACCTACAGATACACAGGGATTTAGAGACTCAGGCTATCACTTTGGATCAGGTATGTAAATTGCACTAGAAGAATGGAACGAAATTAGACTGGCAGTGAGTCATTCCTCAAGTGCTGCAAATCAAGAAGTACTTGATGAGATTGATAGACTGTTTCAGAAGATGATAAAGCTTCAACTTCTAAGACCAGAAGACACTATCATGCTTGGTGAAGAAATTGAAAAGCCTCCCAGTCCAAGATATCAAACTGGTTCCTTCAGCATTTACAGAGTCGCAAACACATCATAGCTAAATCTCACAATCCCTGAAGGTGTCCCAAAGGTAGAAGGCACCGAAGTCACTAAAGAAGAGATAGGACTTGTGTACAGAGATCCATATGGATTACTGAGATTCCAGAGATAAGCTGAATGAGAATAGATTGATCATGAGCAGCTAACTTACCTAATGAGGTCCGCAAGCATGCTAGATAAAAAGTCACATATGAGGCAGGCAATCATGAATGAAGCCCTTGCCAGACAGTTCAGATAATTACTACCCTCAGAAGAAAAATATCAACTTGTTAATGAGTTGGATATTGTGAAGAAATAAGAGATATGGAGATGAGATTACTGATCAGTCAATGTAATTTTCATTTAACATGTACTAGAAATACCATGTAATATTTGTTTATAGTTAAATGAAAATATGATCACTTTTGAGAAAATGATTATGTGCCAAAAGTTACATTATATCAAAAGAATCCAAAAATAAGTAATATATGGATCATACAAGTATAAAGTCACTGAATGTTTAAAATTTAAACATTGACTTACAAATTCTTATTATAAGTAACAAGTTTGTCTAGGGAGTTTTTGTCATCATCGTATGGGGGAGATTTGGGTAACTGGTCGCTGACCAACCCAAATCACTGATGTAATCAGTCGCTGAAATGATGAAGTAAAAACTCATGTTACTAAAGAAAGAACTCACTGCTAGCATTTGTGCTTTTGCAAATGTTTAGCTGAGCAACTAAGTCTCAACTTGGTATGTCGCTGGTCATCCTCATGGTAGCTAGAAATTTATGTTGCTCAGCCATGAATAAAGGCAATAGTCACTGCCATGAATAAAAGATAGTTGCTGACGAATAATAAGATAAGTCATTCTACAAAAGCATGTTAGCTCGCAGTGAGTGAGGAAGAGTATTATGTCTTCAGCGATTAAATGAAAAATAAAGTTTCCATCAAAGCACAAGTTACTCTATGAATGTACGTCAGCAAGCTCTCCTCAGAATACGAGGAAAATATCTTCAGAGTGACGTGTCAGCAAGTGATTGGCTAAATCTCAAGAGATACATTCCGCATGTCAGAATCAGGGCCCACGGAATGATCAAATAATCGTTTGTCAGTTAGAGAAGAACCAATCATACAACGACACATGTCATTCCAAGATCCTATTTTATAGGAGATATTTACGAGAGCATTTAAGCTATATATAAAGTGATGTATTGTACTTGGAAACTTGTCGTTTTGTGTTAAATACTACAGTATTAGCTAAGTGAGTAGTATGTCTAAGCACATCAGCGAGCAGCGAGTTATAGTGTACATTGTTTGTCAACTACTATTCACTCTTGTAATAGTTAGCTTCAGTGTTTGATTTGATTTAGCCTTGGCTAAGTCATTACGCAATCAACACTTGGTGTAATTTGTGATCAATAAATTCGTCTGTTACCAGTTCGATATACTCTGTTTATTAAGAAATTTCAATTAATACTTAAGTAATCAAAATTGAAAATCATTAACAAAGTTTTAAATTATATTCAACCCCTTTTACACTTTAGTTTACAAATTGCGATTCCGATTCACTAAGTAATAGTGAATCACAACAAACATGTGTGTGTGTGTTGCATCTTAATTTTTAAACAAAAACTAAATCATAGCTGGACAAATTGGTTGTAATATTAAACAAAATATATAACAAAGATGAAACCAAAATCTAAGAACAAGTGGTTATCAATTATTTAAAAAACAAAAAGACGGAAAGAAAAAAAAAAGCTTTAAAAGGCTTGCGTACGAATTATGGCTGCCCGATATCAGGCGGCTCGCGTTAGCAACCGGTGGGGGAGGAAGAAGGAAGAGAGATGAAACAGTGGAGGTGTTAAAATGTACGGGAGAAAGTAATGGAGGGGATAAGTTGAATGTTGATCTTAATTTGGTTTTTTCATTTTATTTATAAATTTGCCCTCATTTTCTCTATTTTAATTATTATTATTTTTTTTGAAAGGCTAAATTTTATTAAATAATGTCTAATAGCAAGGTGTTAAATAGACACAAAATGTACAAACTCCAAATGATATACCTTGAACCTGAATTCGAACTGGGAAGATTTTAAAAGGGATGAAAAAAACCTGAAAATTTCAGGAAAAAATCCCCGATAATAGGGGCCGAGCCACCGATTTTCACCCTATATCGTTTTTGATAGAATCCCGTGAGGATACAGGACCCAGCATTATCATATATACATCACCATATAATCTATATTCTATTTTAATTATAGAACGCAACCTTGTTATAGTTATGGATCTTAAATGCTTATCGATATAATCGTTTGCATTCATTTCCCGCCCTGTAAGACCCATATATTGGATATAAAAGGTATTGTTTGTTGCACAATTCAAATATGTTAACCAATCAAACATTATAATTAAACATTTTTTTACACCTTTTAATCAACTGCACATGTCGTTGACAATACTATATATTTTTTTTATTTTTAATCCTTAATCTTAATATATAAATGATGAATTGGGATCCTCTCTAATACGAAAGTTGAACGATGCCGTCATGTTTTTTCAACACTTGATTATTAGATTGGTAGATAAATTTAACTTCATGTTAAGATGTGAGTCTTAACATGTTTAAGTGTGAAAGAACGTGACTTTTATGTTTAAGTTAAACATAAAAGGATCTCGCACAATAATTATATTTCAAAAAGAGTGAAGACAATAGCTAAATCATTTTCATAATTTTGTGGCACAAAGGAAACGACTTGTCGCATTCAATCGTACATATCTTGGATTACTTTTATTAAAAGCATCATGCCTAACATTTTTACAGTGGTGGATCTTTTTATTTCAGGTGTACCTGAGTGGTTGACTTATTCATTATAAAATTAATTTTTTGTACAGTGTATTCAATTGTAATTTCATTCGGACAATCAATGTCATTGAACTTTGGATTATGGTATGAAATTCATAAATATTTTAGCCCAATTGTAAAAAAAAAAAAAAAAATTAGCCTATTTGTAGGATCAAATCGTTCATCGATCTTACGATCCTACTCCGATCCTACACGTTTTCACTTGGTGTGATCGTAGGATCGAGCGATCCTACGATCAAGATCGGGATCTTGACAACCTTGATCCATCCATTTAAATTTAATTGGATGTGGATCGGATCACAATCCATTTAATTGGATCATGGATAGGATCATGATCCATTTATATTGGATCAATAATAGATCGGATCAAGATCTATCCATATCCATCCATTGACACCCCTACCGTAGGGCTGTCAATATCATTTCCCAAAAGAAAAAGGGGAAAAAAAAGTTTTGATATTTCCACCACATTTTTTTGATAAATCCACCATAATCATGCATTGAGAGCTTGTACTGTACAAATTGATACTGTCCAGTTTTGGCAGATCTATATAAAAGAGTAGTGGATATATCATCTGTCGATAAGAACCATTTGAAGATAATTGTTAAACTTAAAGTTTTTTTATTATAAAAATCATAATTAATACATCACAAATAAAATGAATATTTCAGTGAATTAAATGTAAGAGAAAAGTTCAATAGATGATGGCAAAAAAAATGGAGAATGGAGAAACTAATAGAATTGCTCAATTTCAAAAACCCATTTTCACCTTCTTCTTTTTTAAACTAAATATCTCACAAACCATATGTCTATGAATTATAAAAATTACATATTCGGAATCAGCGTCTTTTTCTCTTCAATTATAGATCTAACAAGCTATACTTTCAACAAAGTTTTTTTTTTATTTTTCTCGGGTTTTAAAAATTTGTAATATGATATCACATGTGATTTAACACTAAAAAATAATCACACCCGCTTATATCTCCGATTAAACTTTAAATTCAAATCATTGATGATTTAAAAAGATTTAAACATGAAAAACTAAGTTGTAATCACATGCGATTAAACATTAAAGAGTAATAAAATACGAATTTTCAAATCATTGACTATAATTATACAATTAAGTAAAAATCATGTTGAAATCAAGTATGAATTATCATATATCGGTAAATTGCTCATCAAATATCAAATTTTAAATGAAAATCATATGTGATTATATGCAAAATCATATGTGATTATATAACAAATCACATGTGATTAAATGTACAACTAACAATCACATGTGATTTTTAATGAAAACAAATTCAATTTATAAAATTCTTTTTTATAACTATTAATATAGATGAATATTAATGTGTATTCACGTGTTAATTAACATATTGCATGAATAAATAATCGTGAACAAATTTTAATTTTTTATCATAAATCGCAAGTGATTATATTGTAGAACCTGGTCAAAAAAAGAAAAAAAATTCGTCGAAAGTATAGTTTATGACATCTCTAATTGAAGAGAAAAAGACATTGGTTCCGAATATGTAATTTTTATAATTTATGGACATACGGTTTGTGAGATATTTAAACTTGGGGGGTAAAAGTGAAAATGGGTTTTGTAGAGAAATTGAGCAATCATATTGGTTCTCTCATTCTCTACTTTTTTGGGATTCTTATTTGAACCACCTCTTAAATGTAAATCTTCAATGTATTAATTATAATTTTGATTAAATAAGAAAATTTGAACTTCAATAAATGCACATTTTTTCTCTTATTGACTGCGCTAAGGGCTATTATTATCAATTCTCTTTTCTTTTTAACAATCAAGATTAATCATTTCCTATAGTTACACATAAAATATTATTTACTTTTTGATTATTCTTCTCCCAATAAAAATCTTACAAGAAATAATGTTAATGCATTGAGATAAGATTTTAAAGCAAATTCGAATGTACGTACCATATTCTCAAAATAAGATTTTAATGTAAAATAGCATGTTTTAAATTATGTAGATATCCAAAGTTTTTGCCCCGGCATATGTACGGAATATTTACGTAAAATGATTAAGATATCTACATATTACCCATAAACTATATTTATATGATAATTTACTTCGATAAATACTTTTTATTTCACAAACTCTGTTTAAAACTAAAAGTTTATATACCCACACACACATATATTACAATAGAAATAGATCAGTAATAGTGAACATATCATATCATATCATATCATATTATCATTAAAAGGATCTTTAACTAAAAAAATATCTAACTAATATTAAAATGTTAAAATGCAATTTATGAACTCAAAACATATTATTTACAAAGAAAAAGTCGAAGTATTTGTCGGATCATCTGATGATTAACTATATCCTTTAATCTTTATTATGTTATGGATCCTGCTCTAATAGCTTTGAATATATTAATACGTGTATTAAGATACGAAGGCTTCTTATTCCACAACAACGTAAACACTTTTTCACTCTTTCATATACTAGAGGATTTCACTTGAAAAAGAAAATGTTCCATGCTAATGGATTCGGGTCCATAACCATGGGTTCCAACGCACGAGATGATGATAGAAAAACGCGAAAGATGAAACAGTAGGTAACATGGAGAAGAATCAGGAGGAAATATATATGATCGAATTTTAAAATAGTTGATTTGGTAGCCCTAAAACCCGTGTATACACACGACCCATTAAATGTAGATAGTTTTTAACTCATTATTTAATGTTTTAGATATACATATGATTCTTTTTTTTGTAAGCTTCCTAATCTAAGTTGGATTTTAAATATGATTATTTAAAATATGATTAAATGATTAATGAATTATGATGTCATCAAAAATCCTATATTTTAGTCAATATGATATAATTGAGTAATTCTATTTGATCAATTAGATTTTTGCCGACATCATAACCCGATTCTTATATTATATTTATACTATATTTTAGACCCGTGTGTAAACACGGGTATTGAAACAAATTATCTTTCATTTATTTGAATGTTAAATCTCTATATACATACGGATGTTGAATTAAAAATATTTCGTTTCATGAATATAAAACCCATGAATACACACCGATGTAGAATAAATTTACCTTTGTTACATAAATGTTAAACCAAACCCAAAAATACATATGGATGACGAATTAAACTACTTTTTTATATTATTTACTTAAATGTTATGTTTTATTGCCTCCCACTTGTGTCTTATTATTTGTTGATTCTTATATCACGTTATTAGACTCAACTAATTGATTAAAGAAAATGAGTTTGTAATTTACATTTTATTAAGAGTTAATGTACAATTATCTTTTTGTACTTTGTGAAAATGTTGAACTAAGTTACTGAATTATTAATTTGTTCGATTGAATTACTAAACTTCAAAAATCGTAATATGGAGGTTACTTTACTTATAAATATTAACACTAAAATCACTTTACTAAACTTATGAATTCAATTAGGTTACTTAACTTATAAATATTACAACGTAAAAATGTCTAATTTAGATATGAATTAGCTTAGTAATTCAATTAATGGAACAATTTAATAATCTAGTAAGTTACTTGAACAGTTTCGCAAAGTACAATAACATATTTCTCTATTAAACCTAGTTTTAATTGGTAAATTATCGTAGGAAGTGATTGGTTGGGTAGGATTTGGAAAAATAGGAATAATATTCTTTGGGTCTCAATTCACGATTTTTGGGAAATTCAAGTATGAAGTTTCTTATGGTTTTCAGACGATAGAAAATGAGATTGGCAGCATAGCAACAATTGATTTGAGCTTTCTGTATTTGAGATGATAGGCAAGAGGGAATGATGTTGATTTGAGAGCCAAAGTGTGAGTAATAAACACTGATTTGATATTTGTGGGTAATTTGATTCATGTGTTAAGTGGGTTGGTCAATGTATATAAGTGAGAATAAGGGTTATTATGTACAACATTTGGGAAGTTAAGTATAATGTGTAAAGTGTAAAAGGGTATGTAGGCACACATTAGACTCTAGATTAAGGTGAAATATGTAAAATGCACATACATGTATAAATAGTTCGTTTTAGTCCTCTTCTTTAAAATATTTTTATATTGCATATGCTATTGAAATATTATATATTCGTACTTACTTTGAATAAAATTTGAAATTTATAACAATTTTAATTTAGTCGTCTGCATTGTCGTGGGTCTTAAATCTAGTTTGATATTAAAACATAAAATGAATATGAATTCGACTAAGTTGGCTCTAAAAGAGATAGTTACGCTGTTATTGAAATAACAATAATTCTAATGGAGTCCTCATAATTGATTGATCATTTAAGAATATTGTAATAGTTACGTTGTTATTATTTTACGAACTATTAGTGTTATAATTATTTTTATTGTTAACTTTTTCATTTTACTTGAGAAAAACATAGTGATAACTAACTTTTATTATTTTATTTACGAAATTTGTCTCATTGAAAAATACTCTTTAAATGAACTCATAAGTATAATGAAGAAAGGAGTTTGACAAAACCCGTTGATAATTATAATTGCTAATAATCACATCATCAAAGTCACTATTTAAACCCGTGTATACATGATGGATGTAATGTAAAAGATATTTACTATTATTTTTCTATTTTTATTTCAATATATAGGTTCTAAAATAGTTATTATTTAAATAATTAGTTTTATGGATATTAAAATAATAAGAAAAGGATTGAATTAAATGATAATTTACGTGAGTTATAATAATAGTAATAAAATAATAAATACTATTAAATAATAATTTAAATTTAGTTTTATTGATAGAATCGGATTAGAATTTTTATTTATTATTATTATTATTTTTTAAATAGATATTTTAGGTGAATAAGTAAATTTGATTGGTTAATTGAATAATTGATAAAATCTAGGCATTTGATTGGTCAATAGGTCTTAATTTTAACAAAAAAATTTATAGGACAAGTTTTCTTTTATTAATATTTAGATTAGATTTAGATTAGATAAGATTTAATATTTAAGTTTTCTTTTTCTCAAATTAACTAATTATACTAAGTTTTTCTCTCTCCATAAATTCTTCTTTCAATATTACATGTTTGAAACGGATTCTAGATATCTTATTATATACATCGATTGAGTAACTTTATTGATACTCTTTAATTGCGGTAACATCATAGACAATGAAGAGAACAATTGATATAACAAGTTTTACTAGGGATAGCTAATACCTAAATTGCTCATCTGAAGATTGTTAAGAACATGATATTTGATTGTTAGCGTTTGATTTCAATACGTTATATTGTTTCATCGCGTCTTACAATTGATTTCTTTTTCACTTAATCTAAGATTCAAAGTGGATCACAGGCACTAGCTAATCGAAGTGTTTGTGCTAGTCAATAGTACTGAAGAAGAAATAATTATTTTTCTTTTTTCCGTTTTGATCAACCATCATCCTTAAATATTAATATACACTTGATATCGTACAAATTAACATTAACATATTTAGACGTGGCCACGCACCCACGTGCAATGCACGGCCCTAAATACTCACTAGTATGAACTATAAGTAATTAATTTGCTCTTCTAAGTCATTACATGTTGATAAAATGAAATCCACGACAAGGTGAATCATTTAATGATAAAATCTTATATATGTCGATACTTGTTGGGTAGGCTGATATATATAGTCACCCAGGTGGAGAGACATAGATGTGGATGTGGGAATTAACTCCAGGCGGGGAGTGACGGGATCAGATTCGAGAGGTCGACTACGAGTTGTTGGATATATTTGAGGTCGACTACGAGTTGTTGGATTTTGGATGGAATTATGCTGAGGTGGTGGACCATATATACGGAAGGTTTTTCAGGTATGGAATTTCAACACTCGAACAGTATAATTGGCAATGCCGTTTCTGAGTTTTCAAATGCCCTGGGCGAAAATATAAATAATTGTCAAAATATTTTTCTTATTCTTTTTATTGTTGCTCAATCAACTTTGAAACAACTGGAGCATATTGTTCTTTTTGCAATTAACAATCATATTATACGTATACATACAAACACATATTTTGAGGCCCTTGTAATTTAGAGGTCCTAGGCGGACCACCTCGGCCACCCTTGAAGATGGCCCTGATAATTGTAAACTCACACAAAGTTAGGTTCGGACCATGCCCAAAGAAACGCTAATTTCACCCTTAAAATAGATCCAATTGTAATTGTGACCTTATATCTTTTGAGTGACACTTTAGCCCTAACAAGATTAAATTAGTTCGGGAGTGGATTAAGCTCAATCACACTAATCAAGTAATCAAGCCTAACAATATACATTATATCTAGTGTTTACTTTGTCTTGTTGTTTTTTACATTTTCCGCTTCCGTATGTTTAGGGCAGAGAAGAGGATATATGTTGATCCTTCGGGCAGATTGATATCTGGACATTCTGGTCGAATACCTCTAACTATTGTTTATTTAGTTTTTTCTCAGCTAATCAGTTCCGTCTTTGAATTCTTTCTTATACGTTTATTTTCTTCTTTTCCGTATGTTGCTTTGTCATGATACAACTTTCTGCTATATTCATTAGATCATTATCAAGCCATGCTCATCTTATCTACGAACTACCATAAAATAATCCAACATTAAAATATTACAATGAGTAAGTCGTGTGAAAGTGAAACCTTAAACAAATGATAAAGATTATGTGAATCTTGATAATGAATTACAGCCACAAGCTAACGACTATGAATCAAAGCAACCAATGGTAAAGTGACATAATCATAGGTAAAAAATTCGGGGTTGTGGAAGTGCTCAATATAATATTCATTTGTTTAGCCTAACTCCAATTAAACATGGAATAATTATAATTAGATAACCTAAAGTTGTCAACTTCAAGCTTTTTCCTAACCCATTAATTCAATTAGCTTATGTCATATAGAGCACTTGGAAGCATCTAAAGTTGATCAATGCTTCTTGTTTGTGAGCCACTAGCTACCTTAGTTTGCTTAAGAGGTACAATCTTTATCAAATGATGAGCATTCATTTGTGGTTTGTGGATAAAATTATGTGGCTATTAGAAAAGACTTATTCCACTCAAATTTTGTGTTGGTGATTATTTTTTGAATATACTTCTTGTAATATAAAACAATGTGCTTAAATTGCCATACACTTCGCTCAAATTTCCAACAATTCACTCATATTCCTAACAATTGGCTCACATTACCAAAAGTTCGTTCAAATGCCTATAATTAAATCGCTCTAGCTAAAAATTAATACATCCAGTTCAAATGACTGGAAAATGCTAAAACTAAGGAAAACACTACATTTCTCCTTAATTGTCTTTAAATTTGAGAAAACTAATAAGTATTTATACATTATAATTCGCTCCAAGGTTGATATCAAGTAGCCAGGTTATTTTTTTTTTTTTAACAAATTGGATATATTTCAAGATTTTGTCAAGATTTAGACATATATCTAAGGTTAAATTAAACAGTTTTAATAATTTATTTCATTATTTTATCGTTTGCAACTATTAAATCTATATGAGTTCGTGCATAATTTTAGGTCTACAATAGCACATAAAAAATGTCAATATTAGAACTAATTATTTTTCGTTGTTTTATATTTTACGTTCAACACATAAAACAAACAACTAATAAATACATATGACTAACTGAGAACATATGTTATTTATTGTATTCATTTTGTGAGTAAGGTTCAAATGAGTATAGTAACTTTTTGTGAGAATGAGGAAACGAATAGGAATGCATCACGTGTCACTAAACCCTCTTTCACCTACCTTTTTTAAAAATTAAATATCTCCCAAACAATAACTCAAAAAATCACAAAAATTGCACCCTAAAAATCAGCGTTTTATTCTCTTCGATTAGAAATGCGACAAGGTTTACTTTTGACGAACTTTTTTTCCTTCTTCGGTGGGTTTGAAAACAACTAACACATTTGTTATCAGTGAGTAATACATGTGATACCATGGAGTAACACATGCGATACCAGCTAGTAACACATGTGTTACTAATTTTGTAAAACCCAAAAAATAAATCGTCGAAAGTATACCTTGTGAGATGTCAAATCGAAGAGAAAAAAACGCTGATTTTTATGGTGTAATTTTTATAATTTTTTGACTTACCGTTTGTGAGATATTTGATTTTAAAAACGTGGGGAAAATTGGGTTTTATAACACGTGGCACATTCTTATTGGTTTCTCCATTCACACCAAATATTTTGAAACTCACTCTTAGAACGTAACAAAAAAACAAAAACAAAAAACCTCGCAACTTAATACTTCTAAAGTTTTAAATACTAAAAGCTGTTACAACTTTTGCGCATCTTTAAAAATAGTTTTAGGAATTCGGAATACCTATGCAAGACACAAAACTAGGTAGAAGAATGATCGATGATAAATCGTATGAAAAGTTTAGTAGTAGAAGTGTAGTGGTATTATAATTAATGCTACATTTTTAAAAGAAACCATAAAAATAAGTTGATAATATTAGTATAAGATAATGGATGGTGATAAATACAACAAACAATTTGATTCATACACCATATTTTATGTATTCAGATGTAGTACTGTACGATACTGCGATGCATATTTTTGTTATATGAATAAAAAAAATGTTGTAAATATCAACACCCTAAGATAATTGATGCTAGTGCTTCTAAAAGTTGAATGTGATCGTACTTGTAGAAGATAAATAAACAAGTAATTAGAGGGAACGCAAAGATCAGTACTTAATTATAAAGATGATACTAAATAAAATACAAGTGCTATGAGAATAATTTGTAATTACAAACTTTATTATCTCGAGAAAATAACAATAGTTATTGTCTTATAATGATTATACGATTTAAGATAGACTTATGAAATGTCAGTTATGTCGTTGTATTTATAACACGTTTGAATGAAAATTTATAAAATTAAACGATGGAGAGCAATAAATGAGAGTATATAGAGGGTTCAATGATTTTTAATAGTTTTTCTTTCTCGCATGTAAACTATTTGGTACATAAAAATAGTAATGAGAAGACAAGTGATGGAATAATAGTAATCTAGTTGTCAATCTAGATGAGAAATTTTATCAACAAAGAGTTTTTAAGCAGTAATGATCGACAAGTAGGGGTGTTCACAGTTCGGATATAACCGAATTATTGAAATGGTCTAATTGGATTGGACCGTTCGGATTGGACAATTTGGTTTTTTGGATTGGATCGGGCAAAAACCAAATTAGTAATTTGGTTTTTGGATTGGTTTTGGTTACTATTATTAGAACCGAATTATCCAAATAAACCAAATAGTAATAATTGTATATGTAATGCTCATATGTAATACTCTTGGTTATCTATCAGAGTGAATGTAAAGTATATGTTTGGTTATTTTTTATACATAAAACCTTATTATATTATTGGTATTGCTAATATATATCATTGAATATAACTTAAAATCTTAATTTTGGATATAAAACACTAACTCCAAATTTATATAAATCCTCAACGCAATATGACAATAGGTGACCGTTGATATCCATGACATTACACTTTCACGAGTCAAAAAGATGCACTCATGCAGTCCACGAAAAAATCAAACGGTTAAAACTAATCCATCCAAATAGTAATTTGGTTCGGTTCAGTTCGGATTCGATATTTATTTGGATGGATCTGATTCACATTTTGAGAACCAAAATCCAAATGGATTTATATAAATAGATTGGATTCGATCCAATCCATCCAAACGAACACCCCTATCGACAAGACGTCTTCCGGCATAGTAAATACTTGAGTGTTTTATAATCAATAAACGAGGAAAACAATATTGACTCTAATTATAAGGGTGTTGATATATATAACATTTTTTTTGCTTCATACACCAAAAGTATGCATTACAGAGTTGTACAGTACTTCATCAAAATGCGTAAAACTTGGTGTATGAATCAAATGTGTGTTGCATTTATCAGCAGCCTAATTATAATATCAAGAAGATTTGGATCAAATCGTTTCGGGATGAATGGTCTCCTAAACTACGAAAACAAACAAGTTTGCTGATCATGTATATGAAATCGGTTCTTTTTAGTTTGATTTTGCTTTTGCTTGTTGTATAATTACATATGAACAGTTTTGGAAGCTAATTTATACCTAATGTAGTCATAATAAAGCTTTTAATTGCACAACCGTGGTTCAAGTCATTCAAAATAGTCGTTGGAAGGCTTTATGCAAAAGCCCATATATTCGGATGGCCCAATATCCACAATGGCCTTTATTGTGCACAATATGAATATATTAATGGTAACCATTAGCCCAAATTCATAGCTTTTGGCCCAGCCCATTATTTATTGATTTTCCTTGATGACATTTTTATGACTGTGATTGATAAGTTTGGAGATGCATCAACTGTATAGTGTATATGAGGGGCGTACCGTCAACCAGGCATACAAGCATCGAGTATTGAATACATGAAGCTAACCCGAAAATCGTCATAACCGAACAGGCATGGTAAATTTGACCTATTTGAACTGAAGTAAGCTCAAAAATTCGAAAATAACCTACAAAAGTTGATCTATTTGATTCGCGAACGACTCACCAACCCAATAAACAGAGTTACAAGGATTGTGTCCGGATTGGATCCTTTTAGGGTGCCAACCAAATTATCAACTAGGTTGGGTTCGGGTCCTTTTGACTTACGAACCTTAGTATGGTGGTAACTCGTAATGACTAAATATACAAATCATTGAGCCTTATTTCGATTTTCCTTTTCTTTTTTTCTTCTTTTTTTTTTTTTTTTTTTTTTTTTTTCTTTTTTCATCTTCCATAGACCATAGTTGATTAATTCGATTATGCAGTTTGTATTTAATGTTTTGATTAACGTTATATACTCTGTTTTTTCTATGTTGAATTGTATATTCTTTATATATTAAAAAGAATTTAATTCAATTTCACGTAATACTTATGCAGATTGTATTGTATAATGTTGAATGAAATTCATAATTCTTGTATAATTTCTCTAAGTTCTTGCATAACTATAACTATTATTATTAATACAATAATTGCATCACAGTAAACAAACTTGTATCTCACAATCAAATTCATTCATTCAAACTAATTCAAGAAAACATTCCAAAACACAATTATATTCACTAATCAACCTCTAAAATGACTAGAAATCCTTCTAGTTTTTCCACGACAAATGCACGTATCTTTATTACAAAAGCCATCTCGAGGTTCGCACGCAATCTTGCAAACTTCAGGATCGCATTCAGACTCGTCCTTGGTATATATTGATGATCTTGAAGGCGATAGCAACAACTCTTTGGGATGACAAACACACGTTTTCTCATCGACACAATATGCATATTTGCTCTTACAAAGCTCAGTGCAATAGTTATGATCTGGTGGGTAGCATGCTGATGCCGAAGAAGACCTTCCTTCATAAGCTGCAAAACATAATTTTTAATCTCTTAATTTCTTAAACAAATAAAATATATACACAATATAGATAGATAGATTCACAAGGTGAGATTTACTTAGTAAATTACCTAAAGAAGTAGCCAAGAACATGGTTAAAAAAACTAGTGTTTTGTAAGTGAATTCCATGATGAAAATGATATGATAAAATGATCCTTTCTGGCGTCCTATTTATAAGTAAAAAATAATATTGTAATAAAAGTAAGTAAATTTTTGACGATCATACGCATTAGTAATTATGGAATGTTATTAATATTGTAATGCAAGTCAAAGTTAATTATTAGTTTAAATACTCCGTATCATTTTGATACTAATTAGTGATTACTGTCTTTCTTTGTAAATGCAGAATATTTATTTCCAAATTAATTGAAAATTGTTTTGTAAATAACAAGGTTATAATTTGTTAGTAATTTTATTAACTACTTCATTATTATTAGTTAGTAATACTAATATATGAGAAAATAGTTTACTTATTTATTTTTTATGTTAAATAAATAGACACACAAGTTAGACATAGGCACTCTAAAGTTTAATAACAAAAAACTAAGTGATATATGACACGTTAAAAAAAGGGTCATTAGATCTAAACTTTTAATTACTAGAGTAGAATTTTATGTTACTCGCACACGATATGATATAATAGTGACACGGAATTTAACATATACCCACACTTTTTTATGTTACTATATACATGTCTTTACCTATCTATCTATCTATTATATACGCGATCCTGGAAAAGTGGTGGGATCGCGTATGTCACCAATTTGCACTATGTTACGCGATCCTAATAAAGTGCTGGGATCGCATAACTACACATAAACCCTGAAACTCAGCAAAACTCAATTTTGACACCAAATTCGGATGCGCATAACTTTTTACTTGTTATGAGTTAGAACCTGAAATTTTGCATGCACCTCCACTATATCAAAATTACACTTTCTCTTTTTACACTTTTTCAAAGTACGCGTTAACGAAGAAAACGGACGTGTGACCAATTGGTGGCCGTTTTGAGCACTTTTTGGTGACAACCAATTTCACAAACAACTCACATTGAAACTAGGACTTTTTGCACATATTCTTATTACTTCAAAACAATTTTAAAACCTGCGTCACATGAATCATAACCCAACTTTGACTCAATCTAACTTATATGCATACTAATAACCCTTTTGACCCTTTTGACCCGTTTACCAAACCAACAATATTGCGACCAAAACACTTTTAAATTCCACATATTTATGACCATTGTAGCTTAGCTAACAACATATCATCACACCTATAACCCAAAGACCATTTTCTAACACTTGACTACATTTTCATCATTTAACTCACATATACTATTGAACACTTCTAATACACATATACATTAACAATATGAAACTACCACATGTTTCTTTGACTTTCAAAGTCAAATACCACAAAACCAACAACTTCGTAACGACCCACATGTTAACTTCAAAAACGCTTTGTTTGGGCGAATTACTCAAGTGTCACCATAATGACAATTCAAAAGATATGAGAAGCTTGTCTAACCACAAAGCAAGCTCCAATCCACGCTACCATCTTGAAACCACACTTTATCCAATTGGTTCAATCGAACCATTCACCTACAACATAACACAACTGAAGGGGTAAGCAGAACGCTTAGTGAGCATACGAGCAATTAAATGAATAATCCATAAAACAACAATGAAACAACACTTAGCAAATATCAACAACATATATTTGCTTAATCATATAACTACTGAGCAATTGTACAGATTATTATGAACATTATACGGATCCGCGACCATAATCACTTAGCACCAAATCACGTCGAAATGAATGCTAAGTCAACACTGATTAGTACCAGCTACGTCAGCATAAGTACTAAAGCAACAACACTTTGCTAACCGCAGTTAGCGATCTGATCAACACTGAATCTCTACAAATTACTCATTCCACATAATCCACGAAGTCTTCCACATATCAACAACTAGCAACACTCAACAACAATGGTCAACAACAACTTCAACTAAAGATACAAGCATAAGATACACGCGTATGAAACAAGCGTAAGAAACAATAATAATCTACATGATTGTGCAAACGTCTTGCTCGGAAGCAATCCGGTAATACACAACCATAATAATTCACAATTAGAAACAAGCTAAGATACAGGCAACCACCACTTGATTGTATGAACCTCTTGCTCGGAAGCAATCCGGAACATACAATCATTACCCATTTAACCCTATATCACTCACCTTGGTGTTTAAACAATGATTTACAACAAGTGATCAACGAAAGCTTTCCACGTCTTTAACACCTAAACAAATCATACATAACACATAACAACATGTTTAAACTCTAATAATCATCAAGTTCAACTAATAACCATATATAGTTTCTCCCCCACTTTGGTTACACTTGGTTTGATCTTTAATTAACCAAACCAAAACTACAATTTCCATAATTCATAATAACTCAATGTCTAGTTATCAAACTTTCTACTTTGATTCTTGTTTCATCATCATTTTCACACTCTACTAACATCACTAGTTACACTTTTAAGCGAATTAACCTCAATTCACAAAGATTTAGCAAAACTTATAAAATCACTCAAGAACACTAATCGTAATTTTTTATCATGTATTATGTTTACCAACAATCTCAACAACACTAATTAACATCAACTTAATCAATTTCCAACCCTAATTTCATATTAAAATCACTAATCAACCAAAACCTACCAAAACCCATTTTCTAGGTTAATTAGATGAAGAACAAAGATTACCTCAAGTTAAGGAACGATTAATTGATGAAGAATCCGAGTTTTCTAGCTTCAATTTGATGTTTTCTAATGATTTTAGTGATTGATTTTTGGTTCCATTGACTTTTTTTCCTTCTACAACTTCCTGGAAGTTGTTTTCTTTAAATGGATATGTATGTATGAATAAAACGATATGTACGTACATATATAATTGTTTTCTCTAAATTTTTACTCCCCGTACTTATAATTGTCTGAAACTTAAAAACCATTTGCAATTTCTATTATTTTATATCACTTATAATAGAAATGCTTTAAAATCGTTACCTATTTGCACACTAAAATAATACCTCAAAATTTGTGGTGTTACAACTCTCCCCCACTTATTTTATTCGTGTCCTCACGAATATCACTCATAATTGTTCAGTCTTAACACTTTCTCTACTTATGCGGAAGCGTTTACTCGTATTAGAATACTTCACATAATCAACTAGTTCAGGACATGAACGTATGTCATTCATGTATTTAAACATTTCATATTCAACTCAACTACATTTATTTCACATAACTCTAACAACATAAGTAACTAATCAACATAAGCACATAGGATGTGCATTCAACTCTTATTCAACTCACTATTCACTATTCTCGAGCACATAGTGCAATATCAAGCACAAAGTGCATTCTGAATTACAGTTTGTAATTATAACACCACTTGGTTATGTGAAACCTCTTACACGCATGTAATCCGGAATCACCTAACCCTTATACATTTGGTTTCACTTAATTAGTGAAATACTTATCGTTAAACACAACGGGTATTACTTTCATTTTCTCAATTATCACTTTTCATTTTTATATTCAACACGTAATTCACATAGTTTAAACATCTTTTCTTTTATACTCTATCTCAACAATCACATAAAATTTCTCTGATATTTGGTAGCCTCAATAATTTCATGTGAAATAACATAATATAACTACGTTGGCCAGACGTCGTTAGATTATGTTATAATCCATAAACGAGGAAAACAATATTGACTCTAATTATAGGGTGATGATAAATCCACCCAAATCTTTGATAAATCCACCATTACTGTGGAGTAACAGTTTGTACAGTACAAGCTTTCAATGCAAAAAAATGGTGGATCTATGAAAACAAGGGGTGGAAATATCACCACCCCTAATTATAAGGGTGTTGATATATACAACATTTTTTTTGCTTCATACATCAAAAGTATGCGTTACAGAGTTGTACAGTACTTCATCTAAATGCGTAAAACTTGGTGTATGAATCAAATGTGTGTTGCATTTATCAGCAGCCTAATTATAATATCAAGAAGATTTGGATCAAATCGTTTCGGGATGAATGGTCTCCTAAACTACGAAAACAAACAAGTTTGCTGATCATGTATATGAAATCGGTTCTTTTTAGTTTGATTTTGCTTTTGCTTGTTGTATAATTACATATGAACAGTTTTGGAAGCTAATTTATACCTAATGTAGTCATAATAAAGCTTTTAATTGCACAACCGTGGTTCAAGTCATTCAAAATAGTCGTTGGAAGGCTTTATGCAAAAGCCCATATATTCGGATGGCCCAATATCCACAAGGGCCTTTATTGTGCACAATATGAATATATTAATGGTAACCATTAGCCCAAATTCATAGCTTTTGGCCCAGCCCATTATTTATTGATTTTCCTTGATGACATTTTTATGACTGTGATTGATAAGTTTGGAGATGCATCAACTGTATATGAGGGGCGTACCGTCAACCAGGCATACAAGCATTAAGTATTGAATACATGAAGCTAACCCGAAAATCGTCATAACCGAACAGGCATGGTAAATTTGACCTATTTGAACTGAAGTAAGCTCAAAAATTCGAAAATCTACAAAAGTTGATCTATTTGATTCGCGAACGACTCACCAACCCAATAAACAGAGTTACAAGGATTGTGTCCGGATTGGATCCTTTTAGGGTGCCAACCAAATTATCAACTAGGTTGGGTTCGGGTCCTTTTGACTTACGAACCTTAGTATGGTGGTAACTCGTAACGACTAAATATAAAAATCATTGAGCCTTATTTCCATTTTCCTTTTCTTTTTTTCTTCTTTTTTTTTTCTTTTTTCATCTTCCATAGTTGATTAATTCGATTATGCAGTTTGTATTTATTGTTTTGATTAACTTATACGGAGTATAATCTGTTTTTTCTATGTTGAATTGTATATTCTTTATATATTAAAGAATTCAATTCAATTTCACGTAATACTTATACAGATTGTATTGTATAATGTTGAATGAAATTCATAATTCTTGTATAATTCCTCTAAGTTCTTGCATAACTATTATTATCCCTCTTATATATTAAAAGAGGCATTGATTAGCCTAATCTTTTTTTAATTACCTTTGATGTTTAACACTAACCTTCTCTTTGATTACCAAATAAATCACCAGATTATATATTTATTTACCCTTTTGCCCTTTTTAACACAAAACAATTAATTGGGTTTCTAAAAATGACCAGCCTCCATCTCCATTTTATCAATCGATCAATCGCCGGGCTTATGATCATCAATCGATTAAAAATTTTAAAAATTGCCAGCCTTCATCTCCATCTTGCATATCCCTCATGATATGCCATTGTAATTTTATCTTCTGTGTTTCAAGGGCATCAAAAATTTCGTTGCTCCTAAGTGTCTTCTAAGTTTCATCCAAGTTCTAAATATAGGGTTTATTGAATTGATTTTGCAAATGATTGTATTGCTTTTCATGATTTTGATTTTTTTCAGAAATAATCAACATCTTCATCACGTTGTCTATCATCAATTTCCAATTGTTCATCATCATTATCAGGTATTGCGATTTTTGATTACTATAATTTGATATGAAATTAGGGTTTATAGTATCAATTATGTAAATGACTTTGATTCATTAATGATATGAAATCAAAGGTTATCACTCTCTTCTTTGTTACTATTTTCTGTCTGATATAGATTACTACTCTTACCGGGATACTTTTAATGATTTGAATGTGTTCTTATTCAGTTGGGCTAACAACAGGTACACGTATGATTTGGAAATGCATTCTTATCTTAATTATTTTTTAATATAGTATGTAATGTTATCTCCCGTAAAAATCAAAGTTTAATCTTAATTTGATTTAAAAATCTTCATATTCATCTTCATTTCCTTATTAAAAGGTTTCTGAATTTTCTTCTTTTAATCCAAGTGATCAGTTTTATGTGCATGTTACGTGTTTGACGCTCATAAGGTGTTTGTGAAATTGTCTTAACAGAAAATAATATCTCAATTTTCCGAGATTATAGTCATTGAGGAGTTTCCCTTTACTTATTTTATTTAGACTTTAAGTTAACTTTGTTGGTTTACTGCATACATGATGATCACTTAGTAATGATCTATTGAAATTAAAGAACACTGAGTAAATGAACATTTTGTATATTATTATGACCTGATAGGTTTTAAGTGGTACCATTGGCTTGAAATGGATCAAGAGCAGGCTACTATTCACATGAATTGTTCACTCAGGTACGATAAGCTTGCATTTCATGCTAATCACATCATGCCTGTATTTATATATAATTTACAGATAATGATACTGATCTTATATTCCATTTGTATGAGTTATATGAGTTAACTTCATCTCTATCTTGGTTGCTACGATTGCTTCGTGATTCTTGTGAGTACAGATTTATATTCCATCTGATTCATTTACATTATGTTGGTTACTACGTTACCACTTAAACAACAGAAAGAGTTATAATTGGTTTAATTTCATCTTCAAATCAGTTTGCGAAATCGGAATTAGAGTATATTTTTTGACATATTTCTAACATGTATTACATATGTTGTGTAGGTGAGAAGGCCTGCTTTATCTTTAATCACTGACTTCATTCAACAAAGGTTCTTGCTTCATCTGATGCATATGGAAGTGATGTCGTGAAGGTAATTTCTTTAATCTCTTTGTGCACAAATTTGCATGTCACCATGTTATTAATTCTGACATTATTTTGTGCGTAGTATATTTTTTATTAAATTGGTAGAGTTTAGAACATTGATATAAATGTTTGTATGTGATAGTTTCACTCTTTCACTTTTACAATGTAGCACCACTGCATTAGCATATGTCCTTACCCGATTTCATCAAAACTAATGAGTATTGACTCATTCATATGTATTGTGATGGGTAAAAATTCTCAACATAATTGTAATACATGTGTCCAAATAACTAATTTGTAAGTATATAGGCTGTGTGGGTTGGAGCAAACAAGTGATTTGTGTTCCGTTTTTTACCATTCTTACAATTACAGGTGGAAAAATGGGCAAGAAGCTAGGGCAGTTGGGTGCTCTTTTTGTACAGGTTGGTAGATATAATACACTTGGAACAAATAAAAATAACATTCAGTTCTATAAAATGTTAATATATGAGTTCCAAATTTATACAGAGAACCATTTAAAAATTATCTAATTTTTAGTAGATTTATACGGTGAATTTATGCATTACAAATACACTTTTGGCTACTTTCAACCTGTTCGAAGCATTTGACCTTATTCCTGTAATGGTTTTAAAACGTTTTTATGGTTTTAAAAACATTTTTAGTAGACGCCAGTGTTTCAGAAAAATGACTTAAAGGCAAGAGTGGTGTAAGAGTGGTCACATTATTTGTACATGAGGAGGTTGGACATCCAGCACCCACAGAAGATCTCAGGTCATGTTTCGTTCCTTATCCCACATTATAACCTACTTTTCCTCATGAACACAGGTAAGAGCAGCTTCATACTCTACTCTAATCTTAATCTATTAGTGGACGGGTTGGAAAACGGGCAAAATAGTCAAGTTTTAGGTATGGGTCGAAACGGGCCGGGTAAGGGGTCAAAATGGGTAGTTTTTAGGTAGGGGCGATACTGGTATGGTTGACTTGGAAAAACTTTTTCTCATTTTTTGGTGAATAAGTATAAATATAATTAGAAAAGTATATTTTTTTGAATAACTGAGTCAAATAGTTGTATGCGTTAATGATACACTTTGGGCAACTTTCAAACCATTTGAATGTTTCCATTTTACTTGTTTTTTTTTTTCTCTTTAAAATAAATAATAAACCCATTTAACTAGCCTAATCTGAATCTCTCCAGTTCAATGTGAATGATTCAAAATTGCTAATCAGGCCCGTAGTGTTTACTTTGTTATATTATCGAATTTGTAGCTATGTATGGGTGTTAAATTCATTTATGGGTGCTTATCGTATTGACTTTTTAACCATACTAGGAAAATGCGATATCGATATTATATTTAGGTGATGTCTGGAAAACAATATAAAGATCCTTATGTAGGTTAGAGGGCGTTAACAATAGAAAAAAAAAACATAGTACCCGAGTTGAACAACATGCCAAAACTTAAAGTAGTTCGATTACTTAAATATCAGTATTTTGTTTTCCTTATATTTGTGCAGTTACTAGAAAAGGCAACGCAGAAGATCTTTCTGGTGTTTGTTGATATGGCACATGCCTTATATATAAGTTGTATGGTTTGTGTCTTGCACCTATGTTTCTCTTTAAAGGTCTCATGTCTTACAATATTGTATCTTTCTATTCTAAATATGTTTCAGCAATACACGAAGAGAGTCATCAACCATAGTTGCACGCTGGGCTTGTGATGCAAACCAACGATATGCTACTATGGCTGTTACTACTATACGTTCCTATTCCGGGAAAGAGCATCTTGCCACAATCTTCATGTTCAGGTTGGTCTATTAATCATTATCTGGTTTTTGACTTTTCATTTGCCTAAGGAAGAAACATAGTATATTGATGATCTTTTGACTCTATCTTTTTAGTGTGGTTAATCTATGAGATTTAGAGGTGATAAACATTTTCAGCTCTAAATAAACAAATCATTCTATTCCGTTATACTTGAGAGTTGAGAGCTTCACTTTTTGACACCAGAATATATACAGCTATAGATCTTTTTGTACACAAATTTAAATATGACTCATTTAAGCTATAACTTCTTGACTTTAGTGTTCTGGTTAGGTTAATTTGGGTTGACCCGGTCCATTTATTTTGGTGTCTTTCGACTCACTTGACTCATTAGATGGAGAGGATTCAATTTTGATCAATGTAGTTCAACTGGGTAATAAGAATATAGTTTTCCTCTAACATGACTAATTCACAAGAACTTTATCAAATAATACAACGTGCCATCTAATCATATTAAAAATTGAAGACACTTTTTAAACTTCTAAATGCTAAATTGTCACCTTAATTGGAAGGTTAAATATCAAAAAGAAAATTATTATACATAACATTCTATTTTCTATTGGTGGACTAGCTTAATCATGCTTAGTTTTATGTAAAAACATGGCTATGTTTTTCTAAATGATTTGTCATTTGGTTGAATCATTGGATCCATTCTAACAAGTGGAATTGGGATGGGACAATTGATATTGGAGCACCAGAGCGTAATAGATCGATGTGTGCAGTCGATGAATGATGATGTGACGCATTCTTAGAGAGCATTGGAAGGGATTTTGAAGAGTTCACCTGTCTTGACGCCAATATTACAGTTGGCAATTATATTAGACTTGCCAAGTCGTTTACCATTAAAAAACCCTTCATGCTGTGACACTTTCACACCCTTTAATTTGCTTTCAGACTCGTGTAATACTTTGTTTTAAAGTGATGTAGACATGTAATGAATCAATAGAGTTGGTGCAACCCTTTTTTTTTTTTTGAACAGCAGTTGGTGCAACCTGCAAAGGAATAAATGATGTGTTCTTTTATATTGTCTTCAATAAGTTATAAGATTTACTAAACTATTGAAGTTGCACATGAACTCAAGTTTTCACTCGAGTTCACAATTGATTGAAGTATAACCACATTTTCAAGTAATGTTCCAATATTAATTACAAAGAGCCAGTCATTCGAATGTAGAAGTTTATCATATTTTCATTTCTTGAATCAACCATTAACATATGTTTGATTTAATTTGAATTCAACTACCTATGATGGTTTTTTGTCAATCTACTCATGAACAAAGTTAAACCAAATACTTTAAATTGCTAAGGAATGTTCATGAGAGATATAACCAATATATAATCATCTTGATCAGTTTATAGCTGCCCAAATTAAAATCAAACTACTCCGTAATAAGATAGTATTAGATCACGTACACTGTTTTATACAGTAAAAGTCACACAAGGTAGTATCATTTCTTTTAGTTAAATGATGTAAATGGTTTCATGCATCGAAATCACACATATGGCTACTCTAACTTGGAATAGAGCTGCTCACCCATATGGTATATTTTAGACTGAAAGTTGCAAGTGAAGGATAAAAGCATCCACGCACCATTTATTCCGACTTATCTAAATTGATTATGTGCGGAACTCAGTTCTCTATTTCTCGCATCATGACTTCAGTTTTGGTCAATAATAGGCATTGTCTTATATATTGGAAAGTTTGTTTGGTGTTAGGAAAAGTTCTTGTTAATAAGACTCATTTTAATTATCTTTTGCTACAGATATATCAAATGGTACTATTACATTATTATGCTTTTACTTAAAATATGTAATAAACATAACAAGGAAAAATAAAAATATTGTAGCTATATCATGTGGTAGCCCGCGAATTCGCGGGTTATGATCTAGTTAATACAATAATTGTATCACAGTAAACAAACTTATATCTCACAATCAATTTCATTCATTCAAACTAATTCAAGAAAACATTCCAAAACACAATGACATTCACTAATTAACCTCTAAAATGACTAGAAATCCTTCTAGTTTTTCCACGACAAATGCCCGTATCGTGGTTACAAAAGCCATCTTGAGGCTCACACGCAATCTTGCAAATTTCAGGATCGCATTCCGACTCGTCCTTGGAATATATTGGTGAACTTGAAGGCGATGGCAACAGCTTTTTCGGATGACAAACACACGTTTTCTCATCGACACAATATGCATCTTTGCTCTTACAAAGCTCAGTGCAATAGTTATGATCTGGTGGGTAGCATGCTGATGCCGAAGAAGACCTTCCTTCATAAGCTGCAAAACATAATTTTTATTCTCTTATTCTCTTAATTTCATAAACAAATATATCATATACACAATATAGATCAAAAGATTCACAAGGTGAGATTTACTTAGTTAATTACCTAAAGAAGTAGCCAAGAACATGGTTAAAAAAACTAGTGTTTTGCAAGTGAATTCCATGATGAAAATGATTTGATAAAATGATCATTTCTAGCGGTCCTATTTATAAGTAAAAAATAATTATTGTAACAAAGTAAGTAAATTTTTGACGATCATACGCGTTAGTAATTATGGAATGTTATTAATTTTGTAATGTAAGTCAAAGTTAATTATTAGTCTAAATATCAATTTGATACTAATTAGTGATTACTCTGTCTTTCTTTGTAAATGCAGAATATTTATTTCCAAATTAATTGAAAATTGTTTTGTAAATAACAAGGTTATAATTTGTTAGTAATTTAATTATTAACTACTTCATTAGTATTAGTTAGTAATATTATATATGAGAAAATAGTTTACTTATTTATTTTTTATGTTAAATAAATAGACACACAAGTTAGACATGGGCACTCTAAAGTTTAATAACAAAAAACTAATTGATATATGACACGTTAAAAAATGGGAAATTAAACAAAATGCTCCTTTTTTCGCCGAAATATATGGATTTGCCCTTCCAGGAAAAAAAGTGACGATATGCCCCTAGAAATCGCAAAAGCAAATTTGCTTTTGCGATCCCGTATTTGCCATTTGCGATCTCATTCACGTGGCCTAGGAAAAATGACCGATGCGCGCGTTGGCAAATCGCAAATTTTTTTTTGCGATTTGCGATTTGCAAATGGGGGTGTTTTTTTGCGATGGCTCGTGAACGGGATCGCAAATCTTGGTCCTGATTTGCGATTTGTCATCGCCTAAGAGACAAAATTGCGAGTCGTATTTTTGACATTTTCGTATATATAAACATATATTTATGCATATGTTTTGTATATATGCAACATTTATCATATATATGTATATATTTGCTTTTGCAAAAATTGGTTTTGCGATTTGCCATTTACCCGTGCACATACTCGTTTTAATATATATACACATTATTTTATTGTTTATATATGATAATCACAAATCTTTTTTATCATATATATATTTATATTATTTTTTAATATATATACACATTATTTATTTATGTATATATTTTATTCCGGATAAATGGATTTGTGGCTAAGGTTTTCCGTGATTTTCGGGATGTAAGATTTTTGGATAAGATTTTTGGATAAGATTTTTCGTGATTTGCGGGATTCAAGATTTTTGGATAAGATTTCTAGATAAGATATTTGGATAAGAATTTCCGTGATTTTCGTGATCGTTTGCCATCAATAAATACTCTAACCGTAAGCAGGAACACATCTAAAAATTTTGAAAAATGGTTCAATCAGGTCATTTTTGGCAATTCCGATCTCCAAATGAAGAATCATTTACTGAAGAATTATACGCCGAAGTTCCCGAATTGTTTTCAATCGCTTTTCATCACGGTGGACACTTTCAGGGCTCAAAAAGAATGTACACACAAGGTTTGTTGACCTATATTGACTGCGTAGATGTCGATGAATTTTCCACCAAATTTCTGGATTACGCTTTGGAAGAGCTAGGTTATTGGGCTCCAGAGAAGTGGTTCTGTTACTATAAAGAGCCTGATAAAGACCTAGATACTGGTTTACAACTGATAACTGATGATGTCGACCAACTGAAGCAGATTACTGACTACGTAAAAATACATAAAGAAATTGAGGTGTATGTTACACGTAACGATCTGACACATTTCTCAAATTCTGATCAAACAATGCCAGTATGAATTTCAAAAATTAGTACTGGTTCTTTAAGTGCAAGACGTCTATTCGATTAGTGAGTAGTCAAATCTTGTAATTCGTATCTACGTTTCAATCAATTGGATGTTTGCCAAATTATGTTAATCTTTATATAAGCTGTTTATCTAGTGTCCATTTAATTGTTATGTAACGTTAATCATTATGTAATGAAGATGTTTTAGTATTGTTCAAACATGTCAAAATGAACGTCGAGCAATTTCATTGATTCAAATTAACCATGATAATAAAAACATAAATAACATTGTTAAGTAATACATAACATAGGTTTTCCATTATATATAATTTAAGGGTCATTCAAATGAACACTTGGATAACTCTGAGCCGGCTGAGACGTGGTTGCAGCTTCCTCCTCAATATGGCTTTTCGTTGATTTTGTGGACGTTTTCTGCAAGTAAATATTTTTGGATGACATTAATAATACTATTCCGTATGTTAGTTTTTATATGAATATTTTTGAGAACTCACCTTTTTCGTTCTTGATTTGGATCTTGATTTTGACCTTGACTTGGATCTTGTTGTGGTTCTTGATCTGCTTGGCTCGTCTGTTCTATCGTATAGAGCCATACAATTAACTCGACTATGACCCTCTTCCTTGTAACGGCTACATCGCTTTGTGTATTTCCTTTCTCCTCTCCTTTAGAAGGAGTGCAAGTCCAGGTGGGTGACCAGATTGCCTTTTTACAAGTATCGACGGTAAGCAAATCTGCAGATTACCGGGATCGGCCCACTCGGAAGGATAAGGTAGTGGATTTATAGCCTCACTGTATGCCGCTCGATATGTTTCCGTGGTGAAATACCTCTCTGCAAAGCCGGACACGCTGTCCATATGAAAGTGACGGGTCACTGCCGATACTTGTCCGCAAGGTAAACCTGATAATTGCCATTGCATGCAAGTGCATGTTCTCGCTTCCAAGTTGACTGTCCCATTCTTCTTCCCGTCCACCACCTCACATATCATAGTTGTTGATGGTTTGACCTTCCAGCGCTGCGATCTGTCAACCCTTTTACCGATTTTGTGCTCCGCATATGGTGTGACAGGTGTTGTAACAGCTGCGGCAGTATTCCTATGTTTGAAATACCATTGTTGTACTGAAGATCGAAAAAACTCCAATAGCATTGTGACCGGTAGTTTCCTTGCATGCTTGCTCATGGCGTTAATGGACTCCGCACTGTTAGTTGTGAGGTAAGTATATCGTGTCTTTGTTGAATGATGCCTTGACCATCTTTCTTTCCCCACGTCCCTAAGAACTTTGATTGAAGCCGGTAAATGTCTAGAAATGGCATTATAATGTTGATCGAAATCTGACTTACGGTACGCCTTACACATTTTCCAATAATGCCATTCGAAGTGCTTGACCTTTGAAGATTTGCTTTTCAAGTTCATCAACAGATGACGACAACAGATGACGACAACACAAGGCATGAAATGCCTCTGGAAACACAGAAGAGATGCCGGATGCAATTGCTGGAGCCCTGTCAGATATGAATGTCAGGTTGCTAATCCCACCAACAGATTCAATGACGTCTCGTAAGTTTCCTAAGAACCACGTCCAAACCTCGGACGTCTCTCCCGCCCCAATTCCATAGGCTAGCGGCAAGATGCCATTATTACCGTCCATGGCCACGGCAATCAAGTTAGTACCCAAGTAACCCCCCTTCAAATGGGCACCATCAACAATGATAATTGGGCGTGTATGGTTGACAAAAGAACGTACCTGCAAGTTCAGATTAAAAAATATATAAATTATATATGA
Source organism: Helichrysum umbraculigerum (assembly GCA_949592205.1). Classification (NCBI taxonomy): domain Eukaryota; kingdom Viridiplantae; phylum Streptophyta; class Magnoliopsida; order Asterales; family Asteraceae; genus Helichrysum; species Helichrysum umbraculigerum. The sequence goes on from CATIUR010000004.1 coordinate 53,343,537, forward strand.
ATGTACGTATGCAAACATAAGATGTAAACCAACAATCATTACTTACAGCTGCACCTATGGACATGTAACACATTACAAATTTATTCTCTTTGTCTGTACGGAGATTCGTAATGTTGCCTGGGTTATATAGCTTTAGGTTGTGGAGGTAAATGGGAAGTTTCGTTAATGATTCAGCTGGAGTACCTCTCAACAGCTCTATAGCGTAACATTTTGCTCTCCATGCTTGGTTGTATGTAAGGCTTATTTTAAAGCGTTCAGTCATATCAAGTTTGATCTCGTTGCCTCTGTATACACGTCCTTCCAAACTCATCGCCTCTTTTAATATGTGACCAAGCACTTTCTTGCTCGCAGAACGGCTATTAGGCTTATTTTGAGTACGCGAACAAGTGTGAACATCACGTAACTTCCTAACTTGGAAGTTGTGACTATCTCTGATACACGCTGCACTTATCTTCCAATCACAATTAGGCAAAATACATTTTGCCGTGTACCTTTTCTTGTCTGACTTTTTCAGCTTAATTTGAAAACCTTCTTCGAGACACTTTCTATGCAACTGGAGCAGAAACTCTTCTTTAGATTCAAATGTTTGGCCCACTCGAATTCGGCAAGATGCCTCGTACATGGTCACTGGTCGTTGTTGAAATTCTTGTTCTTCGTTTCCTAAAGGCGATGGCATAATCCAGAATATGTCCTTTTCTGCTGCTCTTTGTGGTATTGGTTTGTCGTATGTATCTCTTGGATCAGGCTCATCCTCCTCATAATCTTCATCATCAGTAACAATGTGATTACAAAATGGATGGTCATGCTCCTTCGGTGGATTGACATTTTCTTCATCATAATGATCAAAGTCATCGGGATGTGGATCCGGCTCCTCCGGCTCCTCCACATAGTATGCTGAATTAGCATGATCATCGTGAACATCATCGTGATATGTACAATCATCTTGGGTTTCTTCATATACCTTAAAAGATGTGTCTTGGGTGTGTTGTGTTGGATATTTGTGCATCGTCGAGTTTTGTGGCGCAGCATGATAATGAAATTCATATTATTGTTGAAAAGGAAATGGAAATTGTTGGAATGGAAATTGTTGAGAGGGTTGTTGAAATGACTGGTATTGGTGTTGTTGGTTGTATTCATTAGTTTGTAGTTGTTGAATTGTTGGTGAAAACCCGAACTACTACTGCTAGGTTGATTGCTACCCATACCCGAAACATTTCTGACAATATCAACAATGTAAATTTCTATCGGACCATTATTTATTGCGTGGCACAAAAAATCTCCAAAATCATCAGCATCATCATTTATATCAATCACATACTGATCTACCTTATATTTCAGACAAACCCGAGCATCAAGTGGTAGACCAATCTTCTTCAAAACATTTTTCAATAAAACTTTGCATGTCATGGGCTTTTTCGGTGCCACCGGAAGTTTTAATGGCACTCAACTACACTCGATTGGCATATACACCGGCATGCTGTTAATATATTCAACACGACCTCCATAACAAATGTAAATTTTGAACTTCTCCATAATCAACGTAAATAAAACTCAGAATGATCAAAACTTTTACCTTTACATTATATGGAAAGTCTGCCCGAATCCTTTTCAAATACGCATGGATAATACGAAGGGAAAATGTTTTCATGATTTGAAGTGAGGTGAATGTCTACTGACTTCTTTAGGTTTATTTAAAAGTGAATTTCATTGAAGATAAAATTATCCGAAAAAATCTGGAAAATCTAAGCAAATGTCAGAAAATCCTACCCAAAAGGTTATCCACAATGGATAAGGCAACCGACAAAATCCATCAAATGTCAGAAAATCTAAGCTAAAATGTTATCCACATGGGATAAGGTTGATCGCAAATCGCAAATCGCAAATCGCAAGTTATCATAAAAATAGTTACGAGGTTTATTTAAAAATGAATTTCACTGAAGAAAAAATTATCCGAAAAAATCTGGAAAATCTAAGCAAATGTCAGAAAATCCTACCCAAAAGGTTATCCACAATGGATAAGGCAACCGACAAAATCCATCAAATGTCAGAAAATCTAAGCTAAAATGTTATCCGCATGGGATAAGGTTGATCGCAAATCGCAAATCGCAAGTTATCATAAAAATAGTTACGAGGTTTATTTAAAAATGAATTTCACTGAAGAAAAAATTATCCGAAAAAATCTGGAAAATCTAATCAAATGTCAGAAAATCCTACCCAAAAGGTTATCCACAATGTATAAAATTTCTACCCACAATGGTTTGTTATAAACTAGAACGTAAGTTGGTCATGAAATTAATTTACTGAGATAAATTGTAAAAGATATAGATAAATATAGAAAATGACGTAGATATTTCATACAAGAGACTTTGATAATAGACCTAAATATTTCATACATAGTCACTGAAATTAAAAAGACATTAGACTAGAATTGAAATCTTACATAACAACATATGAAAGTTAACTGCTAATAGACCTACATATTTCATACATAGTCACTGAAATTAAAAAGACACTAGACTAGAATTTAAATCCTACATAACAACATATGAAAGTTAACTGCTACTTGCATGACGTCTGAAAGTGAGTTGAGTGCCCTGTGAATCCCTTCAAGGAACGTTCATCGGTAGTAATGTGTATTGCTGTCATCACTGTTATAGTCACTGAAATTCAGTTCGGGTTCTTCCTCCATGTATACAGGATATAACTCAATACCTTGACAACATTCTTTTGCGTGTTTTGCTACCGTATTCCATTGTTCATCCGACAGAAGCATACGAGCACCAGCATTTTGAAGATTGCCGGCTTCACAGTAGTATACATCACTGAAAGTGAAATTTATATTTTCCTTAAGATAGGAAAACAACTTACTGAGATCAAACTCACTAACAGCAAAATCGACGATTGTTTGTTTCACCCCATTTTCGTACTCCTTATTGTCGTAACGAAGATCCCCACCAAAAAACACAGTAAGGTCAATCAGTTGCATTTTGTAAACCCAAAATATAAATTATTGAAATAGATAACTTATGATGATAATCTAATAACTTACGTGGTTTGAGATGTGAATGAAGACTGATATTATGAGGTCTACTTAAAGGTAAATTTCAATCAAGATAAGGTAGCTAGGGTTATCCGAAAAAATCCATGAAATGTCAGGTAAAGGTAGATAGGGTTATCCGAAAAAATCTGCAAAATCCGTGAAATGTCAGAAAATCTTAGCCAAAATCTGATCAACAATGGATAAAGTCAGTCGCAAATCACAAATCATAAATCGCAAATCGCAAGTCGCAAATGTCCCAGTAGTATATCCAAAATGATTGACTTTTCACTAATATATCACATAGTAACACAGATCAATTTTTAACATAATACTTAAGTCTATCAAATACTAACTAACATCAACGTTTTACATAACACATAATTCTACCATATAGTAACATGGACCAATGTTTAACATAATACATACATAACCAAAAGCTTATAGGAATAAGAAAGTCTCGATCATCCTGGTGGTGGTGGTGGTGTCGGAGGCTCCCAATCAAAACGTGCCCCGAAGAAGGTATCCATCATCCTCTTCCTATATTCCCTAGCGTACTACTCTCTATCTCCACTAACCCTCCTCTCTTGTCTATTGACATGCGTCTCCATATTCCAACACACCCATACTCCGCAGTCCCCTAAATCCCCAGCCTGCTCGGGGGCATAATCTATCATGTGTAATAAAAACTCAGTAGTCTCCGACACTTCCCTTTTTCTGTGGGCATATCTCCAATACTCAATGGCGTCCAAATATCTACCTATGTTACGAGACAACTCTCCGACAATACGACAACGCTCCAAATCCGAACAATGATCTACCAGGCTATCGAATCCGACGACTTCCCAATCTCGAAGATCTAACACAAGTAGTATCCAGTGACTTTTCTTTGGAACCATGACGGAAAAAGTACCTGTAAAATGTTAGGGAAATGTTACTTAAATCGTCCCAGCAATATTCCTCAATTATCAACCTTTGTAAATTTATTTAACAAAACTACAAGGATAGCTACATTTAAATATTACTTACCAAATCACATTCCCACCAAGGAGGATAGGGTACACGGGTGCCGTCTGCATATCCCTTCAAGAACCTATAATTAATGTTTTTCTTCTTCTGCTTCATATCCTCCTTGTAGTTCGCGAAACAAGAAATGACCCCAATAAAACCTACAGGCATAATCGTCCATCTCAATCTCTTGTCAAGCTGCGTTGGGCGTGTGTAAGTCCTATATCTCCACCACAACAGTAGCATCGCCCAACCATCAATATGCTGAAAATAACAACGAATAAATGATAAGAAAACAATACAATTAAACATTTGTATACATCAAATAAAAATTAAACATCCCACTTACACAGTTATCTAAGTATCCCTGATCGATATCTCCATACAACCGCCCCCAAAAATCTTTATCGAGACACATATACGTCGTATTGGGTCGAACAAACATACAACGCACAGTGCCACCAGACAAATATAACTCACGAACAGTGGATGGTCCATCGATAGACCCCGGTGGGGCAGCCGGTGGAGTCGTCAAGAAACCAGTCTCATCTACACATATCAAAACCATGTCCACCAGTGTGTCCTCAGAGAGCTCATCCTCATCATCGTCTTTCTTCCTCCTTGCCCGACGCTTAGTTTTCTTACGCCTCTCAACTGGCACATCCGGTACCCGATCAACCACCGGCTCTGTAAGGACTCGATCGACAACCGGCTCAACAACCTGATCAACAACCGGCTCAACAACTCGATCAACAACCGGTCAACAACCCGATCAACAACCGGCTCAACAACCCGATCAACAACCGGCTCAACCACCGGCTCAACCCGCTTGGGATCCGCCGTATCAACCACCGCCTCAACCACCGAACCTAACATATCATGATCGGCCCCCAAATCAACATGTGTTTCCTCATGCACCTGTCGAGGTCTATTGACAAACCTTTTAAAATGCGTCGGTGTAAGATACGGCGAGAGTACAGACGGCCCACGTCGTCGTTCTCTGATACTACGCCGCAACATAAAAGGACCCGAGAGCTTCTCCGCAGAGGTAAGTATAGTGTCAGATACATAACCATCCTCGAAATCACCGTAAAACTGAAAAGGCTCTAAATAACAAGTTAAAATTATACATACAAAAATATACATAAAGAGTTAAAAATATAATATAATATAATAAATAAAAATTACAAACCAATACCTCATTCGTCTCATTCGTCTCACTCATCCCAACCTGCTTCAACAACCTTTGTATAATGACATGTTGCGCATCAGCCCGCTTGTCTTGCGCATCAGCCCGGCTAACAAGAGCGTCCACCATTTCTCGTAAGGAGCGCAACTCCCCCTCTGATGTCGACTGATAGGTCTGACGAACATCAGGACCAAGACCATCACCAAACGGCTGATCATCATGCCGCGATGAAAACGTGTCTACATCATGAGATGGGCTGGGATCGGAGGGCTTGGCATCCACATTTTGACTATTCCGTGCCTTCTTCGATGGCCTTTCAGCAACTTCCTGCTCGTCAAAGTATTTCCAGCTATCAATCCACCACTGGCACTTCTTCTCATAATTATTCGGCTTCTAGGTAATCTTCGGAAGATACTCTGCATAAAATGAGTCGATTAGTGAGTTCACATTTAATTTTATAATAACTCTATTATTCGCCATATATGTACACACACACACATATATACATATGTATATACCTTTAAATATACATATATATATATATATATATATATATATATATATATATATATATATATATATATATATATATATATATATGTACAATATATATATATATGTGTACATATATATATGTACACATATATATATATATATATATATATATGTACACATATATATATATATATATTGTACATATATATATATATATGTATATATATATATATGTATATATATATATATATGTACAATATATATATATATATATATGTATATATATATATATGTATATATATATATATATATATATATATATATGTACACATATATATTGTACATATATATATGTATATATATATATATATATACATGAGTATAGTCAAATAGATATACCTTTATATATACATATATACACAGATAGATATAATAGATACAGATAGATATACAGATACATACAGATAGATCAATCAAGTTAATATATAATTGCAAACAAAAAAATAATTTTTAAAAAAAATTGGAAATATCCTTTTCGTAAAACGGATAAACCAGCTAATATTTTAGCTTATCAAATGACCAAAATTTCATCATCATCACCCAATGATCAACAATATATACTTATGTCCACATACACACACAAATACATATACAACACATACACACACATATAAAATAACTTACCGCAATCCGCAAAGCCTAACTGAATTCTTTAAATTCAATAACCTTCCTTTTGCGCTCCCAGTAGATCCCACGTGGTATTTTATCTCGCTTAGGTCTTGTAGCAATTGTCTCTACCTGACGATGAAAAGCTTCCCAAATCCAAGCCTTGTAAACAATAAGCAAACGACAAACAACCATATTATTGTTTTAGTATATTATAAATTAACTAAACAAAAAGTATGAAATAATTCGAACATTAATAATTAAGATGATGCTACCTTACACGCCCAGCCGAAACCACTCAACGTGTACTGCATCCCTTCTTGACTCAAGGGTACCGGTCAAAAACATCAAAATGTTCAACCAGATGCATATGATCATCCTCAATATTATGCGAACCCTGCTTTCCCAAAAACCCTTTATATAGCAACATAAGCATACACACGCGCACACAATCCTCATCGCTCAACTTCCTCGGCCCACTAAACAAACCTTTATCGTGAAACTTATTAGAAAGGTCGGATACACGTACGCTACGTTTGACAATTTCCGGGAACAAACGCGCTCTAAATGCCGGGATCGTCCGTCGAACCTCCTTGGGAATATGATCCGCTATATTTTCATTGGGACCGAACCGAAAACCTGTCACCAGACAAAACTCCCTGCGACCGAAACGTATAAAATGGTCATCCGTATCCGCCGCTCTAAACCACAAATCACCCGGCTCCGCGCGAGGGTGCTTTAACCCGGGACGCTCCTTTCGTCGAAACTGGAGTATATGATGCACAAAACCCGGGTCATTGTCCGCAGCCTTCACATCCAACCAATGGCCAAAGCAGTGGTCTCTAAATATCTTTTCTTGATCGTTTGATAAGTGCAGCTTGATATGGCCAGTAACTGTGAGTTGAATTTTCAAAGTCAGCCTTCCATTAAAAATGTCCTGCAGAGTGATCAATCAATCGAAACAAGTTTCGTTAATAAAAGTGATAAATAACAACCAATTGAACTGTAACTTTAGAGAATTGAAACAACTATAATCGACGTTTAATAACATAAATATATACATGTTTATTTAAGGACTATACATAAATAACAACCAAATTCTACGTGTGTTTTATTTTCATTCTTTATAAAATGATATTTATATATATTAAAAATCATATATGTTACACTATTATTAATCCATTATTTTGCTAATATTATAAATTGTATATGTTATAATCGATATTTCTATAACTATAATGTCTACGTACATGTTATAATCGATATTTCTATAACTATAATGTCTACGTACATGTTATAATCGATATTTCTATAACTATAACGTCTACGTACAACTTAAATTAAGAAACTATAAGTTTATATTACGGTTATATTTTATATGTTATATTTTACGGTTAAATTTTAAATCAATATTTCATATGGATAAACTATAACTCTTTATCTTGACGGTTATATTTTATAACTTTATATTAAGGAACTATAACTATAATTTTACAACTTAAATCGACATTTCATATATGTGATATTTTACTCTTTATCTTTCTCATGACGTAACCATTCAAGTAACGCTATTTATATAAATTTCATCAATAAGTATAGAAATATATGTAATTGTCTTCAAGAATTCCGACGATAGTTATAAGCTTGACTTTAACCAAAACCGAAACTTGCTTAAAATGGCGTTGGTTCAATAATGGCGTTGTATTAACCTCTATATTCAATCAAAATATGCTACCCAACACAATGTATGGAAGAAAACTCAAACATTGCTTCGTAATAGCACAAAATGTATCACCAACCTAGCTTCGTAATATCAAACACACATTGCGATTTATTAAACACTAATTAAACTCTATACACAATCTATTAACCTACCTAGATTCGTAATATGACACAAACATTGCTTAAAAACCGATCAAATTCATGAAGAATGCAAAATATATGTTGCACACCAAGTGTTCGACGAAATGCCACAATGAAAATTCGGATTTTAACCTACTAAATTCAAAAACACGCGCTAACTTTAACAAATATTATTCAAAAACATCGTAATACCTGAGAATCATCCATATTCTGGTCAATTGCATCGCCAGTGAGCCGTGGCAGTGGCGAAAACCTCTGCCGAACCCAGAATAACGAGCGCCGGTCATGAAACCAAGTTAGGGTGGTACGGTTGTGGTACGGTGGTGGTGCGGTGGTCGGGACGGAGGATGGTACGGTGGTGGTGGTGAGCCGGAGGCTGTGGTGGTGTGATTTGTCGGTTATCCGGCTACAAAGAGGAGGTGGATGTGGGGTTTGGGTCGGGGTGATGGTGGTGGCCCGACCGACGATGGGGGACGCGGATCGTAAATCGCAAATCTTGTGATTTACGATGGTGGTTGGATGGATCGGGGTGTGTACGGAGGGGGTTGAAGGTTTGGAGGGTTAGGGATGAATGAGCCGTGTATAGCGTGATATATGGGTCGATATTTGGGCGGTGGCAAATCGCAAAACAGGACTGATGTGTTAAATCTAGTCTTAAAATTTATCGTTGTAAAATGAACTAGAAAATACCGTGCTTAGACTATTACACAACCGGGCAGTGGACCCTATCGTGTGGTAGTATAGTTTTGGTAAGTCTAGGTTCGAACACAGGGAATGTGGTTTAAGAATTTTTATCTAAATGTAATTAATTTGTACAGAAAAGTAAATATGGGTTTTGTGTGACCGAATTGTCACGTTGCTTAACAACTACTTTCAACTAATCTAGGGCAATTGGGCTTTTAAGGGCCAGATTTGAATTATTGGTTTTCAAGAATACAAAAGAATGCTTGCTTGTACTATTTAACTAAAGACTTCGGGGTGTTGTTAAAACCAGTTTACAAACTTGAGATTTAATCTAGTAAGTTACTTTCATCAACATTACTATCTCACATGATTAAGCTTCAATTATACACTTGTTCTAAATCTGCGTTAGCCATCATTAGACAATCATTCATAGACAAACAATTGTAACAAATTACTAATGTGAAAAAGCTCTCGCTAAATTGATCACATAATAATCTACCAACAAGTAAATAACTATATAAAACTTAAATCAAATCTAAAGTTATTTAAAGGAATTTATATTTTAATCTAGCAAATGTTTATTAACTTAATCCAATTCTTTGATTATCAATGATTTATTTACCGGTTATCATTTCCAAGTAAAAGCATGCTAAGAATCACAAGTTGTCAATTTGTAAAACTAAGCATAATCATATCAAATACAAATTACTAGTTGTCACTCCTAGTAAATATCATGTTAAATTCCACACATGTCACTCAATGAAATAAACATAACATTAATTGAAATCTAGTAATAACCAATTTACCAACTTGCACATTTTAACTTAATTATCCTAACTTATTCCAAATCTACGTTCGCAATGTTTGTTCAATCACTCATAGACAAATGATTGATAATGAATTACTAAATGGAAAACGTTGGCATATCCCTTAGTATTTCATTAAACAAGTTAAAATATTTATATTAAGCTTAAATACACAAAGTTCTCAATTAAACATAAAATTCAATTTACAAATCTACAATCAAATCTACTAATTCATATTTATAAATCTAATCATTTAACTTGTTCCAAAACTGCACATGCCATGTTTGGCCAAATATTCATAGACAAATACTTGGAATAAATTATGTTATAATGAGCACATGCTATGATTATACCATAGTTTACCAACAAACTAAAGATTACATTTAAAATTACAAAGTTTTGATAAAACAATAAATTGTAAATTATTAATTTATAATTCATCCTAATGAAATACATTGACATATTCACCAACTTATACATTTGTGTTTCATTTGTTTAACTTATATCCAAAGCTACGTTGGCAATCATTGGGTCATTTGTACATAGACATACATTTGATAAGTAACTTAATCCTAGCAACAAACGTTGGCTTAAATCACTAGTTTCATTACCAATAAGTCTCACAAATTATTCAAACACATTTATATAAGTCTACGGATGAACATAAATTATTTACAGTAAACTCAAATCATAACACCCCTAATCAATAAGTTATTTAATCCAAGCAAGCATAACAGAAAACTAGCTAATCATTGTAATATCAAAACAATAACATTCAATATTGGAAATCTCAGTAAACGTGAACAATATTATCATAAAAATGCTAAAAGAGACATACAATACTTGAATGAAAAATTGATTGTTACCAAATGATTAATGGAAAATGAATGATGTGACACCTCGTCAAAAAGGTCAATTTTCACGCCAAATTTAAAACTTTAAATATTCGTATTTAATACGCTTCAAATCACTAGTATTCAAAGATTATATATATAAATCTATATATAATAATAAATCGGTCCAAATAACGTACGTAACGCGTCCAAATTTGCGGTGTCAAAACTTCATAACTAATATTTTATTAGTTGCAATTAACATTATACTTTTGGGCAAAAATAATAAACATTCAAAAACGTCATTAGTTTTGGGTCTAAAACGCGTTCCATTTAGTTGGGACAAAAACTTTGTTCCAAAAATATGTCGAAAACATTCCGAAACATATAAATGGAATTATAAAAACAAAATATTATTTTAAATTTCGAGCGGGTACGAAAACACGGGTATTTTATACCGCAAATTGGGGAAACCAACCCACCACAAAAAGATGGGCCGGCCTCCCCCTTTCCCATTTTTCTTCTTCCCATTTTCTTCTTTTTTCTTATCTCTATCTCTTTCTCTTGATCTTTATCTCTAACAACAACAACAAAAATCAACAATAACAACAACAATATCATCATCATCATAATCGGATATCATCATCATCACCATCTTTATTATCTTCATCATCATCAAGTTCATCATCATCTTCATCATTTTGCTCATCACCATCATCACTCGATCTCCAAAAATCGTAAGGATCTACACCTTTTTCTTTGTTATTTCGTGTTAATAACATCAATATTATCGTATACTAGCTTTATACAAGCAAATTTAAGCCGAAAATAGGTTAGATCTTGGTTTTGGGTGAAAAATCGTCGAACAGGCTCAAGTGTCGCAGAGACCAAAAATAGTGTATGAGTCACTAGCGAAGTGACGCATAAGCATATGAGTCACTAGCGAAGTGACGCATATGAGTCACTAGCGAAGTGACGCATATGAGTCACTGAGTCACTAGCGAAGTGACGCATATGAGTCACTAGATAGAGTCACTAGCGAAGTGACGCATAAAAACCTGAAAAATCCATATTCTTGAGTCACTAGCCTAGTGACGCTATAAACTCCTAAGTGACGCATGAAGTGTCGCTAAAATCAGATTTTAAGCTAAAAACTCACTTTTAAAGTGCAAAACTTATCCGGAAACATATACGCAATTATATACGAACCGAAACGCGTTCACACGCACTTTATTATACAAAAACAATATAATTATATTTTTGAAATATAATTTCAGTACGCGACAAACGAAACGTATTTACTTTACGACATTCAAACGTAAACACTTAGCAAACCCATTGAATACAATATAGCCGAATGAACAACAAATTGGATAGTTTTACTTAAACGTCCACTTACTCATACGAAATCTCACGTGTTTAGGACACTAGGAGATTATTATCGATACGATTCGCTGCATTAGGACGCTAGCTCCTCAGGTGAGTTCATAGCCCCACTCTTTCAACTGTTTTACTATTTTCGGGGTGAGACGCATGCACAATTACTGTTTTCGAATTATAATGAGAAACTTTTATAATTCACACGTAACTATATTACTGTTATGTAATACAAATGTGTAATAGTTAGGAATTACACCCACTATATTGTCGTAGGACTATATCATAGCTTAACTTGGATAGTTTTACAACTGTACACTATCTCGTTGTTGAAATACAACTACCATTACATAACTTGTTTAGGTTATCATTTTACTTTGGCCATATTGTCGCGGGACAATATCATTAAATACATTAGAACTGGTTAGTTCTACCTACCTTGGACAACAAATAGTGTAACATCCTCGAAATGGACCTAGTTGTTTATATATTATTTCTTGATTTAAATATGTATTTAAATGTGTTTGGAAATAATATTGTTTGAAATAGTTGAAATAATTGGAATAGGAGTCGAATATTCCAATGTGATAAGTAAAATATTAATTGTTGTGAATTAATATAGCTGACGGTGCAATAAAATGTTTGGACTCGCAAGTGGTTTTCGGGTTCCAGACAATAGATTGAGATGGGGTATTAAATTATACCCGTATAATAGAAGGTCGGTTGAGGAACCGACTTAAGTTTCTATTTATATAACTTTCCTTTTTAGGAAGTTATTCATTTTTATTCCAAAACTCACAGAAACTCTCTGAAAACCTCCAAATCAATCCAGAAATCAGATCAGGAAGTTGTGATCCTCGTGAAACTTCCTAATCATCAGATTACCATCGTTAGATTCTTCAATCAATGTGGAAAAGGCTCAGTGATATTAGACTATTGAGTGGATGCCTGAGGTAGTCGGTGAGTGGATCTGTAACCTCAGTGTGATTTAGTTGTAATGATTTGATTTACAACCAGTAATTTATAGTATTACTTTGATATGATGCATCTATGGAGATATCTTGCCATGATAGTTTGACTAGTTGCTTACTTGGCTGTTTGAGCTAGCATGTAAGATTCTGAGGTCAACTTGACTTGACAGTTGGACTCGATTGTTATTATAGACGACAGGAGATCTTGAAACTTGAAATGTTGGTTTGGAGATCTAGGTCGTGTGTGATTAACAACTGGTTACCGGTAATTCTGTATAGGCCAATACAGATGATTGATAAGGGTTCCCTGAGTACCAAACCGGTATTAGGGTATCTCAGGAGCCACCGGTCCTCATGACGATTGATAATGTTTGATTGGGGTAGCTTGACATTGATTGGATGTCGAGTGATTGATTGTTTTTCTGTTTATTGTGATTTGATGTAAACAGATTGTTATGCTAGGTTGTACTGTTGCTTATAGTTTCATTCACTTAGCTTTATGCTAACCCCACCACAGTTCTTCCTGCAGGTTGAAATAGATGGGACATATTGGGCAGGGCAGGAAGTGTTTGACTGGATGGAATGTTTGACAGGCTTTTACTCTGATGTTATTTTGATAACTAAAGAGACGTTTTGAATTATATAACACCGAGTTTGTTGAAATGTCATGTATTTAGTTTGAAAAAGTTTATTGACATTTTGAGTACATTGACAGTATGTTTTAAATATACGCTTCCGAGTCACCATTATTATATTAATTGTTTATAATGAAACGAGGGGTGTTATAAGTTGGTATCAGAGCAATAGTTTGGGTGAATTGGACTTGATAGAATGTTCAATCCTAAACTTTGATTGAGTTGAGTCAAACATTCCAGTGGGTGTGGGTTTAGTTGATTAGTGAATGTGTGAGAAAGTAGTTAGTTGAATATGTACTAACCTTTAACAAGTTGTGAAGTGTTGTTTGATTGCAGAGATGGAGGAACATGAGTATCTGATTAGTATATTTCATGTTTCCTCAACGTTTGTGGGCTTAAGATTGTCAGGTAATCTTCGATAAGCCTGTGTTAATTTAAATTAACTTGAATTGTTTACTCCGTTATGTTGAGTAAGCCTTGTTATGAAGTTAATTGAGTCAGACTGATATGATTCCCCAGTGTTGAGTCAACTATTGATTGCTATAGGTTGACGTGAGGATAGAGGTATTGAATGAGATGCTCATTGTTATTCATTGTTGTGATTATTTCTGATTGAATTGTAAATGCAGAAATATGTTTAAGTAGACAGAGAGTTGATTAAGGTTTTAGCAAGATTGATGTTAGAACCTAAGGAGTGTCTTTATTGGTGAGACGAGATAATTGATAGTATTATGTTAATGGATTAATCACAAGGTGTGATCTAAATCCTTGTTTAAGGAAGATTGTGTCATTTGAATTGATAATGATTGCTATTTGAGAAAGTATGTGTTTATGTGACTACATGATATGTTGTGATTGTATATAAACACTTGATTTAAACCAGGATAGATAGGTTTATAAAAAATATAGCTTATGATAAAGCTAAATTGATTGAGAAAGTGATAGGTCTTTCTGGTCAATTATGAATTAATAGATGAAATGTTTGATAGTAACATGATTGAGTAGACTTGTTGTGACAGTGATGCTTGATATGATAGCATATGTCAAAGTGATGATAGTTGATTAAGATGTGTCCTGAATTTTGAGGAAAATAGGGACATTGATTAATGTTAAGCGTTGAAACTATGATGATAAGTTATCATATGTTTGAGGTTTCAGATAAGTGATATACTGAGTAATTCAGTTATTGAAAATTAGAACATTGTGTATATGTGAGATGACTTGCTTATGTAGGATTGAATATATAAGTAGTAAGCTGATTTTCAGTGTGTATCAGCCAATAGAAACTATTAAATGGAGTATGATTGATTAGAAATCATAAAGTATTTAATATACCAAATGAAAATAGAGCACATTGATAATTATAATGTAGAGTAGCCTGAGAATGGATTGTGAAGAACATAATCTTGCAACGCCTGATCACCGTTGTTATATTATGTTGTGTCACATGAACTTGTTGAGGCTACTTGGTATAAAAGAAATGTAATGTGATTTTGAATAAATGGAGCATGATATTATGTTAAGTTGTTTAATAATTGTTTTGATAAGAAAACAATCAGTTGATAGAGCTATGATATTTGGACTGTGAAGATGCCAGTGTAAATGATAATTGTCATTGATATATGTTTTAATGATAAACATAGATGACTAATATGATTTTGTTGAAAATGTAATTGTAACTGATTGTGTTAAATTGACCATAGGTGAATTTGATAGTGTTTGAGTGAGTCACTATTTTGTATTTGGCTTGTATGAAGCCAAAGTTGAGATAGGTTGATATTGTTTTGCTTGAGAAACTACTAGTAATTATTGAATGTAATAATTTGAAGTTTATGTTCGATAGTAAACATATTATATGAAATGGCTTGTATGGAGTCAAGATTGATGTAGGTTGACCTTGTCCTTGTGAAGGATTGATAAGATTATTGAAAGTAATAATTTGAAATATATGTTTGAAAGTGAACATATAGGATGAAATGGTTTGTTGTGAGTTAACTTGATAGTATGTTAACTTTGAAAGTCAAACCATGAATAGAAAATGGTGTATAAAATTAATTGCTTATGATTGGTTTGAGTTTGGGTCAAACTTGAAGAAAGCAATTAGAGAATTTTATTGATTGGTTGATTGAAATCAAAGTTGACACATAGTCAACTGTGTGTGTTGAAATAGTCTAACATAGATTGAAATGTTATGATTTTGTGGAATATGATTGGATTCCCAAATTGGTATAAGTTTGTAAAACTTGAGTTATTACTTAAAGCTAGTATTAAGTAATTGAAATATTGTTAAGTGTAATTGAGTATTCAGTTAAGTAATAAATGATATTTGGACTGAATATATGTTAAGGAATTATACAGATGTGAAGTCATTGCATGATATGACAGTTATAAATTGTTGAAAGGTATAAATTGAATCACATTGATTAGAACTGTGATAAGAAAGTCTTACCAGTGTATGAGGCTTGTGATGACAGCCATGATTGGGTAAGAATGTGAGATAAGAAATAATTGAAAGGTTGCATAGATTGATTGGTACCTCATGATGAGTTACTTAAGTATTAAAAGAATTGAATGGACTCTTTAGTTATTTGTTGATTGTATACAAATGAAGTAAGTGATGAAGTGATAAATTGGGATTAGATCCAAATAAGAAATGATATGAAAGGATATCTGAAAGTGAATTGTGCTAAAGGTTTAGCTTAACCTTGGTTAATAATTGAGGAAATATGAATTGAATAGTTGGTCATATTTTAAGAAATCAGGTATGAAATTAAGTGTAATGATCATTATTTTGATAGTTTAAGAATAATGATTGTTTGACATTTGGGGCTGAAAACCTGATGTGTATAATTGTAAAGTGTTGGAGAGTAAGAGAAACCTTGAGATTGATAGGTGATGATTGTATTCACCAAACTTTTCTTGTAAGTTTAGATTGAATTGTTTAAGTTATATACGAATTGGTATGTATATAAGTGAAACATAGAGTTGTTGATTTTAATTGTTCCATGTCCTGTGGTATGGATATGTGATGACTAGTAGTACTGAGAAGGCTTGGTAAAGACTTTAACAGTCTGAATGGCCTAGTGTATAGGATTAAATGGAATTGGGATATACGTATCCATTTTAGAGAGTAACTGAAATTGCGTATGTATGTATGTATAGTATACATGATAATAGATGGCATGATAAGTTTTAATAGTAAGGATTAAAGTATGCCATCAGTTGTGTGGAGGTCAGTTAATTGTAATTAACTTGATGTAGATTTTATTAGAAATGTGTTGGAAAGTAGCACATTGTGATATTGTAATACTTGAATTGTAGTATCATAATGTTGATTAGGATTGACTTAGTTGCTAGATTGATAGAATTTGGTACTAAGTGATTATGTGATTAAAGTTGTATAAATTCTAATTGCTTGTGATTAGTAATTTAAGATTGTAAAGTTGAATAGAAATAACTGGTTGCTAAGAGAAGATTATTGACGTCTTACCAGTTTAAGTAATAAATAAATTCTAACTTGATGGTTAGTTAGACTTTGGAAATAAATAGTAAGTATTGATAGATGTACTGTAGAATATAATCACAGGTGTTGTGATTATTGTTTAAGCAGTAGTTGTTGCCGACTTGGTTGTTGTTGACAATTGATAGGTTGTAATGAAAGGAGTTACAAATGGAAATAAGTCAATGTAGAGGTGGGTTGATTGTAGGTAAGATTGATTGTAGTACTTTTGTTGATTGAGCAAAGTACTTGTTGATTGTGGTTTTACCTACTGAGTTGACCTCTGTTGTACTTATTAAGGTGATATGAATCTGGATTACTTTTAAGTAAAGGATTTCATATGATTGAAATGATATGTGAATATGATAGGGTATTCAAAAGAGTATAGGTATGAAACTTTTGGATGAAAAGTTGACCTAGATTTGAATTTCAGATCTTTGATGGTAGAGATTTAAGATTGTGATCTGTATATTAGATTGATTGTTGGTCGTGAGCTGAATTATATTTCAATGTTGCTAGGTACATTGTGGTTTAATAACCACTGTTGTGATAATGTAATTGCTGTTTTATTGTTAACAGAGATGAATAGTGAGAATAGGTTAAAGATTTTAGCACATTGCTAATTTCTGGTTGTATAGACCTATTAAGAAATGTGAAGTCTTACTTGTTGATTAAGTGATTGTAGATTTCACTTGTTGAAGTAAGTATTTGTCAATAAGAGATATCTGGTTGATGATATTGATTAAATGCACTGTATGTGTGCGTAGGAAAAGATAGTAGCATGTACATTTGGATATGTGCATGTGGAAAGAATTCAAACAGTCTAAGTATAGTTGTAAGTTGCTATTGAGGACTAATGTATGTTAAGATATATGTGATTATATCACAATAGTTAGATTGATTGAGGTTAGATTTCGGGGACGAAATCTCTTTAAGGGGGGGAGAGTTGTAACATCCTCGAAATGGACCTAGTTGTTTATATATTATTTCTTGATTTAAATATGTATTTAAATGTGTTTGGAAATAATATTGTTTGAAATAGTTGAAATAATTGGAATAGGAGTCGAATATTCCAATGTGATAAGTAAAATATTAATTGTTGTGAATTAATATAGCTGACGGTGCAATAAAATGTTTGGACTCGCAAGTGGTTTTCGGGTTCCAGACAATAGATTGAGATGGGGTATTAAATTATACCCGTATAATAGAAGGTCGGTTGAGGAACCGACTTAAGTTTCTATTTATATAACTTTCCTTTTTAGGAAGTTATTCATTTTTATTCCAAAACTCACAGAAACTCTCTGAAAACCTCCAAATCAATCCAGAAATCAGATCAGGAAGTTGTGATCCTCGTGAAACTTCCTAATCATCAGATTACCATCGTTAGATTCTTCAATCAATGTGGAAAAGGCTCAGTGATATTAGACTATTGAGTGGAGGCCTGAGGTAGTCGGTGAGTGGATCTGTAACCTCAGTGTGATTTAGTTGTAATGATTTGATTTACAACCAGTAATTTATAGTATTACTTTGATATGATGCATCTATGGAGATATCTTGCCATGATAGTTTGACTAGTTGCTTACTTGGCTGTTTGAGCTAGCATGTAAGATTCTGAGGTCAACTTGACTTGACAGTTGGACTCGATTGTTATTATAGACGACAGGAGATCTTGAAACTTGAAATGTTGGTTTGGAGATCTAGGTCGTGTGTGATTAACAACTGGTTACCGGTAATTCTGTATAGGCCAATACAGATGATTGATAAGGGTTCCCTGAGTACCAAACCGGTATTAGGGTATCTCAGGAGCCACCGGTCCTCATGACGATTGATAATGTTTGATTGGGGTAGCTTGACATTGATTGGATGTCGAGTGATTGATTGTTTTTCTGTTTATTGTGATTTGATGTAAACAGATTGTTATGCTAGGTTGTACTGTTGCTTATAGTTTCATTCACTTAGCTTTATGCTAACCCCACCACAGTTCTTCCTGCAGGTTGAAATAGATGGGACATATTGGGCAGGGCAGGAAGTGTTTGACTGGATGGAATGTTTGACAGGCTTTTACTCTGATGTTATTTTGATAACTAAAGAGACGTTTTGAATTATATAACACCGAGTTTGTTGAAATGTCATGTATTTAGTTTGAAAAAGTTTATTGACATTTTGAGTACATTGACAGTATGTTTTAAATATACGCTTCCGAGTCACCATTATTATATTAATTGTTTATAATGAAACGAGGGGTGTTATAAATAGACTTCACACAGGATTAGGTCTCCTTATAGGGACTAAGACTGCCTATACCCTCCAGGATTTCTCGAATGGACTTGTACCTAACTGAACATTTACCAGAATCCTCAATATATTTGCTAGGATGAGGCTAGGAGTATACGTTAGTAACATATGTTAGTATAGCTTCTTATACTAATATAAAACAACTAGGTGATGATTAGTCATACCTAGGCTTATAGTGATATACTTAATATCTAAGTATGGTATATACACATTTAGATACGCTAAACTACCTTCATGCGCGGCATGATACTCTATTAGACGTGTTTGTTGATTGGCATATATATACATACACATACTTGTACACTATCTCGAGCACGTGGTGCTATCTACTACTTACTATTGTATATTGATATACATACGCCTATACAACAAGTTAACTTTAGTCAGGCATGTCGTAGTACTGCTGGCTCTTATATACTTTAGTCGGGCATATCGTAGTACTGCCGGCTTAATTACATACTTTGCTTACGAGCAATACGGACGATGTCCAGATTGGACACACAACGATGCCACGGTAAAGTGGGCACAAAACGATGCCACGGTATTAACAGTGGGCACAAAGACGTATTCGCGGTAAAGCGATACACTCACGGATGGGCGGGCTTGTGCTCGTGATCCACAACAGTTAACGGGTCGGTGAGTTTTCACGCGAGGCCGTTAGCTCGATCATGTTCGGGTTAGCTATGCTAGCCGGGTAAACGAACACACTTAACTTACAAACATGTTCGGGTTAGCTTATGCTAGCCGGGTAACGAACATAACATAAACACTCAACAATAGTCCGTGGGACTACGATTACGTTGCTGGATGCAAAACGCTACCAATTATTACTCAAACATCATATGACGTGGTCATACATTACTTGATTTCTAACTTAGGCATGTATTGCCTCACTCAGTTAAATCTATATAATACTAGAAAGGTATTCAGGCTCGGAAAGCCTCAATTATTATGTACTTAGGTACATACCACTATTATTTAGACATTAGATACCTCGACTAGCGTATACACATTTGCGATTACAACTTCAAATTAATACAAAGCAGAATCGTGGATTATGGACTATCTTTCAAACACATTTATATAAGTCTACGGATGAACATAAATTATTTACAGTAAACTCAAATCATAACACCCCTAATCAATAAGTTATTTAATCCAAGCAAGCATAACAGAAAACTAGCTAATCATTGTAATATCAAAACAATAACATTCAATATTGGAAATCTCAGTAAACGTGAACAATATTATCATAAAAATGCTAAAAGAGACATACAATACTTGAATGAAAAATTGATTGTTACCAAATGATTAATGGAAAATGAATGAACTAATACACCAAGAATCCAAATGCTAATCTCCTGCTGCTTCCTCTATCCTCCAGAAATTTGATATGAAAAGTGGTTTCGGGAGTAGTTGGGAGAAACTCCCGAGAGTATACTCCGTCTCTCCGTTCTCGTATCGTCCCCTCTCTCCGTTCTGTGAAGCTCTGCATCTCCTTTTATGATACACGTCAAAAATATGGTTGAGAAAATATGGTTGGGGAGTAATGGCAAAAATCCCCCATAAAATCTTCCATGCCGTTCATGTTGAATATTTGAGCCGCCGTATATATCTTAGCTTGATAGATGAAGAAAAATGGAGCCAAAAATGATTCATGGTTGAAAAATATGCTCATCTGATATCTTTGACGATTTAGAGTTTAATACAAATGGAAAAAGTATTAAACAAGTTAGGTGAGGAACTAGAGCAATATCTTCCAAAATCTTCAAAATCCTCCTGGAGACGCTTTTTAATTGAGAGAGAAAAAGAAAGCAGAGAAATGTAGTTGTTCGTATACGCGTGATATAATGATGGAATAAAAAAAATGATATGGGATATGATAGTGATGGTGAATAATTTATGTCTCCCCTCCGAATAGGATATGATATTGAATGAAATGATGTATGTTGATTATGATATGGGATGTGGATGATGGATTATAAGCTGGAGTCATATCATATAATAATCACAATTGCCATATTCCTTTCTCCTTTTCTTTGTCGACCAACTCATAAAAATGCCAACTTTCTCCATTCAATTATATAATAAAATAATGAAGATGATTATAATGCAAGCTAGCCTTTTTCCAGAATTTCGTGATTCTCCATTAGTTCAAATGATTCTGATTTTTTATAGATGTTAAAGCCCTTTGAATTTCGATCGTTTGGCCGCCTGAATCACCTCAATCCGAGTTCGTATGAGAAAGTTATGGTCAAAATACGAACACCACGCCAAAAATGCAATTTTTAGCACAAACTTCACTTCTTTTGCAATACTTCTTGGATATGAACCTGAAAGCATATTTTAATTGATTAGGTATCGAAAGTTCGTGAAATTGACTAAAATTAAGTACAAAAACAATGATATCGCGTAAGATAAATATATATAAAATGAGCGATATCAAATATCCCCACACTTGAACTTTGCTTGTCCTCAAGCAAACTATGATTTACATTTCAAAACATTTCTCTTGCAATTTCATCAAATGATGGTTAAGTTCTTTTTAAAGTATACCAACAATATACTAGTAATAATGTTAGTATTAAGCATATATGTACCATAAAAACTTAAATGATTTTGATGTCAAGCTTGAATGCACAACTTAGCACCTCTCAATAGAATAAGTGTTTAAATCTCTCACTCTCCACCTATAAACTACAAGGTAAAAGAATCAATCATATAATCACTCAATCAAGCCAAGTCGTGATGCATTATTACCATAAGCTTGCAAAAAGATCAAATCTCCACCGTCTTGGCGTGAGCACCAAGCAAAGTATCAAAAGAGGTATTCTAACAATGTGTTATAATTGTAAAAGTGATGGTGTAGTTGTGTTGGGGTAGACACATTTATTGAATTGTTGAAAATAGTAGTCAAAATTTTTGTATGAGGTGTTACCTTGAAACTAAAATGTAAATGTGATCTCAATTAACCTTAGGCTTCAACATTTGTTCTTCTAATCTTATCTCTTCAATTCTTGCCTCCTTAGGTAAATTTCAACAACTTTTATTCATGACTTCAATATATTTTCATTTTGCTTAATAAGTTTTTGAACTTTCACCTTTGTCTTGCTTCCTTGAATAGATATTCTTCACATTACACTTTTCAAAAGGTTGTTTTGAAATCACATTTTATAAACTGATTTGCAATGTTACAAGGCAACTTTTAAAACTTTGACTACATGAAAATAAGGCATAATTGGTGAAAAATATATGTGAAAGGTATCTACGGGTTTCTTAGCATTAAAAATGAATGCTAACGACCTGGGTGGACTGGAATAAAATGGTGTTAAAACAAAACCCCAAACAATCAAGGTTCCTTGACCGATTAGTAAGTTTGTACAATCCATTAAAGATCAAGCACAAATTCAATAATTGGTTAGAAAGTCTTAAAAGTTGGGTCAATAATATGTATTCCTACATATCTAAATCCTAAAGAATACCAATTCATCGTCTACTTCACCTATATCACATGAATGTGATCCCACAGCGGTCTCAAAATGTATCATTAAGGCAAGTTCTAGAATAAACTACAAACACCGGCACACTCATAGCAATTGAAGTATATCAACACTAAAGATAAGTGTTTTTTTTTTCAGTTTAGGCTCAAGATATCTCTCAATTTTCAGTGAGGCTATAAATGTGCTAGTTATGCAATTCACCCAATGAGGTTGCTCTATGACAAATTTATCATGCAAGAGGTAAGACTTAGTTTACTTAAAACATATATGATCTATTACATTTCAAAGCAACTAATCTTATGAGGACGAACTAATTCAAGTGAATAACCTCCTCACACTTAACATTTGCATTGCCCTCAATGCAACAAAATATATCTTATGAAATGAGCATAAGTGTGAAAGGTAAAAGGGAGCGAGTACTTCCCCGGGAGTTTTTGCTTGTTCATATTCTTTATAAATCTTCAACTCATCCATTCCTTCCTTAAATGTACAACTTCATGCGCCCATATCCACCAAACATCCATCATTATTTGCTACAAAATAAAACAAAAACCAAAACGCAATTCCAAACAAACAATCTAACTATGCACGAAGAAATATACAAATACGAAATCAAAATAAAATCCTAAATCACTTTCGTAGAAATCACGATTGCATTTAGCGTATGCAATAAGCCTTTAAACCCCTCGGTATCCCGAGTGGACGAGTTATAGTCTCGTGAGGGTTTCCATGGAACACACCCACAAAGTTCAAACATTAAAAGAATTAAAAACAAAATCTAAATCTTAATAAACTAAAGTAAAACAAAATGAAATAAAATAATATACTAAAAAGTTTTAAAATGTACATTTTTTTTTTATTTTAGTAGAAAACTTAATAGGAATATTACTACTATCAAACTAATAATTATAATAATTTTAACAAAAATTATCACTATAACTATAATAAAAATGATATTAACACTAATAATAATAATAAAAAGGATACGATACGGGTTCACCTCCCGCAAGGTGCTTGGTTTATTACCGAGTCCAAAGCTCGACTCGACCCTTAGCTTTCTCATAGCCAATCTTTCATCACGCAACCACCTCATTTCTCATCATACTCGCATAGGAGGATATCTTCTTTTGTTTTGTCATTTCGGTAGAACATCCTCCACATAAATCTTATTACGTGAATACAAACTCTCCATTCCTTGAGTGGCCTTATGATAAACTTAATAAGTGCCACTTTCAAATGTGAATGACTAGTTATCCCCACGTCTTCAGAAAAGCCTTTAACAAGTATACAAAAATAATCGGGCGGTTCTTCAAAATAGTTTAGATGCACACACTCGTTGCTCCTATCCAACCTAGCCACCATATCTATCTCAAGCAACTTATTCATTTGCCCAAGCAAAATATTAGACTCAACAATCCCACCACTAAAAACTGATTCTACGAATAAATAATCGGGTGGTTTTGGTTCTATCATCAACATACACTCACAATTGCATGGCAACGAATGAGACATCAAACCTAATTTTGACTCCTTGATTGAAGGATCATCTAAGTCACCACCACCTATTTCAGTTTGTACTTGTTTGCTACTAGCTCGATACAAGTTTTCAGTTTCTGCCTCTAGGATTAGATCATCACCAACTCCATTTTTCACAAGCTTATTTAGCTCATCATCACTAATTCCTATTAGTTGTTGCAGCTCCTTTATATCGGCATCATAGTCAACAATGACATCCTTAGTAAAAGGTGTATCATCATAAGAATCATGAGACAAAATAATTGGCTCGTGCTCATCCACAATAGATGAAATAGCTGGAAAATCAACAACTTCCAAATCAGGAATGACCAAAATCTCTTCGACTTCTTCCTCCATGCTTTCTTCATCATCATCCGAGTCTGACCAACCTCCCGTCACTTCAAGCTCAATTCTATGTAATTCCTGCAAAACATCTTTCATGTTAGTGTATTTCATTACCTTACCATTGTCTTCCTTCTCATTTGGTTCATGTTCAAGCTCCACACTCTCAGCAATTGATTCAACTGATAAACTAACAACTTCAGAACTAGGCAAGACCAAAATCTCCTCGACTTCTTCCTCTATGTTTACTTCAAAATCAGAATTTGAACACTCTGATTCTGCTGAGTTTTCCATTGGTTCAGGCTCAAATGAATCGGATTCCTGCAAAACAACTTGAGTAGTGGGTTGGGGGTAATTATCATATGCATAATATTCATCCTCCTCATCCTCACTATCATAAAAAGCAAACTTAAAAGAACGAGGAACATAATCGTTAGAATAATCATCAATATATTCAAAATCCTCATCATCCTCCAAATCTGAGTTTTCACTCAAATTATGCTCAATTATGTTAGAATCCTGCAAAACAAAATGTGAAACTTCATGATGGTAATAATGGACTTCATTTTCTTTTTCATCATCATCATCCGTTTCATCATTAACCACGATATTTGGACAATTGCAAACTTCTTGCCTCAAGTAATCAGAAACCATAATTGGAATATCATCCCAATCACAATTTTGACACTCCTCCAAAAATATTAACACTACTATTGGAATATCGTCCTCTTTGCAATTTTCATATTTTGCCAAAAACCGTAATCTAACATTGTGTAAATCCATTGGCATGTCGTCTTATCAACTTCAAACAAACAAAGTAAATAAATCTGCTAAAACAAAAACAATAAAAACGTAAAATGCACCGATTCTAAACAACTAAAAACAGAATGTAACTTTTCAAGGATAAATCCCCGAAAAAGGATCAATTAACTATACTTAAATTTAAACTCTTAAAATATCACATTCCCCGGCAGCGGCGCCAAAAACTTGATGTGTTAAATCTAGTCTTAAAATTTATCGTTGTAAAATGAACTAGAAAATACCGTGCTTAGACTATTACACAACCGGGCAGTGGACCCTATCGTGTGGTAGTATAGTTTTGGTAAGTCTAGGTTCGAACACAGGGAATGTGGTTTAAGAATTTTTATCTAAATGTAATTAATTTGTACAGAAAAGTAAATATGGGTTTTGTGTGACCGAATTGTCACGTTGCTTAACAACTACTTTCAACTAATCTAGGGCAATTGGGCTTTTAAGGGCCAGATTTGAATTATTGGTTTTCAAGAATACAAAAGAATGCTTGCTTGTACTATTTAACTAAAGACTTTGGGGTGTTGTTAAAACCAGTTTACAAACTTGAGATTTAATCTAGTAAGTTACTTTCATCAACATTACTATCTCACATGATTAAGCTTCAATTATACACTTGTTCTAAATCTGCGTTAGCCATCATTAGACAATCATTCATAGACAAACAATTGTAACAAATTACTAATGTGAAAAAGCTCTCGCTAAATTGATCACATAATAATCTACCAACAAGTAAATAACTATATAAAACTTAAATCAAATCTAAAGTTATTTAAAGGAATTTATATTTTAATCTAGCAAATGTTTATTAACTTAATCCAATTCTTTGATTATCAATGATTTATTTACCGGTTATCATTTCCAAGTAAAAGCATGCTAAGAATCACAAGTTGTCAATTTGTAAAACTAAGCATAATCATATCAAATACAAATTACTAGTTGTCACTCCTAGTAAATATCATGTTAAATTCCACACATGTCACTCAATGAAATAAACATAACATTAATTGAAATCAAGTAATAACCAATTTACCAACTTGCACATTTTAACTTAATTATCCTAACTTATTCCAAATCTACGTTCGCAATGTTTGTTCAATCACTCATAGACAAATGATTGATAATGAATTACTAAATGGAAAACGTTGGCATATCCCTTAGTATTTCATTAAACAAGTTAAAATATTTATATTAAGCTTAAATACACAAAGTTCTCAATTAAACATAAAATTCAATTTACAAATCTACAATCAAATCTACTAATTCATATTTATAAATCTAATCATTTAACTTGTTCCAAAACTGCACATGCCATGTTTGGCCAAATATTCATAGACAAATACTTGGAATAAATTATGTTATAATGAGCACATGCCATGATTATACCATAGTTTACCAACAAACTAAAGATTACATTTAAAATTACAAAGTTTTGATAAAACAATAAATTGTAAATTATTAATTTATAATTCATCCTAATGAAATACATTGACATATTCACCAACTTATACATTTGTGTTTCATTTGTTTAACTTATATCCAAAGCTACGTTGGCAATCATTGGGTCATTTGTACATAGACATACATTTGATAAGTAACTTAATCCTAGCAACAAACGTTGGCTTAAATCACTAGTTTCATTACCAATAAGTCTCACAAATTATTCAAACACATTTATATAAGTCTACGGATGAACATAAATTATTTACAGTAAACTCAAATCATAACACCCCTAATCAATAAGTTATTTAATCCAAGCAAGCATAATAGAAAACTAGCTAATCATTGTAATATCAAAACAATAACATTCAATATTGGAAATCTCAGTAAACGTGAACAATATTATCATAAAAATGCTAAAAGAGACATACAATACTTGAATGAAAAATTGATTGTTACCAAATGATTAATGGAAAATGAATGAACTAATACACCAAGAATCCAAATGCTAATCTCCTGCTGCTTCCTCTATCCTCCAGAAATTTGATATGAAAAGTGGTTTCGGGAGTAGTTGGGAGAAACTCCCGAGAGTATACTCCGTCTCTCCGTTCTCGTATCGTCCCCTCTCTCCGTTCTGTGAAGCTCTGCATCTCCTTTTATGATACACGTCAAAAATATGGTTGAGAAAATATGGTTGGGGAGTAATGGCAAAAATCCCCCATAAAATCTTCCATGCCGTTCATGTTGAATATTTGAGCCGCCGTATATATCTTAGCTTGATAGATGAAGAAAAATGGAGCCAAAAATGATTCATGGTTGAAAAATATGCTCATCTGATATCTTTGACGATTTAGAGTTTAATACAAATGGAAAAAGTATTAAACAAGTTAGGTGAGGAACTAGAGCAATATCTTCCAAAATCTTCAAAATCCTCCTGGAGACGCTTTTTAATTGAGAGAGAAAAAGAAAGCAGAGAAATGTAGTTGTTCGTATACGCGTGATATAATGATGGAATAAAAAAAAATGATATGGGATATGATAGTGATGGTGAATAATTTATGTCTCCCCTCCGAATAGGATATGATATTGAATGAAATGATGTATGTTGATTATGATATGGGATGTGGATGATGGATTATAAGCTGGAGTCATATCATATAATAATCACAATTGCCATATTCCTTTCTCCTTTTCTTTGTCGACCAACTCATAAAAATGCCAACTTTCTCCATTCAATTATATAATAAAATAATGAAGATGATTATAATGCAAGCTAGCCTTTTTCCAGAATTTCGTGATTCTCCATTAGTTCAAATGATTCTGATTTTTTATAGATGTTAAAGCCCTTTGAATTTCGATCGTTTGGCCGCCTGAATCACCTCAATCCGAGTTCGTATGAGAAAGTTATGGTCAAAATACGAACACCACGCCAAAAATGCAATTTTTAGCACAAACTTCACTTCTTTTGCAATACTTCTTGGATATGAACCTGAAAGCATATTTTAATTGATTAAGTATCGAAAGTTCGTGAAATTGACTAAAATTAAGTACAAAAACAATGATATAGCGTAAGATAAATATATATAAAATGAGCGATATCAAGGACCTAGGTTATTTTGCGATCCCGTTCACGAGCACTTCACGAGCCACAGTCACGAGCCATCGCAAAAAAACACCCCCATTTGCAAATCGCAAATCGCAAAAAAAATTTTGCGATTTGCCAACGCGGGCATCGTGTTAGGATAAATGTGAAGATTAATTAATTCAACTAAATGTCACGTGAGTTGGATGATGTTTTGGGAGAAGTAATATGGCAACAAAATATGTGATAAGAATGATGGGATATCATACTCGGCCATAATTGATTTTTTCTTGTTGCTGAAGTTATTTATTCTCTATTTAAAGATACCCTATCTAATTGTAATCTTTGGACTTCGAAAATTATAGTAAAAACTCTCTGGTTTGACCCCGTGGACTAAACCAATCTCCAAGTTGGAGATTGGACATAACCACGTTAAATTCTTGTGTTCTTTATTGCTTTCAATTATCTTGTTTGCTTATTCGTTTATTGTTTGTGGGTGTAACACGATTACACGTTGCGTTGTTTGGGTTGGTTAATTATCAACATGTATTAGAGTGATCAACTAATAGTTGTTGGTTGTTTGATTCCGCTGTCAATTCCTAACAACTGGTATCAGAGCTTCATGGTTTGAAGATTCGGGAACAATAGCGGATGTGAGCACGATCAAGATTAGGTTTTGATGGTTAGGGTTTCTTGTTTTGTTTGGAAGATATAGATATGGGATAGATCTTGATCCGGAAGAAAAGAGAGAACCATCGGGGAGCAATTGATAGACACGGTGTAGGATTTTATTTTGCAACAGGTTATCGAAATTGTTAGGCTCGGGCTACGACTAGTTGAAGAAAGAAAAGAAGTTGCTGACGAGTTGAGAATCGCGATGCGAATGGTTTAAATCGCGACGCGATCTAGGTTTCAATCGCGATGCGATTGTTGATGATCGAGACGCGGTCTTGTGTTGAAATCGCAATGCGATTTCTGGGATTTGGCGACGCGATTATGGGTCAGAAAGTTTTTTTTTGATTGAGACGTGACGATACGGCTGGTAGCCGATTGTGTTTATGATGGTGATTAGTTGTGGCGGTAAATGGGTCGGTAATCAGTTTCGGTTAATTGTTTGTTGCGGTTGAGAGTTTTGGAATCCTAGGTTTTGGATTCGGGTTCGGGTTCTTTATTCTTTGCGATCCCGTGCAAAAGAATAAGTGAACGTTATCATACTAGGCATTTGATGTTGCGAGTGTGGGATGTGATTCTCGAGACTTACTTGATACGGCTGGATTCTCAAAGATGTGAGGTTTGTTACGGACCTCAAGAGGATAGTTTTCTCGATTTGGGTAGATGGGTAATAAACGGTACCACATCCATTTAGTAATCGACAGTGGGAGTTATCGAGAGAGTTTGTTGTTGCTCGCGAGGTTGAAACGGGAGACCATATGTTTGGTCGGGTATTCCATAGGTTTGGAATGATTAGGCAGGTTAGAGCTTCTACACTTGGAGATATTGGTTGTTGAAGATGTCGGATAGAACGTGTTCGACTGGGCTCGGGTATCGATTGATGTTTGGTTCAACGATAGAGCGAAATATTCTGGAGGAATAAATTGGGAATTTTCTTGTGGGTTAGAGGAGGATAATCTTGTAAGTCCTGTTGTGCTTTCAAGATATTGTTGAGAGTGTCGGGAACTCTTGGGAGTTTGGAACCGAGGGAAGTGTCAAAGCTAGTGGGAGTTTGGCAACTAGTGGGAGTCTTGAGACGGTTGTACGATTGTGCGATTGATGGATCTCGAGTTTCTACAGGTTTAGTGTGCGGATTCCGGCAACACTAGAGCATTTGGACATTCGTTGTTACTCTCCAATGGCAAAGAAATTTTCAAATGACCGGGTGTTATGAACCAGAGTCTTCTTAGAGAGTCGCGGTTGTTATTTTTGATTCGTACAGTGAGAGCGGGCTGAGTTCGAGAAGATGTGTTCATAGAAATCATACGTATGTTTTTTGGGTCAGTGTACCAGCGGGAAAGCGAATGATGAAGAAGTAGATGTCAAGGTTGTGATTGCGTTCTCACATATAAGCCTTGATGATGATCTACGTGTTAGTTCTATCAGCGATTTTCTGATTGCTGGGAAGGAAAATCGGATGGACGAAATTCTGTAAGGATGGTCGTTGACATGTCGGTGGCAGGATCAGACGTGGCTGTAATCGACGAGTTAAAGAGATGAGTGTCTCTTGAAAGAATCCTGTGGTTGGAGTTTCGCACGCTTCAACGAATCTTCTTGGGCCTAGAAGATGATGATGGTGGTTAGAGAGTGGTCCCAGTTTCATGATGTGAGTGTTCTGGTAGCTTTGTGTCGAAAGTCTTCAGACTCTGTGTGGTCGAGCGGCGTGTCCCGAATGGTATTTCGGCGGTGTGAAGTTTGAACAGGTGACATCCGTGAAGGGGCGTGATTTGTAAAGGATTAATGGTTTTGGGGTTTCACTAATCTTCAAGTGGGAGATTGTTAGGATAAATGTGAAGATTAATTAATTCAACTAAATGTCACGTGAGTTGGATGATGTTTTGGGAGAAGTAATATGGCAACAAAATATGTGATAAGAATGATGGGATATCATACTCGGCCATAATTGATTTTTTCTTGTTGCCGAAGTTATTTATTCTCTATTTAAAGATACCCTATCTAATTGTAATCTTTGGACTTCGAAAATTATAGTAAAAACTCTCTGGTTTGGCCCCGTGGACTAAACCAATCTCCAAGTTGGAGATTGGACATAACCACGTTAAATTCTTGTGTTCTTTATTGCTTTCAATTATCTTGCTTGCTTATTCGTTTATTGTTTGTGGGTGTAACACGATTACACGTTGCGTTGTTTGGGTTGGTTAATTATCAACATGTATTAGAGTGATCAACTAATAGTTGTTGGTTGTTTGATTCCGCTGTCAATTCCTAGCACATCGGTCATTTTTCTTCGGCCACGTGAACGAGATCGCAAATGGCAAGTACAGGATCGCAAAAGCAAATTTGTTTTTGCGATTTCTAGGGGCATATCGTCACTTTTTTTTCAGGAAGGGCAAATCCATATATTTCGGCGAAAAAAGGGGCATTTTGTTTAATTTCCCTTAAAAAAAGGGTCATTAGATCTAAACTTTTAATTACTAGCAGGGGCGGAGTTAGGATTTTGAAGTAGGGGGAAAAAATTTTTATTTAATTATATGTTCATGTTTTTGGGGGGCAAAACTTATGAAATATCGCAAATACCCTTAAAAAAATTTCTTTTTTACATAATTTGAGAATTCTTGGGGGGGGGGGGGGGGGGGGGCAGCTGCCCCCATGCCCCCCCTCTACCTCCGCCCCTGATTACTAGAGTAGAATTGTATGTTACTCGCACACGATATGATATAATAGTGTCACGGAATTTAACATATACCCACACTTTTTTAGGGAGGTGATAAATACAACAATGTTTTTGATTCAAACACCAACTTTATGCTTTACGGTGTTTTTACTGTGAGCTTTAAAACTTGTATAGTTTGTTGTATGAATAAATTTATTTGTTTTATATATCAACTCCCCTTTTTTATGTTACTATATACATGTCTTTACCTATCTATCTATATTATATATATATATATATAGCGGGAGATCAATAGAAAAGTAAAAAAAATGGGGGAAAGAGGGAAGCAATTCTCAGCCACACATTCTGGTCAACAGAAAAGTCAACGCGTCCCAGATCGTTAACATGCATGTTCAAAGCATGCTAATCAAAACCAAATTTTCAGCACGTTTACATTCATTTACGATAAATGTTAACATGCATTTCAAAAGCATGTTTATCAAAATCAAATTTTCAGCATGTTAACATTCATTTACGTCAACATGCTTTCTAGATGAATGTTAACGGTCTGGAATTTTTTCAATCTGTAAAATTCGATTGGAATGACAAAAGCATGTTAATCAAAATCAAATTTTCAGCAGGTTAATAAAAATGGGTATTGTGGATGAATATAGAAGGGGAGAGAAAATGAGTGGTTGAGGTTTGCTTCCCTACTTTCTCCAATTTTGAAGCTTCCCTCTTGATCCTTCCCATATATATATATATATATATATATAATATTATGTAAAATATTCCATACAAAATATTTTATTTAGTTGTTAGAGCTATATTTTTATATGTTTTAATTCTTTTCCAGTAAAAAAAAAAGGCCTCTACTAAATGGTGTTGAAGACCGGGAAAGTGAGCCATTGCCTACCTTAATTCTTACTCAGGTTCATGTTGGCAACAAGCTTTTGCTCTTTCTAGAATTTTCAAAATAGTTCTTTCTATAATAATATTCTTTATTAGTTTATAACGACCGATCGTGTCTGGATATAAGGCTTTTGCGTGTCTGGATATAAGGCTTTTGCTATAAAAGCTCCAGGTCTGGTGAGATTAGGAAAGCAAACTTGCAGGATCTTGCCACTCTCATTAGAAGTCGTGTGAGCTCATAATGGAGAACATACTAGTTCAATATTAATTAATAACTCACACTAATTTTCTTTTATTAACTGATTAAGTATTGTAAGTAAAAGGAAATATCACTGGAGTTAGTGTTGAAGGATTACTTAGGACCTTTTAAGGGATTGGAGTCATTGGAGCCATCGTGAAACGCCCCAATTTATTCCTTTACTTTAAAACATATTTTAATTCAAATTTCGTTCTGGTCCCATTATAATATTGTATCATTACTTTCCTTTTTATGACTTTATAAGTCAAACCATTACAATTTTTATATAAATTACAAACTCTTCCTTAATTAAACATTTTACATTAATAAATTAAAACTGGGCGACTTATACAAGTGTCACCATTACAACAGTTTAAAAGAAAGAGAAGCTTATCTAACCATACAGCAAGCTCCATTACACTTTAACTTCTGACAATCACAATCATATCTTCAATCATATTGGTTCAACCGAACCAAACCTACAACATAAACAACTGGAAGGGGTAAGCCAAAGCTTAGTGAGACTATGAGTAATTAAATGAATATTATATCACACAATATGATATAACAAGTATGATTTCATGGATATATAGTTTATACTATTACATCCCATTATTACTTTCTAAGGATCCACAATCTATCATACTGATAGTATGCTACCAGCAAATACCACAAGCCAATGATCGTAACCATTGCTTGCACCAAACTATAATCATCCAGCTAATGACCGCAGCCATACCTGGATACCAATTTCAAGTATTCGAATAATTCTACACAAACCCATATCAATATACACATAATTATTTATTTAGCAATCATAGTTACTCTATATGGACTTTGCCCCTTAGTATCCCACCTTTCGGGTGATAGCATACTAAGTATTTATTTCATGCTAATTATCCACAATTAGTCTTACAGTTTGTTTCCCAATTAATGCCCGCGTATTGAATATCATTAATTGAGACTTTCCATCCACCGCGCGGAAGTGATGGAGTAATTCCCGACACAAGTCCATTAGAGATTTCCACAATCAATATTCATATAACAAGTCAATTTATCGTTACGGATCCTTAGTATTAAACCATGCTAATTATATACATTTAGAAATCAACACAGTCTATTACAACCCATATATCAACAATTTATCCACATGCTATTATCATAGCATATAATGTATCACATCCATTTATTTATATTATATAAATAATGGAGTCACCGATTATAATATCCATTCACTTTCTGTATATCAAAACACTTACCAAATATCTGCATGCTATATTATAAAATCAATATATAAGCATACATCCCTCTGCAACCCAATTACACACAATTAATCATTCATCAGATTATGTAAACCTCTTGCTCGTAAGCAATATGGATTACATAATCATTACCCATTTAACCCCCATAATACTCACCTTGGCTTTTTAGGCAAGATAAGAGTCTTAACACAATGTTGGTGAATTCCACGTCTTGAATCACCTATCACATAACACATAATTATAACGACACATTTAGTCTCTGTAGATTATCACAATCACGCAACTAGACTTCTCATATTGTTATTATCTTTTAACCTTATATTACTTTAACTATCAATTAGACATGAATTTACATGTCTACAATCTGATCATAACATGATCATTAACTTGAATACATTTTTACTCTAGTTAACTCCTTAACTAGTCATTAAAATCATGACTTAAGCACTCTAAACAACTCAAGTAATAATTTATAATTTTCCCCATATAACTTCTGGTTTTAACCTTTATTAAGGTCTGTAATTAACTTTATTTCATATTGATGTTTGAATGACAATTCAGATTAAGTAAGCAAGAAAACAGGTTCTGACAGACTAACAATCGCGTCGCAATGTAACCCAGGTCGCGTCGCGACCTACTACATATCGCGTCGCGATCTCTCAGAATTACGTCGCTACCCATCGGCGTACCAGACCTGCAACTGCAGTTTTCTAACATACCTAAGTCGAATTTCTTACCCCAAAACACAATCAAATCAGTTTCTATTAATTACTAACAGATTAATAACCTCAACTAACATCATTTCTAACTTAATTTCATCTCAAATCAATAACCCAATTAAATTTGATCATAATTCACTTTTAAATTAAAACAAAGGAACAATTATGCTTACAAGTAATTTAGGAAGGAGATGAAGATGTTGAATGTAACACCCTCAAATTTTCGGGTTGTGGAAGCGGTCGGGTCGGGTGTTACCAAATCAAATATCACAAGCACAAAGGTAAATAATGAACGACTCTAAATGAGACGTTTTAAAATAGTTATACATTCCCAAAATAAAAGTGTATACAAGTTGCGAGTTCGCAAAATAATTTCAATACATAGTTTGTAATACAAAAGTTATGCAGAGAAATCCCGTTGTTTGAAAATATGCGACTCGAGCTAGCATAATCTTGTAGCAATCCTAATCCTGCTGGGCACCTGAGAACACATGCTAAAACGAGTCAGCTATAAAGCTGGTGAGTTCATAGGATTGTTAGTTGAAAACATAAAGTATGAAACCTTGTATGTTTTGAAAAGTAGTTCAAAGTTCACAGTTTTGATTTGAATCATTGTAAAGGTGTAACACCAATGTGTATACATCTATTGAGGTACCTCATACCTAAAATGGTTTAGTAGTGTACCTAAGTACATAGGGAAAATGCGGCAATCCATGCCTAGATACCTATCAGGTATAAGTGAGTCTATAAACATGAGGCAGTACCTGCCTAATAACTATCGAGTAATTGTATGACCACGTCATATGATATCAAGTATATGTAGTTCCGCAGAACTATGATTGAGTATATATAGTGTGTTGCATCCAGCAACGATTGATTGTAGACCCGCAGATCTATGATTGTGTAACACCCGTCAACTTAGGTCAACTGTTAAACCTAACCGAAAACCTAATTACTTGTATTTAGTTTGTATTAGGCTAAATAGTTGTAATTACATGTATATTTGAATATACACTTACGTGATTATGTGTTTATCTATAATTGCGCAAAACAACCGGATGAAGTCCGACAAATTATACGACGTTGGTGAAAACATTTCTATAAATAACTTGAATCTATTTTTAGAAGTTATTTATCATATATTATTATTTTGTTAAAATAATACCCGAACAACCTAGACGTTTTGAATAAAACGTCTCAAACACAATAAAAACGCGTGAATCGCATTCGACAATGAAACGAATGTCAATGAATATTTTGAAAAATCAAATTTAAGTATTTAGATAATACTTCAATGAAAAAATAATTCCAAACATATCGTGAATTTAAACGATTCAAAATAATGCTACGCGATTTAACGGTTTAACAAATACCGGAAAAATGACCTAAATACGTAAACACAGTGTAAGAAATGAAATTAAATCACAAAACCACCATGTGAGGGCCCATATGACCAGCCACCCCATGTGCCACCTTTCCCCTTGCCCTCTCAAAACCCATGCAAGAGAATCCCATCATTTCTATTCCCATTTTACAATTACACTCAAATACTTCCCTTTCTCTCTACTCTTTCCATTTCTCTCTCAACTTGACTGAAAATAATCAGTCCTAAGAACCACCTACAACCACCATTCAACCACCATTAATCATCACAACCCACCATAGCACCACCACATTCATCCTCCATCATCTTGCAAGGAAAAATAGCTCAAGAACACAAGCATCATCTCCTCATCTCATCCTCTTGATTTAACTACTTTGTGAGAACTCTCTCTACATCATTATACTCTTATTAATATGTTATTAAGTTCACTCACAAGTATTATAGCAAAATATGGATTAAAAATCGTTTTTCTAAACTTTAAGTTCATAAAAATGCTTGTTTAACTTTCTGACCAGAATGTAATATGAAATGTACCAAGACATAACTCACTCATTTCTCCATGAAATTGGACGATTTTACATCCTAAAATTAATTTCAAGAAGTCAGCTTTCCAACCCCACAAACCTTATATTTTTATGAATTGGTTTACTATTTTTAATATTTTTTGTAAGATCACATAGACAATCTGTCTCTGAAAGTCAGAAACTTTTATCGCAGTATTTTGGCCATATCTAGAGCTACACAACTCCAAATGACTTGAAACCAACGCCAAAAGTTTACAAATTTCGTTGACTACAACTTTTATGTTGGCTCAGAAATTAGATCTTCTTGCATGTCACCAAAACTGAGTATAGGAGAGAGAAATAATGATTAAAAATAGTAAAACATTTTAGTTAGATCTATAAAAATTACTGGAGCTAGGTAACACATGGGGGAAAACCTGGAAATTTTTTTGTATTTGATTTTGGAAGTTTGATATTTTTAATAATTAGAACGAGTGGCTGGAAATTCTGAAAAACTAAGTTTGGGACTGATTTTGTTATAACATAAAAACCGACACTTTCGGGATTGCTAAAAATAGAAGGAATGACTTTTTGGGACTTTTGAACATATCTAAGGGTTTTGGAAAAGTTTCGGGTCAAGCCGAGTAGGTTTGACCAACTCAACAAAAACGGGGCTCGATTTCTAAAAACCGACAAACTTACTATTTTTGGAAAGTGGTAACAAAAATGGGTTTGGGTGACTTAATTAATGACTTTGGCCAGCTTTGACCAGGTTGACCAACTTTGACTAGTTTGACCATCTTTGACCAACGAGTTGACCAACTTTGACCTACGGTTATAAGTTTTTGCGAACTAAATAATTTGTTAGCAACACACGATATATACTAATGAATAATGTACAACGAAACAAACTTAATAATAATGTCTAAACGAATTATTATTACAAACTTTTACCAACGGGTCGTACATGTTTTCGATAAACAAACACATT
Organism: Helichrysum umbraculigerum; assembly: GCA_949592205.1. Taxonomy (NCBI): domain Eukaryota; kingdom Viridiplantae; phylum Streptophyta; class Magnoliopsida; order Asterales; family Asteraceae; genus Helichrysum; species Helichrysum umbraculigerum. The sequence continues at coordinate 53,381,415 of CATIUR010000004.1, forward strand.
GAACATACTAGTTGAGTGAACTAGCTTTAGGTGGACATAAACCTCCCACCTACACAATAGCTATAGATGGTCTTTTAAGACATCTACTTACACAACCTTATACGTTTAGGACGTTAGAAGGTTGCCCACCGGCTTGCTTGCTTAATTGATACTTGCTTGCTACTTGCAAACCTAAGGTGAGTTCATGGCCCCACTCTTTCAACTATTTTACTATTTTCGGGGGAGAATGCATACTCGTTTTACTCGCTATTCATTGTTTAATGAATACACAAATCATTTGGATGAATTTTATAATAAACATGTTATGTTTTAACATCAGTAACATTTCTTAATATACTTAAACATATTAAGTATCCTAGAGCTTGTTGATACCTAGACTCGTACAGGTACATTCTCCTAGGGACTTTAGGTTTCTCTACACCTAAGCTCTACAATCACTAGACTTATACTAGCACTTAAGTGAATATCGCCTAGAAGCATTATCTCACTTGTTAAACTCGGAGTTGCGAATACATAAAAGTAGCATACAATAGTTTGGTATATTATACTATTTATGTCAAGAATTCTATGTGCTAGAAATGGCAAGAAATTGTCAAGAATGTCAAGAACCTTTACGGCAAGAAATTGTCGAGAATGTTAAGAAAATGTCAAGAACCTTTACGGCAAGAAATTGTCGAGAATGTCAAGAAAATGTCAAGAACCTTAGATTGCTAGAAATGTCAAGAAATGTCAAGAACTTAAGAAATTCAAGAAATAGAAATTCAAGAATACTTCAAGAAACCTAGACTTAGGACTTTCAAGAAAACCGAAACTAGATAAACAATATATAGAAGCTAAGACTTCAAGACAGATTCGGGGCCACACCTTTATATAAGAATTTACACTCTAAATCACTGAATTTACTAAAGTATAAATTTTATACTTCATCAATTGTTTTATCAATCATATTACTGTTTTCTGATAAAACCTGTGAACTCACCAGCTTTATAGCTGACTGTTTTTAGTATGCATTTTCAGGTAACCTTGCTTTAGTAGGATCGGCCCATCAGGATCCTAGCTCGAGTCGCATGCATAATCTTTTTCGCTGGAGATTTTCTTACATTATTTTTGTATCACTAGTTATGTAGTAAAAATCTCTAGTATCTCTTTTGCGAACTCCAACTATTTTGTAAAACTTACTACTTTAATGTAATGTATTTTCAAACGTCTCATTTAGAGTCGTTCATTATGTACCTATGTGCTGTGATTATTGATTAGTCGCGCCCCGACTCGACCCGCTTCCGCACTGTAAATTTGGGGGTGCGACATATTGAATGTTTAGTGTGTCCGTTTGACCAGTTAGTGTGAGCTAACCCGGACATGATTGAAAATAATTGTAGTTCCGCGGAACTATGATTGAAAATGTTTAGTGTGTCCGTTTGACCAGTTAGTGTAAGCTAACCCGGACATGTTTGAAAATGTTTTATGTGTCCGTTTACCCAGTTAGTGTAAGCTAACCCGGACATGTTTGAAAATGTTTTAGGTGTCCGTGTGACAATCCTCCATTTAGGGTATTAATCCTTACTTAATTGCATACATTACCTAGAATAATTCCCTGATTAGTGAATTCAAAACGATTTTTATGTGTAAAGTTTTGTGAAACTTACTATGTGATACGTGACGTATTAGACTTGTAGTTATATGTATATATAATTACGTACGAAATGAACATATTAAACTCGACAAACTGAATACAATATAGTTGGTGATACGAAATAATTAATAATTCAAAAATTATTAATTACAAATATTAGATATTTATATTATTAAAATAATATAATAACTTATACGTTTTATATTAAACGTATCAAACGCGAATCATAAAGTTCCAAAAAGAACATTAAAATACTTTTGAATAATTTTTGTTGAAATTATTATAGAAAAGTATTAGAACAAAAATAAAACGGAAATTAACCTTTAGACTGCTATTTAGGACGCGTTATACACGAACAGAAACAATTATAGAACGTACCTAAAGGTCGAAAATAATAAAAGTATTTATTTTCCCGTTACTGTTTTAGTATTTGGAACATTACCTCAAAATATAATTTTCAAATTCAACTGAAATCTGGTACGCAATTTAATTGTACAGTACCACTACTGTAACCAATTTTATTAATGATTTTAATAAAATGTTTCATTTTTATAACTATCAATTACTAAGTTTAAAATATAAGTTAAGCTAATGAATAATTGATTTGTACACGGGGTACCACTAATTATACCCGTACGTGAAATTAACGGGTTAAAAACCCAAACAAATAACACCAACTAAATATCTGGCGACATCATATGTACATAGCCATAATATTCCTTTGAAATTAAAACCGTATACTACTCCCTCCCATTTAATTATTGATCAAACCTACACTCAAATAATGGAGCCACCAAACCTTCAATCTCCCTCCTCTGTGGTTCAACTACCAGTAGCAATAGAAGTGAAAGCAAGAGAAACTTCAACCTTTTCATTTTTAGCTTCATAATCTTCTTCAACAACAAGTTTCTTCATCATCATCGTCATAATCACAACTTTGTAAGAAGCTAAAAACTTAAATTACATTTACATATTTTTATATATCTTTAAATTCTATAGTGATTATGATGTACATAGATTATGTAAAAAAATTCATTATTTTGTGATTGGGACGTGGTATTATGGTTGTATATAGCTTCAGTTATGTTAAAAACTAGTTAAAATACGTGTATAATGGATTTAGCATGATCACAGAAACTTGAAATGATGATGATGAACTTGAATAATATGAAACTTAAGAACCTAAAATTTCTCACAAAGGGTAACATGTATATGTAGGTTAAAAGTGAAATCGACAAACCAAAACTTGGTTATTTCGTATACTAAACTTATAGGATCAACAATAACTCGAAACCATAACGAAAATTTTTACGATTCGGACTCAAAAATGTCGACAGGGAACAAAGTCTGGAGTTAGTAACCGATCGGCTACTATGGTGTTCAATCGAATGGTTAGCTTTGCAAACCAAAGAGTTGTGGTTGATTTTACTAAATTAATCATAACATACATATATTAAATACATAAAATAAATAACAAAAGTATTCTTAGCCTAGTGGCTTGTGACTTGTATGGAGGAAGGGAAGGTCATAGGTTCGAGACTTGTGACCAACCTTTTTGGGCTATTTTTCGTTTATCGTTTTAAATATATATGTTTTACATTTTGTATATATATATATATATATATATATATATATATGGACAACAACTATACGACTTCAAATATATTATTAAACGACAACTTTTATGAAACGATACGACACGTGATTTGGTACTAAAAGTGGATACGACTTCGAAACATTTTTATAATCGAATATTATTTGATTAATATGGACACGGGACGTTAATTATACGAGTATACAATTAAATTGTAACGAACCAATTGGACACGAAAATATATCGAGACAAGTAAAATGGAATGACTAAAACATTTTAGAACCACGATAAATGAATTATATATATATAAACGACGATCATTTTTATATATATACACGAACGACTATAATTTTTATATATATAAATATATAAGTGGACTACGACAATTTTATTATGTTTATACAAAAACGACAACTCATATTTATATATTTATAGATACGAAACGTTGACAAACATATGTATGTATATATATATATATATATATATATATATATATATATATATACATATATAATGGAACGAGGTTATCTTTATAACGAATATACTTATGTTTTCAAAACATAAACGTTAAACAACAACGATAAACTATATATATATATATATATATATATATATATATATATATATATATATATATATATACAACGACAACAATTGATATACATAAAAATATATATATTCAACTAAAAAGTATATATAGGTATATACTTACACGCAACGACTATTTAAACGCAAATATCACCAACAACTAAAATTGTATAAACGTTTTAACTTAACTAGTAGTCGAATACTTATATAAAGTATACTTATTTGCGTCTAGGTATTTGAGGGACGTACTCGGACTACTATTGCTAGCTATTATTTCGCTGAAGACTGCTACCAGTGAGTTCACAGCCCCTCTTTTACTTGTTTTAAATGTTTTTAAAACCAGGGGTGGAAAACATAGAACTATGCTACTTATTTATATAATTGCTTGGTATGCTTTTATATCAAATTGATTTGTATAAATGCTTTATGCTTTATAAATCAACTGTTAACTATATGAAACGTTTTCACAACATTTTTGGGAATAAGACAACGAATCTTGGTACGATCCTAGGTTTACGCGAGGTAGTTGTAGTGCACATAAGTCCTAGTGCTTGCAACCTATAACCATTAGCTAGGTGACTCTAGCCACTGAGTATACAGACTATCGATTTGACAACCCTCCCATGATATAACTCGTTGGTCATTCCAACCACACGACGGCAGTCGTAACGAGGAGTGTATACTTACCGTGTTACTGAGGCAACAACAAAACAACTAGTCGTGGTTTGGTTATAGTACTAGGTGTCGTTACTTTAACTCTAAAGGTCTAGCTCACCTTAGAGGGATCATAGTCTATATTTCCCACTAAACAACAAAACAACTACAACTTGATTTGGAAAGGGTATTTCCCGAGACACATGACTACTCGAAGGAAACGTTTACCTTGATTGGATAAACCTGGTTTTCCTACAATTATTGTATAGGAAATGTTTTTTAATAAACTTGTGTTTTCTACATGACAAACAACTACTACTATTTTGGAAATGTTAATCCTTAATTGAATTAACCTGTGTTTCCTACCAAATACTACTTTCGGAAATGTTAATCCTTAATTGAATTAACCTGTGTTTCCTACCAATTACTACTTTTGGAAATGTTATTCTTAATAGATTAACTTGTGTTTCCTACAAAACGATTAATTATATTTAAGAAGGTGACTCTCTTTACCAAACTATTTGAAATGAAAATGTTTACTTAAATGTTAAACATGTATTTCCTACAAACTATTTAATTAGAAATGTTTTCCTTGATTGGATAAACTGTTGTTTCTTACAAAGTATATGGGAAATGTTTATCATATTTGAATAGACCTGTTTTCCTAATTAACGATTAACTTGTATTAACAACGATTATTAAACTACAAACTTAGTTTGGAAATGGTATTTTGCTGAGATTACTTATTTGGAAATATACAACTGGTAGGAAATGTTTATGATTAAACTTGTGTTTCCTACACAAATATTTACTTGTAGTAAGAATGACATTCTTACTTTATATAGGAAATGTTTTCTTTAACAAGAATAACTTGTATTTCCTACTAAACTTATAAACATTATGTTTTAATGTAAATGAATTACTTATTCATAACTTGGTTTGACCACTATAAACTAAACCTGTGAATTCACTCAACATTCAATGTTGACGTTTTACTATGTTTTTCAGGGAATTATGACTCAGGTACTGATGCATGCATAAAGGACGTAAGTTACCCACGACGAATTAGGATGCCACTTTTGGGACAAATGTATTTTTACAACACTCTACTTCTACGACTTGACAAGTTGTAGTTTTTGTAAATACTTTTATATTAATGGCATCTTAATTACTGTTCTGCAAAGATCATAAGCTCTGATACAGTGAATGCATACTGCTAACGTCAGCACCCCCACTGTTTACTCAAAATGCTTCCGCTAATAACTAAGGCTTCCGCTAATTACTTAATAAACGTGATTTCCGATTTTGGGGGTGTGACAGTCCGTTTACCCGGTTAGTGTAAACTAACCCGGACATGATTGAGCTAATGGCCTCGCGTGATAACCTCACCGATCCGTTAACTTATTGCGGATCACGAGCATAAGCTCGCCCATCCGTGAATGTGTGTGGATCAAGAGCATAAGCCCGCCCATCCATCGATTTGTATTGTACTTGTGCCCACTGCAATACCGTGGCATCGTTTTGTGCCCACTTTACCGTGGCATCGTTTGGTGCCCACTGCAATACCGTGGCATCGTTTTGAATTGCTCGCAAGCAAAGTTTGTAATTGAGTCAGCAGTACTACGACATGCCTGACTTGATTGATTGAGCCGACCGTACCACGACGAGTCCGACTTGAGGAGTTGTGTTTGTATGATTGTATGTATACTAATATACATAAGTAATATTGAAGATAGCACCAAGTGCTCAAGATGATATACGAGCATGTATATATATATACTTGTCGAATCAGCAAACACATGTAACAATCATGCCACGCATGAAGATAATTGTTTGTATCTAAATATGTATAAACAAATATTTAGATATAAGTAGCACATTGAACCTAGGTATGAATACTCGTCACCTGGTTAAGTTGTATTAGTATAAGAAATCTATACTAACGTATAATACTATTGTATACTCCTAGCCTAAAGCCTAGCAAGTATATTGGAGTCTCGGGAAAATGTTCACTTAAGTACAATTTCCATTCTAATGATCGTGGAGTGTGTCGACAGTTTTAACTCCTAAAAGGGAAACTAATCCTGTAAAAGTATAATCATTGTCATGTGGGTAGAACTAACCAGTTCTATTATATGTGATAATATTGTCCCGCGACAATATGGTCGTTGGATAGTGGTAACTAGTCAAGTTATGTATTAGTAATTGTTTTCCAACAATCTAACAGTGCACGATTTGTAACCTATCTAGGTTAAGTATTGATATTGTTCCAAAATAATATGATGGGTGTAATTCCTAAGTATTACACATTTCGTATTACATGACAGTAATGTAGATAAGTGTGAATTATAAAAGTTTATTAATATAATTCGAAAACAGTTATTGAGCATGCGTCTCACCCCGAAAACAGTATAACGTTTGAAAGAGTGGGGCTATGAAACTCACCTGTGAGTTGTCAGCGATCCTACGATACGTGTGTTGTCCGGATGATAACCTCCTAGTATCCTAAACACGTGAGGTTGTATAAGTACGAGATCAAATAGTCTGACCAAGTAAGTCATTCGAATGTTTGTTTGTCGCTTGGTTTTAAAGACCGTGTACGGGGGTTCGGGGGCAGCGCCCCTGATAGCGGGGTCCAAGGGGCAGAGCCCCTGGTTGGGGTCGAGCTGCCAAGTCAGCTTGGAAAATTTTTATTTCTATTATGTTGTTGTAGGGAAAACTTCCGAAATTCCATTTCGGAGTAAAATTAGGTGGTAAAATTTGAGTCTCGACACTTAGTGAAAAACATAGGTTTTTAAGGTTCTGTGACCTGCGACATTAGGTGCGACGTTGGGGCTTCTGTCGCAGTACGATGTACTGCGACGTTGGAGTCTACGTCGCTATATGCGACATCAGGGTCTAGTACGACATAAGAGTCGTAGTCGCTATAGGCGACGTTCGCAATTTCATGCGACATTGTGGCTGACGTCGCACCAGGCGACATCGTGGTATTTTTGCGACATTGAACTGCGACGTTGGCTGCGACATTGACAATGTCGCAGCACTGTTTTTGGACCAGATGCGACATCACGACCTGTTCGTCAATTTCAAGCTTCAAATCGAGTTTTGGTTCGATTTTTGGGCGTTTTGATGTTATAAGAAGCTACTAACATGTATTATTAAGCAATCTAAGTAATATCTAGTGAGGGAAACGATTCCTAGAGAGAGAAAGTGAGTAATCTTACTTTGAAAGTGAAAATGGAGATGATGATGATGATGGAGAAGATGATGATGATGCAGCTGTTGTTGTTGTTCCTGATGATGATGATGATGATTCCGAAAATGGTGTTGGTGAGGTTGTTGTTGTTGTTGATTATTGTTGTTGTTGTTTGATGATTTGAGAGAAAAAGAGATGAGATAGAGAATGTGTGTTTGGTGAGGGAAAAGAAAACATAAAAAAATGGGGTGGGGAGGAGGCCTGCCCTCACTTTTGGTGGGGGTTGGTTGTCCCCAATTGTTGCGTTAATAGCCTGTGTTTTTGTACCCGATCGTAATATAAATTTAATATTTTAAATTTATAATTTTGCTTATATAATTTTGTAAATATTTCAAATAAAAATATTTCGCGTGAGTTACAAAAATGTAACTTGGTTTCTGAGTGCTTTCAGATTCTTTCAATTGTGATTATTAAATAATCATTGAGTATTATTTATATAATTATATATAAAATTTTTGATTACTTTGGCATAATCGCATATAAAAATACAATTATTTGAAGTTTAAATTTGGCGCGAAAATTGACTTTTTGACCGGGTGTTACATTGAATCATTGTTTAAAACTATAAATTGAGGATTGAAGTTGAAACTAAAAATGGTTTCCTTGTTCCTGCGACATATCTCTTTCTCTAGTTTGTGTTTGTGTGGAATATATGAGAAATAAAGAGTATATATCCATATATACACAATAAGTCGGTCCCCTGTAATACCTATTGTCTGGAACTTAAAAACTATTTTGCGATTTTAACTATTTTATTGTTCTTACATATTTAATAGTTTAAAACAACTATTAATTTATTTGTCATAGTAATATTTTTAGACTTTGGGGTGTTACACATCGCTTTTGCCTATTCATGTCCCTTAAACCTTATTGAGATTCTGATAAGTTTTCTATCTTTTATGTAAATTATTTATGGAGTGTTTGGCCTAAATAGGTAATGGGCTCATGGCTCCAATCTCGATCTCTTCCTTTTAGTGTTGTAAAAGGTTCTGTTTTTAATAAGCTTAGAATATTTTGTTTCCTTTATTATACACATCTTTGAATTTATTATGACAAGTTTTTAATGTATTTGCAGATGAATTATCGAGTGTTTTATTGATTGGCTAAAAATCAATGTCTTGAGAAGTTGGTGAAAATGTTTTCAAAAAGCTTATGAATAAAATTGTGATGGCTGATGAACTAACTACAACTTCGTTCACTTGAACATGAAATTGATGATGATTAAATATGTCATGGATCTCAACTTATTTAATGAAGATTAGTGTTTAAAAGTTTTTCTTTTAATGTTTTTAATCTTTGTGATATATGTGTTCCATTTGTAATCTTAGATAATAATAACGTTATCTTCATCTTTATAATTCATTATTATTAAATGCATTATTATCGTATTCAAGATCTATTGTATTGCTTGATCTGAATGTGCATTATCATCTAGAACACCATAGCTGAATGGAGTAGCTGAGAGGAGAAGTAGAATCCTGTTAGACAAGGTTCAGTCAATGATGAGTCAGGTAACACTTCTAATAAGCTTATGGAGTTAGGCATTATAGACAGTCGCACATATCTTAAATCTAATACACCAAGAAAGTTTCAAAGATGACTTATGAGATGTGGAAGAGAAAAGGTTCTTCTCTTGGGCACATCCAGATCTAAGGTTGTGAAGTTATCGTTAGACGAGAAACTTAGCACAGACAAAAAGCTGGATCTGAAAAGTATCTTTTCATCGGTTATCCACAAAAGTCGTTTAGATATTTGTTGCTCAAAAGGGAGTGTTTCTTGAAAGAGAAATAATATCTAAAGAGGACAATGGGAGTACAATTGATTTTGAAAAGATTCAAGGATCGACCGATGACGAAACTATGGTAAACACTGACACTCAGCAAGAGGTGGTAACACCCGTTGAACTTGATGACATATCCTTTCCCGCTCGCAGTTGTAGAGTTAGCAAACCTCCTCGGTTCTATTATGGTTTCCATAAAGAAAAACAGAATAAGATTAGTGACAGTACACTAACTGAATTAGATGTGTTTGCGAACTACAAAGGAAGCGATGGCAGGCCCTAAGGCTGCTAAGTGGAAGGAAGCTGTGAAAAGTAAGATTCAGTCTATGTCTGACAACCAAGTTTGAAATTTGGTTGGCACTACACTCAGTCTCAAGACGGTGAGTTGTAGGTGTATCTTCAAGAGGAAGATAGACATAGATAGGAAGTACACACTTATAAAGCTAGTATGGTAGCGAAAGACTATACTCAATCCTTTGGAATTGATTATGAGGAAACCTTCTCACCAATAGCTGAAATGAAGTCAATTAGGATAATGCTTGCAATAGCTGCATTTCATAGTTATGAAATTTGGTAGTTGAATGTCAAAACCACTTTCCTTAACAGGAAACTGACAAAGGATGTGTTCAAGGCACAATCGGAAGGTTTTGAAAATGCAAAGTATCCTAATAGAGTGTGTAGGCTTCATGAATTAGATAGGCTTCTTGTAGTTGGAATCTCTGCTTCCATGAGAAAGTCAAACAGTTTAGATTTTCTAGAAGCAAAGGTGATTCCAGCAGATGTGTCGAAGTCAGTGGGAGCATTGTAGTCTTCCTGGTATTATATGTGAAAGATATAATACTCATAGAAAATGTAATCCCAACATTACAAGGTGTAAAGAGTTGATTGGGAGAGTATTTCGATGTGAAAGATTTGGAAGATACAATATAATCTTGGTACAAAGATTTACAGAGATATGTTGAAAACGTCTCAAAGGACTTAACCAGGACATGTACTTAGAATGAAATTTTGAAAGGTTTTAAAATGGAGAATTCTAAGAAAGGGAATCTATCCTTACATCATGGCATAAAGATTACTAAAAGATTAGTGTCCAAAGACTGCATAAGATTGGACTAAATGAGTCGAGTCCCATAGGCTTCGGCTATAGGATCGATCATATATGCCATGACGAGTACAAAGACCCGATGTCTCATTTGCTTGGAGCATAGTGAGTCGACATCAGCAGAATCCTGGTAAAAGTCATAATACAGCTGTAGAGAATATTCTTAAATATTTGAGAAATACTAAAGACAGGTTCTTAGATTATGGTGGAGAAGAGAAACTTAGAGTAACGGTTTATATGGATGTAAGTTTACGAACAGACAGAGATGATAGTCGTTCAAAGTCTGGTTGAGTACTCTTACTAAAAGGGGGAACGATAAGTTTGAAAAGTTCAAAGCAAGATACAATAACAGATGAGAATCTGAGTGTATTGAAACTTGCGAGACTTCAAAGGAAGTCATCTGAAAGAGGAATTTCATTGGTGATCTTGGAGGTGTTCTAATAGATCGAATCCCAATGAAATATTATGTGATAATGGAGAGTCCAAAGCACATTGAAGTAAAATACCATTTTGTTCAAAGGAAGGTAAGAGACACATGATTGTGATGGACACACGATCAGTAAACGTGCTAGGAGCATAGGTTTACGAGATAAAGTTTTAGTTGTTTGATTTTGAAACATTACAAACAATGATGGGAACTAGAATAGACTTGGTGATACGTAATGGAGATTATTCATGGGAAGGAGTTCTACCATTTACTATCGTTTATCATTGTGTTTCAGTTTAGCATGTTTAGACACCACTTCCAGAGTAATTAGATTCACTCAAACCTCCTCAGTCGATCACACTATAGGAAGTATGTGGTGAATTAAGACTGTCATGGAGTGTTAGTAGATTGTCTATGGAGATTAGACATTGCATGGAGATTGCTGCAACACTCATGGGTACTTAATGGGGATTTAAGTATAGGAGAAACCCGCACTCATGGAAGTTACTTCATGGATTGAAATCACGAGTAACTCTGAGATGATAATATCTTATATTCTTAAAATGGAGATACATGAGTTTCTAGTTTTCAAGTCTGTTATACTTTAGTTTATTCAAACGCTGTGCGTAAATGCCAGTCATAAAGGATACGCTAGGTATGACATGATGAGTTGACTAGTACTATGTATGCGAAATTTATTTTTTCCTTTTGCCTAAATGGAAAAGTGATATCCCTGGGCCCTCTGATGATTAAATATTGACTCGTAAAATGCTTGGCCAAGCCAAGACTAAATTGATATGTACAATTCAGTAGTCCCATATAGTCAAATTGATCGGAAATCAGAAAACATAATCTTGAATCTGGAGATTGATTAAATCCATGTCCCAGTTTCATACGATATCTGAAACAAAGGAATATATGATCACTTGTCTAAAAGGAACGTCACTGGATATGATCAGAGTTCGCCAGATGCATTGGATGGCACCTCTACTTAGAATAGAGACGGACCAATAGTAGTTGATGACTTGTCCAAGTGGGAGACTGTTGGAAATAGTGTCCAAGGTCATAACTAATTGGCACTAGTACAAAAACGAGTAAAAAGAGCGCAGCTTTATAGCGGTTTTAAGTGAAAACCGCTATATGGATTATAAAGTGGGTCCAATTATCTAATTTGTAGCGGTTTACCAGTCAAAAAGTGGGGTCCCAACTACACAAATGCAGCGGTTAAGGTTAAACCGCCTCAAGTAATAACATTTATGGCGTGTAAATGAACCCGCTTCAATTGGGGTAACCAATTTGTAGCGGTTATTTTTAAACCGCTACTAGTAAATTCATTTTGAAGCGGGTAAAACGTTCCCGCTTCAATTGTGATAAATAGTTGTAGCAGTTACTTATAAACCGCCACTAGTAAATTTATTTTGAAGCGGGTAAAACTATCCCGCTTCAATTGTAAGAAACAATTAGTAGCGGTTAGATAAACACCGCCCCAATTGAAATGCCTTACCCTCCGGTAAAACTATTATTACGCTTCAATAGCTTCTTTTTTTATTTTCTATTTCATAAACAGATTTAATTTTTAAATATATAGATATAGATATAGATATATATATATATATATATATATATATATATATATATATATATATATATATATATATATATAGATACATATGCAAAAGGTTAGAGTCGCGTCGGTAGGTGTTACTTGTTAGCATTCAATTCATTCATTAATGGTATGGTATTCATTCTCATTGTAGTATAAATATACATACACATTAGGTCACTTTTTCATCCAAACCCTAAATATGATCATCAATTAATTAAGTTCCCGATATGATCCTCATTCAAGTATCTAATGGTCAGAGACTGATCCTCTCTCATCTAATTTCTCAAATATCTATCAAATTCACTTTTCGTGATCAGATCTATCAAAAAGAAATTAACAAATACTCAACTCTTCAACTGAGATTTCTCTGTTTAAATTTTTTGGCATCCTTAGACGAATCTACTTGTTTCTTCAGAAGTGTGAGGTTTTCTTTCTCTTCTGGAACTCAAGAATGTTAGTAGATTCTCTATTGGTGTTGAAATCAAGAAGAAAAAGGAGACGTCGATCAAACGTATTGTATAAACACGTGTGATACTATCGGATACCCATTTTCTAATGGAATATGTCTGAAAGAGGTTCCAGATAATATCACACGTTTTTTCTTGTGATGGAAGATTGATGGGCGATTAATGTATCAGACTCACTAGTGGGTAAGATATGTTCGAGCATTTCTTCTGATCGAGTGACGATCCTCCTTGTGCATGCAGGATCGTAGCCTTCAGGGTTTTGGCCCAAAAGGTCGTAATTAATACGATCCCTTTATTTCCTCGGGTATTGTTCATTTGTTTGGACCCTGCCAAGATGTTCATGGATCGGCCCAAAAGACAATATTTGAATGTTGAAGTTTTGGTATATAATGATTAATGAAGGCTGTTATATGAAAGTTTGGATCGGTTTTTAGTTATTTAATTTTTTATAAATTAAAGTTAATAAAGGTCGACGATATTATCGATGATAGTTTATCCTAGCCTTTTCATCTTCACTCGTACCATTATCATAATCATTCTCTTCTACAAAGCAGAAGGCGATGTACATGAGCTAATTAATTCATACGATTGAAAATTTAAACTACGAACACAAAAATAACATAGTATATATTGATATGATGTACATGTTCAGTTGATGATAATTTACTCTAGCCTTTTCATCTTCACTGGTTCCATTATCATTAATCTCATCTTCAAGTTATTACAAAGCAGAACGCGATGTTTGAGTCCCAAATACACAATTGAGACATAACAAAACCTTGTATACGTACAATAAATCTCGTTGCAGTTTCTGCAGAAATCCGGTGCTGAAACTTGATCATCTTTTTATATATAATTCCCATGTTCCAAATTCTTTTTTGTTTTGCTTCATCTTTATATATAATTCCCAGGTAACAATTTGATTTAATATACTAACACCCCACACTGATACCATAAAATTACATAACAACGTACGTATAGTACGTACAATATAATACTGTATGATTGAGTAACATTTAACCTAGGTAGCTTATATAATTATAACCACGTATTGTTACATACTCGATCTATTTTGATCTCCAATTGAAGAACTCGGACGAATAGCAAGATATACCTTGCAAGGACTTCTGTGATGCAAAATTTCATTTGTTCGGCAAAAAATATGTTTTTGAAAGAATCAGCAAAACTGCCAGGCTTTTTGCCAGAGTAATGGAAAATGTGAATACGTTTTGAGAAAAGCATAATAGTGACCTTAAGGAATATTTTATTCCGTTCGTTGAGATTTGATTCGGCTATGATTGACGGACGAGTAAACAGAGAAGATCACCAAAACGTGAGAACTTCATATGGAACTGCTTCATTTTGTTGTTTGGATGATGCTATTGTTACCAATTTAGGTGATTGTGCCGGATGATTGTATGCAAAAGTGATTGCCAAAGCTAACGGAGTAATGGGTATTTATAATTGGGTATGCCGATACATATTCTCAATTTAAAAAAATAAACAGCGGTTGATATATTGATTATTAATTGATACATAGAATATAGAACAGTTGATCGATGAGTGTATTGCAAATGGGTGTTGACATATACTGTACAACATAACTTTTGATGTTTACACCAAACTGTACAAACATTTAAGCACATAGTACAAGTACAGTATAGCAAAGTTTTGGTGGATGAAAAAACAAAACCCATATTGTATATATCAATCCCCATTGCAAAAGTGACTGCCGAAGCCAATGGTTGATTATTGTTTAGAACAATGTATTGATATATATATATATATATATATATATATATATATATATATATATATATATATATATATATATATATATATATATATGTGTGTGTCCTATCAAAAAAAAATACTCCATATATATAGACAACGGTTCTAGAAAAGAACAGTAGTTTCAGACTTTCAGTGTTGCATGGTATTTATGTTTTTGAAACAATTAAACTATTATGCCAAACGGTGTCAAAAAATTATGTTAGTCAAAATTTAAGGCAGTTGGTCAATGTTTTTCTTAATTGTTTTTTTAAAGCATTAGTTATTTTTATAATTGCAAATCATCATCGTCGTAGAAATATACAAATCAAATCAAATTGATATGAGAGTTTAATCCGGTATAATAGTTTTAATAATTTAGGATCGATTTAATAATTTTTTTCCGCTTCAACATTGTTGATTCATTCATTTAACAAATAATGAGTATTGATTAATGAAATTGATTTGGCTGTTGGGGGATCGACTTGGTCATGAAAAATTTGCATTTACGTCTGATGATAAATAAACTTAATAGACGGGTGGCCATATTTAATCCGGTTGACAAGACCACACAATGTTCCTATCCCTAGCCTTATCAAGTCTATGATACCTGTACCACCCCCTCCCTGACCCTTCCCAGCCCACTTTCCAGACATATATTTGACTTTTTTAACAATTTTTATTTGTATTAAATTTTTATTCCTATTAAAGAAAATGTGGCGGTCTTATATATTTTGGATCGGTTCATTAATGCTTTTAACCGCTTCAAGATATATTGATTCTATTTTAACAAAATGCTTATTGATATCGCGTAAAAAGTCACGTTTTTACTACCGATATCTCTCTCATTCTGGAACGATTCTTGGCATATTAGTTCAAAAACATTACAAATCAGTAACATTATGCCAAGATGGTCAAAACAAGGCTGCACGAGAAAAATCAAGTAAAACGGATTTGAAACGAAGATTCCACATACGTTTGAAGATTCAAGGCACAAAAATGAGATTTCAAGACAAAAGTGCTCTTCACCAACATCAAACATTTCCAAGATGTTCGTTTTCAAAATTCGGATCCAACAGAAGAAGAATCAACCAAAACGGGTAAAAAATGAAGATTTCGCGCCCGCCAGAAGATCCAAATGATCCGTACTCAATATCTGGAGCTATGGACCTCAGTTTGGGGCATCCTATGTCAAAATCTTCGTTTTTGAATTACGAATCCAACAAAAAAAGAATCAACTCAAACGGACGTATAACGAAGAAAACACGCACGAATCAGCAAACGAAGCAACAAAACGCGAAATGGGGCGGGGTGGGGCCCACCGCCGCCGGCCACCTCACCACCGCCGCCGGCTGGACCCAGGCCGCCGCCGGCAGCCTCTCCCCCGTCCCAGTTTCCGTTTTTGGTAACTTTTGGTACCCGGTTCGCCTACTTTCCGCGTTGTACGGTACCCGGTTCGCCTACTTTTCCGTTGTACGAGCCACTTTTAGTTAGTCTTCCTAACATGCACCTCAAGGACATCACTTGCTAAAATGAGCCAAAGCTCACCTATAAATAGGTGGCTTGAGTTCATTTGTAGACACACCTTCCTAGCTTATTGATGTAGCGTAAAAAGTCACGTTTTTACCTACATTATTGACCCCATATTTAGGCCTTTTATAACAAAAACATTCTTAAAACATCATTATTTATCATATTTTGTTATAAAGGTGAAAACTTGACGACTTTCCAAAACTATACGAAAAGGGCTGAAAATACACTGAAATGGGCACCAAATTGAGCCAATCCCTAAATCTACTGTAAACTACATACCAAGACCTCACAATTATCTTATTTTGAAGCTATGGAGATTACGAGAACGTGGATATAAGGATTGCTCAAAACGGATCAAGGACGAAAAAGTTATGCAAGTTACAGCGCAGCCGAAAGCTACAAAACGTATTCTGGACACGCATGGGCCCCACACATCCAATTTCTACCAAATTGGCATCATTAGAAGCGTAACGGAATTACGAAGCCGTAGGCGAAAGAATCAAGTCAAACGGACGCAAAACGGAGAAGCTACGGCCTTCCGAAGATGCGAGAAAAGTCAGAAAAATCACACGGCCTAGCACACGGCCACCCCAGGGCCGTACACGGCCTATACAGGGCCGTACACGGCCTGTACAGAGCCGTACACGGCCTGTATAGGGCCGTACACGGCTTGGTTTGGTCACACACGGCCTCCGTCTTGCTTCGTTTGCTTGTACGTGTGCTTGTGTGCTTGTACTCTTGGATCCATGGCTTGCCTATAAATAGTGACCTCTCCATCCTCATTTGACACACCAATTCTTTCATAGAATTTTCACTTTCTCTCTCACACACTCTCTCTCTCTCTCTACTTTCTCTCTCTAGCACTACTCTTAGGAGTTAGAGGAGAAATAGAAAGAGCAGCTAGTTAGCGTAGCGGTAGTTGTAGCGTCTGTACGGAGTCACTCCGAGACTTTGGTCACGAAGATTTGTCTGTAATAAATATTCAGGTTATATTTATATCTCTTTTCTTTATTTCGTAAATATGATTTGCTTATATTATGTTTGCGTTGTATTGATTGCTAGAGATGCCATGCTAGGCTAGACAAATCTGTGTTTGCTATGATAATGGTTATGTTTAAGTAGTTATGATTTAATATGCAATTGGGATGTCACCATTATGAAACAACGGAGGTAACGTTATACGGCTTTCATTTGTATAGCGCCGGAACCATCACGAATGTGTGTAGTACGGAACGTGGAAGCTATGAAAGTCGTGGGCACAATCCGTTGTGGAAATAATGATTCCCAATTGTAACATGCTGTTGCTCTGTCTGTGTGAATATTAAACTGTATCTGAATTTATGAATTGAATCTCAATTGTTTACCTATCCAACTTATGTTGTGGTTAGAAACTTCCTGCTAAAACCTGGCCAGTTATTAGTGGTACGTACTCTACCTATTCTATGTATGATGAAGCATTTGAACTCGACATGGCTGTATTCTCTAGATTGAAACTACATCATAAGAGATACGGAGCATAGGATTAGAGATAGGTTAGATTCAAGTTCTTATATTGAATATCTTTGAGGGACCTTTCGGGATATTTATGATCCAATTATCTGGTTATGTGATACAGTATGAAATAGGAATAGTTATGTGTGTGCCTTTCTATTGCATGTTCTTGTTTGATTGTTGCCTTAGGAATGCTGCATGCTAGAACTGTACCTCTGATTATTATATGTAACTGCATGATTAGGGTTTTCAGATATAAGTTGATGTTTATACAGTAGAGTAATGTGCATGTAATAGTTAAGGTGATTTATATGATTGATGATGAACAATTCAATAAACCGTTAGACAAGTTAATCCAACCTATTCCGTAGGGTAACTCCTGTTTACTTTATTGTTTATTCAGCAATTCGTGCCATGATACCGACACACATTTGTCAGAGATTGGGGAATAGGATTAGAGAATAACTGTTGATTGAATTGATCAGTACATTTGGGAGAACTTCCGGTGTATCTGACACTATATAATTGCTATCCATGTGACATATTATTTATCTGATTGTAGAGACCTTTACGTTAGATATTTAATAGGATCGTAATTATACATCATTAATAATATAGGGTATCCAATGAGCAAACTGGTAATTTGAATCAATGCTAAGGAAAAACCATAAAACGGCACAGTACTTCGTATAACGTTTAAATACGCGGGATAAGCTAAGGAACTGCCGTAGGTATAATACTTCGTGTTAATTTAAGTTCCGGTTACTCAACGGATTAATCATCATAACTAGTGGCTTTAACACCCATAACTACTATCCAAAGCATATACCAGCATCATAGTAAACACTCTCGTATCCATTGTTCTCTGAGCCTCCGTACAAACATCTTTTCCTTTTCTGCATTTATTTTTCCGTAGATTAGTTATAAAACCAAATCAAACCAACTCTTATTTTAAACCCTAGCTAGATTACAAAAGATAATTAGAACGCCTAAAATCCCATGCCCGTTGTAGTGTAAGAACGACACATGAGTCAACACACCACTTACTACCCTAGTAACCTAATTAGGGCTGCAAGTAGTATTAGCTTAGGATATCCCCAGCTCTATAAATTTAAAACACCCCACTGTTGTGCCCGCTTCGATAACGACCGTTTCGGGCGTAACAGGTTTTTGGCGCCGCTGCCGGGGACTACAACGACCGATTTTAGGTATTTTAGTTATCTTAGTTATTTAGCGATCCTTTCGGAAGATCAATATCATCCGTAAGTTACTTTTCCTGTCTTTAGATTAGATTTCCTTTTCCGTTCTTAGAATAGTTTAAACCCATCCTTTCCAAAACTCTACTTTCTACCAACAAGTTATGACGAATCGTATCACTCTCGCCTCATCAATCAAGCCACTGCTAGAGGAACGAGGAGGACCAATCGTATCATCTGCTAACGAAAACCTTGAAATTAAGCCACATTTCATCAAAATGATTAAATCTCAGTGCCAATTTCATGGTCTTCCGGTTGAAAATCCAAACTCTCATCTTAACAAGTTCATCAACCTTTCTGACTCCTTCGAACAAACGGGATCCAGTAATGAAGTTACCCGACTTCACCTGTTTCCCTATTCTTTAGCTTCTCGAGCACAAATATGGTTTTATGAACTCGAACCTAATTCGATTCATACATGGGAGGAGATGGCTACCAAATTCATGGCTAAATATTTCCCTCCATCCCTACAAACCAAGCTTAAGAATGAAATCACTAACTTTCTCCAAAAGGATAATGAATCATTAAGCTCTGCTTGGGAACGCTTTAAGAATTTGCTCGGAAGATGTCCGAATCATCAGTTTGCTGAAACGAATTTGGTCTGCACATTCTACAATAGTTTGAATCCTCATCACCAACAAACCCTTGATGCTGCTTCATCCGGAAATTTCATGCTACATACTTCAGACGAAGCGTGGAGGTTGATCGAGACGATGACGATGCATCAACATGACTTGGAGCAAGATGAATCAACTTCGGAGGAAAGGAGTACTTCTAATGCCTTGGACACTTTGAAAGCTCAAATTTAATCAATCTCTAAAGTTGTCAAGGACATGCAAGAACCTTCTGCACCCAAACACGAGAAGAAACCTCAAAAGCTATTCTCACGCCAAAGGTTCAAAGAAGACATTCTTGCCACTACTGGAGAAACCTCTGATCAAGCACATCATTCAAAATCTTTCATTCAGAGGCCAACCAGTAGACCTTCTTCTCAATCGTTAGTTCTTTCTTCACCCTCTACTTCATCTCATTTGACTTCTTGTCTAAACACCGAAATTTTCAATAACTTCATGGTTAATCAAAATAATATTAATAAACAAATTGTTGATTTTCAAAACCAAATTGATAGTTTGCTTAGAATTTCAAACGATTTAGTTAAAAACATGGAGGATAATGTAAAAAGGTTGTTTTTAAAAGTTGATGAGAAGCAAAGGGAAGAAGCGATTAGCAAAGCTATTCATCATTCATCTTATGATTATGATGATATCCTTGTTGTCACTAGAGGAGGAAAAGAGACTAAGAATGAGAAATCAATAGATATTCCGACAAACAAACCTTCTATTTCTTCACCTCTCACTGACTCAGTACCAGTTAAGACACCTGTCACTTCTCCTGAGCCAGCACCTTCTAAAGCCTCAGAAGTCATTATTCCTACACGTATACCTTTCCCTGGTAGGCTTAAGAAAGAGAAACAAGAAGCTCAGTTTGGAAAATATCTGGAGATGTTTAAAAGCTTACACTTAAATGTCAAACTTTTAGATGCTTTAGTTGAGATGCCTAGTTGTGCCAAATTCTTAAAAGAACTCTTGTCAAATAAAGAAAAACTTAGACAAATAGTTAACTTGCCTTTAGATGCAGAGTGCTCTTTGATCATGCAACAAGGACTACCCCCAAAGCTAGGAGATACTGGCCGTTTCACTATACCTTGTTATCTACAGGATGTTCAAATAAGTAACGCCTTAGCCGACTTAGGAGCTAGTGTAAACCTTATGCCGTATTCCCTCTATAGGAAATTAGGATTAAGCGAACTTTTACCAACTCGTATGACCATCCAATTAGCCGATAGATCAGTTAAACTCCCTCGTGGAATTGCTGAAGATATTATGGTACGTGTTGATAAATTCGTCTTTCCTGTGGATTTTGTTGTCATGGACATTGAGGAAGATACCGAAGTTCCACTCATCCTTGGCAGACCTTTCCTAAACACTGCCAAGGCCATCATTGACGTAAATGAAAAATCTTTAAAACTTCGAGTCGGAACTGAGGAGGTCACCTTCAATGTTGACAAGCTAATGAAACAACCTATGGGAGAAGACCTTGGTCTTGTAGATTTTATGCAGGAAATAATTGAAGAACACCTGGAAGAGATCCTCGCAGTAAGCAGCAATAACTATCTTCCAAACACAGTCATCACTACCAGAAGACTTTGCCACGAAGATGGAGGTCTATGCTCAGCTATCTCGGATTCACCAACTGCATCTAAGGAAGTACTATTTCCTTTAAAGAAATCCAGCAATCAGCTTAACAGTTCTATCACAACTGCTCCGCTTGGATCTGGCACACCTGTCACTCTCTTAAGAAGGAACCCTACTCCTGAAGTACTTGATTCATCTCTCACAAAAAACCAAATTCTGAAGACTCTTGAAGAGATGGAGTCAATGCTTAAACCACCTTATCTACAATCTGAAAGATCAAATCCAGAGATCACATTCAGCACATCTTCTTCTGCTCAATTCCAGAGATTTGCATTCACGGAAAACAACGATACCATAATCACTGAAGACAATGCAATCTCCCACTCTTCAAAAGCAAAATACGAGCTAAGAAAAGATGAGCTCTCCGATAAACCAGAATGGGTTGAAATAGCATCAGCCGACAGTCCAGAGATCCCTGCAGAAGATTCAGAATTTCAAACGAAGTTCGACGAGCTTAAAAGAGACGAAATTGCAAGGATGAAACCTTCCATAGAAGAACCACCAGAATTGGAGCTAAAGGAACTACCCTCACACCTTGAATATGCTTTTCTCGAAGGAACTTCACACTTACCAGTTATCATATCAAAAGACCTGAAGTCGGAAGAGAAAGCAAAACTTATTGAAGTTTTGAAGTCACATAAGAAAGCGATTGCTTGGAAGATTTCTGACATACAAGGGATCAGTCCGAACTATTGCACTCACAAGATCTTAATGGAAAACGACTTCAGACCATCAGTACAAAGGCAGAGGAGAGTCAACCCGAAGATTCAAGAAGTGGTTAAGAAGGAAGTTATCAAACTCTTGGACGCTGGCCTGATTTACCCTATTTCAGATTCCCCTTGGGTCAGCCCAGTTCAAGTTGTCCTAAAGAAATGAGGAATGACGGTTATCGCTAACGAAAACAATGAATTAATTCCAACACGAGCCGTCACCGGTTGGAGGGTGTGTATTGACTACCGAAAACTAAATGAAGCCACTCGCAAAGATCACTTCCCTCTACCGTTCATTGATCAGATGCTGGAAAGATTATCAGGAAATGAATTCTACTGTTTTCTTGATGGATTCTCCGGTTATTTTCAGATTCCTCTCGATCCAAAGGACCAAGAAAAGACAACATTCACATGTCCATATGGAACTTTCGCTTACCGACGTATGCCGTTTGGCTTATGTAATGCACCTGCTACATTTCAGCGATGCATGGTGGCAATTTTCCATGACATGATCGAACAATGCATGGAGGTATTCATGGACGACTTCTCAGTCTTTGGAGATTCCTTCTCTACTTGTCTTTCCAACTTGGATAGGATGCTTGCCCGATGTGAAGAATCAAACCTCGTTCTGAATTGGGAAAAATGCCATTTCATGGTAAAAGAAGGAATAGTTTTAGGGCACCGCATATCAAAAGCCGGAATTGAAGTTGACAAAGCTAAGGTTGAAACTATCTCAAAACTTCCTCCACCTACTTCTGTTAAAGCCATCCGAAGTTTTCTAGGTCACGCCGGATTCTACCGTCGCTTCATCAAGGATTTCTCCAAGATCTCTCGACCTATGACTCATCTTCTTGAAAAAGATACTCCGTTTGCCTTTACAGATGAATGTCTCCAAGCTTTCAACAATTTGAAAGATCAGCTTGTACATGCACCGATAATGATTGCCCCAGATTGGAGCCTTCCATTTGAGATCATGTGCGATGCCAGTGATTTCGCGGTTGGAGCTGTATTGGGACAGAGGAAGGATAAGCACTTTCAACCAATATACTATGCCAGCAAAACACTCACAGACGCCCAAGAAAATTACACAACCACAGAAAAGGAGCTGCTTGCGGTAGTATTTGCTTTTGATAAATTTCGTTCCTATCTTATGTTGTCCAAAACTATTGTCTACACAGATCATTCAGCCTTGAAGTATCTTTTCAAAAAGCAAGATGCAAAGCCTAGACTGCTAAGATGGATTTTACTCCTGCAAGAGTTCGATATCGAGATCAAAGATAAGAAAGGAGCAGAAAACGTTGCAGCAGATCATCTAAGCCGATTAGAAAATCCTACACTACAGCAGCTTAATGAAAAGGATATTCAAGACCAGTTTCCTGAAGAACAACTCATGCACATCGGCAAATACCATCAAGGATCCACATCCAATGATCCTTGGTATGCTGATCATGCTAATTTCCTGGTAGGAAATATTACCCAAAGGAATGCCGACATCTCAGAGACGAAGATTCTTCCGCGACATAAAAAATTACTATTGGGACGATCCTTTCCTCTTTAAGGTTTGCCCTGATCAGATCATTAGAAGATGCGTCGATGGGAAGGAAGCAGAACAAATCCTTCGACAAAGCCACCATGGACCTACTGGAGGACATCACGCAGTTAACTCAACAGCATGAAAGGTGTATGATTCTGGCTTTTACTGGTCAACCATCTATCGAGATACTTATGACCTGGTGAAACGCTGCGACATTTGCCAAAGACAAGGAAATGTATCAGCAAGGAACGAAATGCCACTCACTAATATCTAGGCTTGTGAAATCTTTGATATATGGGGGTTAGATTTTATGGGACCTTTCCCTAAGTCTAATGGAAAAGAGTACATCCTAGTTGTTGTCGATTATGTCTCCAGGTGGGCCGAAGCACAAGCTTTCCCGACAAATGATGCCAGAGTAGTGACAAAGTTTCTCAAACAACTATTCTGTCGATTCGGAACTCCAAGAGCTATCATAAGTGATCGTGGCACTCACTTCTGCAACACTCAATTCATGAAGGTTATGCAACAGTATGGCGTCACTCACAAGATGTCCACTGCCTATCATCCACAAACAAATGGACAAGCTGAGATCACGAACAGAGCTTTAAAGAGAATCTTGGAGCGAACAGTCGGAAATCATGGGGATAAGTGGGCTGACAAATTAGACGATGAGCTGTGGGCATTCAGAACTGCTTACAAAACACCTTTAGGTACCACACCATATCGTCTAGTTTATGGCAAGGCATGTCACCTACCAGTGGAGTTGGAATACAAGGCATACTGGGCGCTGAAGAACTGCAATCCGGACACTTCTATCATAGGTTCCCATCGAAGAATGCAACTAAATGAATTGGCCGAATTAAGAAATCAAGCATATGAAAGCTCCCTGAACTATAAAGACAGAACCAAGAGAATTCATGATTCCAAGCTTAAACTCTCAAGGTTCAAACCAGGAGATAAAGTGCTTCTCTTCAATTCGCGCTTCAAAAAGTTCTCTAGAAAATTCAAGATCAGGTGGACCGGACCATTCATAATCTCAAAGGTATTCCCTTATGGTGCAGTCGAACTCGAATCACCGGAAGGTAATTTTAAGGTAAATGGTCATCGGTTAAAGCATTACATCGAAGACTTCCCCATTCGTGAGGATGTCTTTATCTTCGAACCACCCTGAGTCAGTCAGAAAGGTACAAGAGTCGAGCTAAAAGACTCTTTAAACAAAGCGCTCTTGGGAGGCACCCCAAGCTTATCTTACTTTTCCTGTCCTTTTTATTTCTTAGTTTATTTTTAATCCAGTATTGTTATCACTGATCTAATATATATGCAGGCTTGCAACTTATCAGACAATCAAATAGATTTATCTGAGATAAGTTTTATTTACACAAGTGCAAGAAAAGTTCAGATGGCATTCCATCTGTCCTTTCTGCATTTGTTCACTTTCTATTTAGCATTACCTGTTTTATGTTTATTTCAGGATGGACGCTCGGATCGAGACTGAGGATCATGTTGCTGCGAGGCAACCTAGACAGAGGAGACGACACAGACCCAGGCAGAGGAGACACAGGAGAGCTTTACCTGCTATCCCTGAGGAGGGACTTGTAGATGTTCAGCTAGAGCATGAGGAGGAGGCCACATCACCTGCAGCCCAGCCTGTGCCACCACAGACTACTCCAGCGATCAGACAGCCACCTACTCTTGAGTATGGCATTACCCTGTATGATCCCGCTGCTACGTGGGCCTTATTCCAGACCTTCACTGCACATCATCAGATCCTTTCAGCACTGTGTGAGGAATGCGAATTGCCGAGACCTGCGGGACCACCTTTCAGGTTGGGACCAGACCCAGGACCATCTCGACCACCCTGGTCTTTCTTCCCTGCTGCTGGATCTTTTGTTGGACCTGCTGCTGGACCATCTACTGGACACCCTATTGCTCCTACTGCTGAGCCTGCTGCCTCTGGGACCTCTGCATCTATGGATCCAGTTCTTCGTGAGCAGCTATATGCCATGCTTGATGTTTCGAGCCCAGCTCCTTCACCAGTCTATGACAGGACTGCAGAGGATGAGTTTGATCCAGATAGCGATGACTTGCTAGATGACTATTATTAGTTTACTTTTTACTTTAGTTTATTTTATTTCGTGTTATTACTCTGTACTTTTGTTTTGACTACTGAGACGTGATACTCTGATGAGGTTGTGATTACTGCAGAACTAGCTTCGTATGGAATGGCTAAGCCTAAAACTTCTGAAATCATTTGCACCACTTCTGCACGAACCTGGTCCAACTCCAGTAGCCACTATTTATAGGGAAGTTCCTTTTCAGTATTTTCATTATAAATATTTTGCCATGACCCCTATTTCAAACTCTAAGTGTGGGATTAGCAACCCCATTCTTAGAGAATACTTGAAACTAAAAATTGTTCAATAAAATCATTAAAACCCTAAGGGTGGGATTCTTCCTACTTAGTGAAAAAAAACATTGAGGACAATGTTTACTTTTAAGTGTGGGATATTAAGCAATATACCCTACTTCGTATAATAAGCTTAAATTTTTTCAAAAATGTCCTCGAATTTTTCAACTTGTTCTCGCATGAAGCCAATATGTCATTACTTACCCTAAACTTTCAAAACCATTTTGAGTCAACAATATATGTAAGGCTACAAAATTTTCAAATAAACTCAAAGGTTAAGCAGAAAGAGGTAGAATCACGTCAGATTCCAACTTTTTCTTAATGAAAGTCTAAGAGGGGCATCACATGGCTGGGCACATACAACCCAATAAACTTGCGGTGAGGTATCTTGAGCCTAATAGCATTCATTTTTAATGCTTCACTTTTCGTTTCTTGTGTGTGACCGGTGCATGCGTTCTGAATTAGAACTTGCTCCTGACATGCGTTTCGAGACCATATTGACAGGTGCCATACGTGGCATAGGTGCAATTAAATGACCTGGACATTTTTAGGAATAACCCCCTTTTTCTCATATTTTTTCAAGCCAACCCTTTTCCGACACTTTAGTGTTGAAGATCCCCTAGAAAAACCCTGTTGAGCCTAAGCCTTTTCGTTTCTTTCAAAACCCTAAAAAACCCACATTTCCACTCACCACCAAAACGTCTTGATAAAAGAAATTTCTGAGGAAGTAAGAAACAGCTATTTGGATGTCCTTACCCACTCGAGCAATTGCCCCCTCAAGTCATAAATTCCTGGTGACGAACTTCAAAAGAAGAATATCAAAAGAAATCACCCGAAGCTCCCAAAAGAATCATCCATGGAGCCGTGAAAATTATCTTGAAGAAATTGCAAAAGCGAAAAGAAGATGAGGCATCTAAAAAAGCAAAAGAAAAAAAGAAAAAAATGAAAAGAAAATGCCTCAAAAAAATACAAAAAGAAAGAATAAAAGATCCAAGGAAGTTCAAGAATCATCCAAAAAGAAGAAATTCTCGGTGGATTCCCCTTTCTATAGGATTCAGTCAAATAAAGGTTTCTCACGACCTTAAGAGTTTCTGGAGTCAAGATCAGTCCTTCCTTCCATACCCTATCAACCTTTCCTTTTCAAAATATTTCCCTTTTCACCCCCAAAATACAACCCAATCAAATGTCCTGGGATAATTAGTGCCGTCCCTGTCTAAGTGGTGGAGATTCGATTCTCGATCAAGCCTATGACGATGAATGCTGCATGACTGGTATTATGAGCGATTTCGTTTGATCTAGATTATTAGGAAACCCGATACACTTGTGTGAATTGAGTGACCACCTTGTGAGGAATCGCCCAGTCATGTATATTCCAAGATCACGAGAATTGAAAGCATGCCTAAGATGATCATTATGAAAAGTTAGATACGTTGTGTGCATATCTCCTATGTTACACCTGAAGGATTATTTGATTATTTTCGTATTTTTACTTATATTTATGACTCCCTTAAAAACATTTTTTCAGAAAAAGTTTTTGGGTATAGTTGACAGGCGGAATTGCTTGAGGACAAGCAAAACTCTAAGTGTGGGATATTTGATGTAGCGTAAAAAGTCACGTTTTTACCTACATTATTGACCCCATATTTAGGCCTTTTATAACAAAAACATTCTTAAAACATCATTATTTATCATATTTTGTTATAAAGGTGAAAACTTGACGGACTTTCCAAAACTATACGAAAAGGGCTGAAAATACACTGAAATGGGCACCAAATTGAGCCAATCCCTAAATCTACTGTAAACTCCATACCAAGACCTCACATTTATCTTATTTTGAAGCTATGGAGATTACGAGAACGTGGATATAAGGATTGCTCAAAACGGATCAAGGACGAAAAAGTTATGCAAGTTACAGCGCAGCCGAAAGCTACAAAACGTATTCTGGACACGCATGAGCCCCACTCATCCAATTTCTACCAAATTGGCATCATTAGAAGCGTAACGGAATTACGAAGCCGTAGGCGAAAGAATCAAGTCAAACGGACGCAAAACGGAGAAGCTACGGCCTTCCGAAGATGCGAGAAAAGTCAGAAAAATCACACGGCCTAGCACACGGCCACCCCAGGGCCGTACACGGCCTGTACAGGGCCGTACACGGCCTGTACAGAGCCGTACACGGCCTGTATAGGGCCGTACACGGCTTGGTTTGGTCACACACGGCCTCCGTCTTGCTTCGTTTGCTTGTACGTGTGCTTGTGTGCTTGTACTCTTGGATCCATGGCTTGCCTATAAATAGTGACCTCTCCATCCTCATTTGACACACCAATTCTTTCATAGAATTTTCACTTTCTCTCTCACACACTCTCTCTCTCTCTACTTTCTCTCTCTAGCACTACTCTTAGGAGTTAGAGGAGAAATAGAAAGAGCAGCTAGTTAGCGTAGCGGTAGTTGTAGCGTCTGTACGGAGTCACTCCGAGACTTTGGTCACGAAGATTTGTCTGTAATAAATATTCAGGTTATATTTATATCTCTTTTCTTTATTTCGTAAATATGATTTGCTTATATTATGTTTGCGTTGTATTGATTGCTAGAGATGCCATGCTAGGCTAGACAAATCTGTGTTTGCTATGATAATGGTTATGTTTAAGTAGTTATGATTTAATATGCAATTGGGATGTCACCATTATGAAACAACGGAGGTAACGTTATACGGCTTTCATTTGTATAGCGCCGGAACCATCACGAATGTGTGTAGTACGGAACGTGGAAGCTATGAAAGTCGTGGGCACAATCCGTTGTGGAAATAATGATTCCCAATTGTAACATGCTGTTGCTCTGTCTGTGTGAATATTAAACTGTATCTGAATTTATGAATTGAATCTCAATTGTTTACCTATCCAACTTATGCTGTGGTTAGAAACTTCCTGCTAAAACCTGGCCAGTTATTAGTGGTACGTACTCTACCTATTCTATGTATGATGAAGCATTTGAACTCGACATGGCTGTATTCTCTAGATTGAAACTACATCATAAGAGATACGGAGCATAGGATTAGAGATAGGTTAGATTCAAGTTCTTATATTGAATATCTTTGAGAGACCTTTCGGGATATTTATGATCCAATTATCTGGTTATGTGATACAGTATGAAATAGGAATAGTTATCTGTGTGCCTTTCTATTGCATGTTCTTGTTTGATTGTTGCCTTAGGAATGCTGCATGCTAGAACTGTACCTCTGATTACTATATGTAACTGCAAGATTAGGGTTTTCAGATATAAGTTTATGTTTATACAGTAGAGTGATGTGCATGTAATAGTTAAGGTGATTTATATGATTGATGATGAACAATTCAATAAACCGTTAGACAAGTTAATCCAACCTATTCCGTAGGGTAACTCCTGTTTACTTTATTGTTTATTCAGCAATTCGTGCCATGATACCGACACACATTTGTCAGAGATTGGGGAATAGGATTAGAGAATAACTGTTGATTGAATTGATCAGTACATTTGGGAGAACTTCCGGTGTATCTGACACTATATAATTGCTATCCATGTGACATATTATTTATCTGATTGTAGAGACCTTTACGTTAGATATTTAATAGGATCGTAATTATACATCATTAATAATATAGGGTATCCAATGAGCAAACTGGTAATTTGAATCAATGTCAAGGAAAAACCATAAAACGGCACAGTACTTCGTATAACGTTTAAATACGCGGGATAAGCTAAGGAACTGCCGTAGGTATAATACTTCGTGTTAATTTAAGTTCCGGTTACTCAACGGATTAATCATCATAACTAGTGGCTTTAACACCCATAACTACTATCCAAAGCATATACCAGCATCATAGTAAACACTCTCGTATCCATTGTTCTCTGAGCCTCCGTACAAACATCTTTTCCTTTTCTGCATTTATTTTTCCGTAGATTAGTTATAAAACCAAATCAAACCAACTCTTATTTTAAACCCTAGCTAGATTACAAAAGATAATTAGAACGCCTAAGATCCCATGCCCGTTGTAGTGTAAGAACGACACCTGAGTCAACACACCACTTACTACCCTAGTAACCTAATTAGGGCTGAAAGTAGTATTAGCTTAGGATATCCCCAGCTCTATAAATTTAAAACACCCCACTGTTGTGCCCGCTTCGATAACGACCGTTTCTAGCGTAACACTTATTTTCTCACTCTAGAATTAAGCTCCAACTTTCTCTCTCTACATTCTTTCTCTAGATTAGTTTTAACTAGTATGCAAACTAGTTTAGAAGTTTAATTAGGAATAGAAGGAAAGTGTGTAACGCTTTGTAATCTTTGGAGTACGCTCGGAATTGTGTCAATTAATTCAAGTCTACTTTCTCTCGCATATAATTCTGGTTCTTTCTAATCCTTATCTATCTTAATTAATTACGTTTATATTGATTATGCTAGATTTAGTTATTGCCATGATTAGAGAGTAGTATACTTGCTGTGTTTGTTTGCGATGTAGTTAGTTAATTATGGGATGATTTATAATTAAATATTAAAGATCGGTAATATTGCTTTAATCGTCTTATTGCATGTTCTTGTTTGATTGTTGCCTTAGGATCATCATAGTAGTAAAATATAAATGGTCTTAATTATCGTGAAGTAATATGACGGCCCCTATTCGACTGTTACTCGATATAGTACTGGAAACACTTCAAGGTGGAGTACAAATGTATGGAAGTCGAGGAACGACCGAAGGTAGTCATATTACAAAACGATATAATACTATGAAGTAATATGATGGCCCCTATTCGACTGTTACTCAGTATAGCGTTGGAAACACTCTAGGTGTAGTACAAACACGTGAAAGCTGCGTAACGACCGAAGGTAGTTATATTATGGACTAATATATATAAAATGAGAAACCTAGTTTAATTAACCTTTCTAAATAGACTTTTAAACTTCAAATTAATATATCGCCTTTCCACCAATAAACGTGATTACAACACCTTTTTACGACGTCCAATTAAAAGGTAGTCAATTATCTGTGTCAATATAATTTGTCAAAGGTATGAAACTATGGAACCGTAAGGCTACATGGGGAATTATGTAAGTCCCCTATTTTTAGGATCGATAACTTCGTTATCTGTAGTATTAAGGTGCGGAATCCCTCAATACGGTGTTATCTTACTAACAACGAATATGTTCGTATTGCGTTTAATAAGACTTAGCTTTAAACGATAAATCGTCAAAACCTAGTCGTAGGTTATGTTTTCTCTGGTTTGCTGGAATCGCAGAATGTGAGAGTATCAAAAGTCTTATGTTTTTCACGATTGAAAAACATTAAATATGTCGTCTCAACTCGCTGCCGCTGGGCCTGCGAGTTGACTCGACTCGTTCTGCAAGCCCAAGCCCATTATGCTTCGGCTCGTTACGCCTATCTGTGTCTACGAGCTCAGTTCTCATCTCGCTGCTCAACTCGCAGCGACCTGAGTACTCGACTCGCATCAAACGTATATATTTATTTTGTATTTAATTATTCGTCTAACTTAACAAAACAATATGTTTAACGAATATCACTAACAAAACAAATATTCTTTTACAAATCCAAACCAATATACAAACACAATAATAATTACACTAGTCCTATTTCAAGCTAGATCTGTTGTCACAATCTATGTCCCAACAGACTCCCCCTTGACAATAGCTCTAGCGTCTTTATCTTCACGCTTGTCTTTGGTCTTCATTTGTAAATCTTACTGCCAGCGTAAATCTTCATCTTGATACACGTCTTAACCATCATCTGATAATCTCGTCCTAAATCACCCCATGCGTCTGTCGTCAAGATTCTATTTTCATTCAACTTAATCAAATCCTTCTTCGACATGTTCATTAGGTGTCGATGTTCATAGACTCTGAAGATTTCTCTTTCACCACCGTCAACCTCATCATCAGCTTCAACCATAACAGCTTCTCCAGTTCCTGAATCTACATGCCATCTCTTCATATTACCCAGAATATCTTGTGGCATTGTCTTCAGTGGAATCTGCTGTA
Organism: Helichrysum umbraculigerum; assembly: GCA_949592205.1. Lineage (NCBI taxonomy): Eukaryota > Viridiplantae > Streptophyta > Magnoliopsida > Asterales > Asteraceae > Helichrysum > Helichrysum umbraculigerum. The sequence continues at coordinate 53,413,506 of CATIUR010000004.1, forward strand.
TGCACCTAACAGCTGGATATATCTTCTTCCTTCTTCTTGTCAGTTTGTAATTCAGCCATGCGTGCCACGAATTCCTCAGGACTCATATCTGGAACTGAATCCATATATAGCACGTCATCATCACTTGCCTTCACTTCAGACTCAGGCACCTCTACTCTCTGTTCCATATCAGTGGGCATGTAGGAAACTGATCCAGCAGTTGTTTCTTCGATCTCGGCCATCAAGGCTTCCTCAGAATGAGCTTGCCAATCATAAGAGCCATCCAACTGCTTCACCACTAAGGCTTTAGAAGCGAGAGTACTTCCCGAACCTTGTTTTCCTTGTGCTTCTACTTTAGGTCTTTGGCATTCTCTAGCAAAATGACCAATACCCTGACAGTTAAAGCATCTGACCTTGGTTTTGTCAAACCCTGATCTATTGCCCAACACCTTTCTACCAGTTCTCTTGAGGAAATTCTTCACCTTTCTAGATATCAACGCTAGTTGATCTTGAAGCTCCAATTCCTCAAGATAATCAGAATCTATCTGCTCATAATCCTCATCAAACAGAATAGGAACATTGATCTTTCCCTCTATGTAGTTCTCATATGATGCCACAAAGGAAGCAAGAACAGACAGTTGCTGTTCAGCAGATTTCACACTCATCGGCATCTTCTGATGCTCTTGAGGTGACTTCTCAGAATTCTTTCCCTTTGTCTCATCACCAGAGGAGGAAATAAAACACAGATCTTCAGTAATCATTTCTCCATTTTCACTAGTATCACCTACTAACAGTGCAGTGGTCGAACTAGATGACGCAGTCGAAAGACTTGACTTTCCATGATACAACCCAGGGTTCTGAACCTGATCAGAATCACTATCTCTTGACTTCTTGGAGAAATCATAACCTTTCAGCTTGTCTATGACTTGCTCTAAGGTCATAGTAGAATACCTAGTTTCATTATCCTTAATCATAACACCATACATTTCCCATTTAGAAGGCAAACCCTCAAGAAACTTGTCGGTTTTAGATACTTCTTCTTCAACAATCTCATGGTATTCTAATTCACTTAGCAGATGGTAGAAACGCGTGACATAGGCATCAAGATCTTCTCCTTTTAAAGCTTTAAACATAGTAAACTGCTTTTTAAGAAGACTCCTCTTGCCAGCTCTTACTTGTGGACTTCCTTCACCTCTTTTCTCTAGAGCTTCCCAGAGCGTTCTAGCAGTATGAAAAGATTTCAGTTGATGAGCAATCTCTTTAGGAAGACACATCTTTATGCAAGAATGTGATTTATTTTCATTTCTGTAAGCTTCCTTCTCTTGATCACTCATGTTCGCATAAGTAAGAACCACAGTAGCATTTTGAACAGTTTGAGTAGGTGGGGTGTATCCACTCTTGATACACATCCAGATTGACAGGTCATGGAATCTACAGTAAGATTCAAATCTGTCCTTCCAATTGTAGTAATCCTCGATTCTTAACAACTTAGGTGGAACGTTTGACTTTCCCACCTCGTGGTCCATTTCGATCATTCTACTTAAGTCAGACATCTTAAAACGTAAAATTAAACTGTTTCAGCGAATTCAGAAAAACTCGACTCGCAAGACTCAGCTCAACTCGCAATCTCAGCTCGACTCGCAGAATTCGTCGATTCGCAAGCCTCAGTTCGGATTGTGAAAGATGTCGATTCGCAAGTGATGTCGATTCACGAGGGATCTCGGTTCGACTCGCCAGCCTCAGTTCGACTCGCTAGTTCAACTCGGTTCGCAGGCGACGCTGGAACCCTAATCTCGACTCGCAAAACAGCTGTTAAACCCGAAAATGAATTTTTAAGGTATTTTTACGACTGAAACTTAAAATTTCGGCTGTAAACAAACCCTAAAATGTCCAGAGAATGATTTTGATCGTTAGTATTGCAAGAATGCACGTAAAAACGACCCGAATCAAAAAACGCAATAACACTAAAACTTATGAACACACTCGTATTTAGCCCGAAAGCTCTGATACCAGATGTAAGTCCCCTAGTTTTAGGATCGATAACTTCGTTATCTGTAGTATTAAGGTGCGGAATCCCTCAATACGGTGTTATCTTACTAACAACGAATATGTTCGTATTGCGTTTAATAAGACTTAGCTTTAAACGATAAATCGTCAAAACCTAGTCGTAGGTTATGTTTTCTCTGGTTTGCTGGAATCGCAGAATGTGAGAGTATCAAAAGTCTTATGTTTTTCACGATTGAAAAACATTAAATATGTCGTCTCAACTCGCTGCCGCTGGGCCTGCGAGTTGACTCGGCTCGTTCTGCAAGCCCAAGCCCATTATGCTTCGGCTCGTTACGCCTATCTGTGTCTACGAGTTCAGTTCTCATCTCGCTGCTCAACTCGCAGCGACCTGAGTACTCGACTCGCATCAAACGTATATATTTATTTTGTATTTAATTATTCGTCTAACTTAACAAAACAATATGTTTAACGAATATCACTAACAAAACAAATATTCTTTTACAAATCCAAACCAATATACAAACACAATAATAATTACACTAGTCCTATTTCAAGCTAGATCTGTTGTCACAATCTATGTCCCAACAAATTATCGTAGGACAAGACATGGCCAAGGTTTGAAGCGGTGGAACCACTTAAAGTGAGGAACGCTGTGAATAACTAGGGGATTTATTGGGTAGTCTTAAGCAAGGGCTGGTTTAAAGTCATAAATGAACTGTTTACATATACAAATCTGTTAGGATGACAAGGGATCGTTATATGATTCAGTTATGTCTAGTACCTTAAGATTTCGTTCCCGTTCATATGAAAGTATTATTAAACCATAATTAAGATGTTGCTTATTATTCTAAATACTTTGTAATGTTATCATAACCTAGCTCCCGGTGTGACATGCTAATTGGATTTTAATTAGTAGGGAATTTAGTGTTTACATCACAAGTATTCAAGAATAAAAATTAATATCTTTTAAAACAGTTTCTCCAAACATCATCCCATAACTTAATTAACGAAGTCTCAGCAAACACTATCTTTATTTATCTGCTTTACGTTTTACTTTTATTTCGCTTTTATTTATTTACTTGCCTAAGTTAGTTAATATAAAAACCAAAACCTCCACCTTTTTATAAACCCTTCACTAGTTTGAAAGCCCTCATCTGCCACGCCTTAGTTTCAATTCAGTCGGTTTGAAGAACGACTCTAGGTCATACCTACCACTTGCTCACCCTTAGGATTAGCATCGTTAGGGAAAACTTAGGCCCCGCAATTACAAATATAAAACAACTCCACTGTTGCGCGCCCGGTTAGCGATCGTTTAACGACACCGACCTGATCGGGCGCCAACAAGTTTTTGGCGCCGCTGCCGGGGAACCAACTGTACGATCCATAGGCGTCAAGATGAACTTACTTACTAGTGAACCTTTAGAATTCCTTAAACCCCTACATTTTTCTTTATTTTTCCTTCATTTTATTACTTTTAGAAATTACCACCCCTATCCACTCAACTAATCAACCACCTGCCAACGAGACTATGACAGCTGCACGTATAACTCTCGCTGAAGACTTTAAACCTTTGATTGAAGGTCGAGGAGGACCAATTGTCTATCCGGAAACCGATAGAACTTCATTTGAATTAAAGCCCCATATTGTTCAGTTAGTCCAAAACCTCTGTCAATTCCGTGGCCTACCAAATGATGATCCCAACTCCCACCTTGACAAATTCATTTCCTTATCCAACTCTTTTAAGCCGATTGGGGTTAATCAGGACATAGTCTATCTATACCTATTTCCCTATTCGCTCACTCTCAATGCACAAACCTGGTTTGAGGAACTAGAGATTAACTCTATAACCTCTTGGGTAGAATTAGCAACCAAATTTTCGGCCAAATATTTCCCCCCATCAAAACAAGCCACGTTTAGGTCCAACATCATAAACTTTCGTCAAGTGCATGATGAATCAATATTTGATGCATGGGAGCGCTTTAAGAAATTGCTTAAGAAATGTCCAAATCATCGTTTTGAGCGTTCAGACCAGTTGCGCATTTTCTACAATGGTCTCTTCCCACATCACCGTCCTTTACTTGATACCGCCTCTCAAGGTAGTTTCATAGACTGTACGGCAAATGAAGCTTGGAGTCTTATTGAGAAAATGACAATACACAACCATGACTGGAACAGTGAAAATCACCCCTCGCTAGTGAATTCACCTACTACAATCGGGAATGAAGCTATCAAAACCCTCACTCAGCAAGTGGCAGACCTAACCAAGGAGATTAAGGAATTGAAAAGTCAACAACAACAAGTCTGTCAAGTTCAAACCTGCCTTAATTGTGCTAATCTGAACCACTCAGCCCAAATTCCTCAGTCTCATCTAACTTCACCAAATACTAACCATTCTCCTTACCCACCTACAAATAGCCCACCAACTCACCAACCTCAACCTTTGGAACCCTCTTCCTCACAAACCTCTAGTTTTGACGACGCCCTGATACAAGTCATTCAAGGACTCTCGGCTAGACAAGACCAAACTGATCTCATCTTAAGAGATCATTTTACTTTGTTAAAAGCTTTCGAATCTCAATTAGGACAATTAGCACAGTGTATTAACGCTAAACCTCAGGATAGTCCAACTAGTTGCCATAAGGAGGCTTCCCATATTCAAGACTCTCAGGTAGCACATAGCCCACTTACGGTTTCTTCTCCGGTGAAGGAACCACCTATTGTCCCATCGACAATGAATTTAGAGTCTACACCAAATAGGAAAATCCCATTTCCGGCTCGTCTTAAACAACGACCCGACAAGCTTAAGTCTTTTCAGCTTGATAGGAAATTCTTAGATACCGCCTCTGAAGTTCACTCCAAAAAGTACTTCAGAAAACTTCTTACAACCAAGGATAAGGTACCCGAAGTACCCAATGTCCCGCTGAACGAGGAATGTTCAGCTATCTTGAAAAATATCATTCCTGAAAAACTCGGAGATACTGGACGTTTTACTCTCCCTATTTCCATCTACAATTCAGGCATTATCTGTTCTCTCGCCGATTTAGGAGCTAGTGTTAATCTTATGCCATACTCGCTTTTCAAGAGGCTTGAGTTAGAAAATCTTCGACCTACCAAAATGACCATACAGCTTGCTGACCACTCAGTCAAGTACCCTAGGGGAATAGCTGAAAACGTTTTAGTTAGGATTGACAAATTTCTTTACCCAGCAGATTTTGTAGTAATGGATATGCAGGAAGACGTACACATCCCAATCATACTAGGAAGACCTTTCATGAATACGGCCAAGGCAATCATCAACGTCTTCGCACAAACCATCAGTTTGCAGTCTCAGGGAGAAACCATCACTTTCCATATCGACAACCCAAACCCTGGAGAGCAAGCCGATATGTACATGATCTCCATGAACAAGACCGCGGAGGACAAAGAAACTGCAAAGCCAACAAAAGAAAGGAAATCTAGCAAGGAAATGGCGATCACGCCATATTACCCGATTGTCCTCCGAAGAATAGGACAAGAGATGAAAAATGCATCTCCACCAGCAAACAAACCAACGATGGAAGAAATTGGGATGATAAAGATTGAAGAAGAAAACAAAAGAAGCAGACAGCCAACTAATCCATTTACCACTGATGAAATGGCGGAAAGTAACCACAACCATCCCATGAGAAGAGAAACACTGGAGGAATATTCCAAACGCACAAGATACCAACCGCAAACCATCACAGATCCCAAAGTACTCAATGAATTCATCCAAAGATTCGACAAAGCGGTAGGAGGAATAAGCAACGTAGTCAACTTGCTTACCCTTTCCCCTGCTGAGCTGCAATTCTGTCAACAACAGAAACGGACTTACACTAGGATCTATAATGCCCTTAAAAGATCTAGCATCTCATTCACCTCAACACAATGGGAGATGTTAGGATCCATTAGAGCGCATATGAAAGAGACTACTGGACATCCGAGCAGTCGTGCCGAAATTTCAATGATGAATGACCTCACATCATTGCTTAACTTGCTAAGTAAAGAAGATCACCTCAGTTCCAAGGAAAGCGGATATATGGTTATCAACTCCACTATTGAAAAATAAGTCGAGTTATTGATTGAAGAACTTAGTGATCTTGTTTGGGAGGAATCAAGGCGCGAACGACCCTTTAGGGTCACACATGAATCACCACTTGATATCGCTACTTTTGTTACGATCCATCTACGGGAGATTCAACAACGGAAAAGTAACTCCAGAACGAAGTTCATATTCTACTCAGGATGCAAGGAGATACTTCGTCAGCTCACTCTAGTTTTCTCAGAATCTGACTTTCCATTCAACAACCATCAGCACCGGCAAATCAAGGACCTGTGCACATCTATCAGAAGATTCAATGGAGACCCCAAGACCGAGAATTATGAAGGCATAAAACTGCAATTCTTGGCGTTTGTATGCTCTCTCTGGCAAAACCCACCGCCAAGAGAGGTTGTTAAGACAGACACAACCACCATGACCGACCCTAGTGGGACTGTCACTAAAGCAGTCGATTACATCACCTTCGGACTTCACGGACTTGCAAGGACAACTTCAGAGCATCTTCTGAACTACAAGGAAACATCGAGAGATAGTCCACTTGAATTGATTACGACAATAGTAAATCATTTCATGAGAATCTATCCACCTCGATACACTTTTCCGCAACCTAGGGCCCACAACGTCAACAAAGGGGATCCCATGGATGCATCAATCTCCATCTAGCTAGGAGAAAAGAAGTCGAGCTCTCGACTTTAAAAGAGCGCTTCTCGGGAGGCAACCCGTGTTTTACATTTCCGCAATTCTACATTCCAAAAAGTGATGAAATCTCCGACTATCTTTCACACTCGGATAATACAAAGAATGCTCCAGCCTGCGAGGAAGCATCAACAACCGAAGAATCGTATATCCGACGTGTTCACACCTACGAGACCAATCACAAGAAGACTTGATTAAGAGTGAACCCAACAAGATGAAGTTCGGCAAATGCACACAAGGCACTGCAACAACTGGGGAGTACTTCTAAACCGTCTCTTTCATTCGTTTTAAATATACCATATCCATTATTCTTATCACTAAGTGTGGGATTCAAACCCAACACACACTGAAAGAATGAGTCTTAGATGTTTAAAACCCTAAGTGTGGGATTTTAACCCAGTCAGAGCTTAGTAAAACATCGAGGACGATGTTCCTTTAAGTGTGGGATAGCAGTAGTTGCACTACTGTTAAATGGATATTGGTATGTGCTTGATTCTAAAATCGTTGCTCTTTATAAGACCTTGCTTCTCCATAAAAGTAAACAAATTTTTTCAAAATTGAGTTAAAAATATGTTGAAAATGAAAAATTTTAAACAAAGAATGATTTACTTTGGGGAAGAAGGAAAAATAAAATACAAATTATTTTGAAAGGCTAGTTTAGTAATCCCATAAAGAGCATCGCATGACTAAGCACACAACAACCCAACTTTCGATTCGTGAGGTATCTTGAGCCATATAAAGCATTCATTTTTAATACTTCACTCTTTCGATTCTTGAGTGTGCCGATGTATGCGTTTAGAATCAGAACTTGCTCTTGTAATGCATTTCGAAGCCGAACTGGTAAGTAAAAAGGAGATCGAATCACATCATTCTTGAACCCATCCATACACCCCAAAATAAACACGTTATCCCGTACCTACTCAAAAGCATCCCTCAAACTTCATAAAAAGTTCCAAAGATGAAAGCAGAAAAGCTACAAGGATACGAAATCAAAACTCCCAAAGAAAACTCGAAGAAAAGAAAGTCAAATGGAGAAAAGACTCCTTCCAAGAACCAAAATAAAAAAGGCGTCAATCGTCCCAAGAAGTCAAAAACTTCAACTTTCCAACTTCACCAAAAAGAAAACCACCAAAACCACCTCTCATATCACCAACACCTCACTCCAAAACCCTACATCACCTCCCCTAGAATGATTGTGGCTAGATCGACTTCACGCTCACCTAAAAGGTAACGATTTGATTCTCGATCAAGCCTATGATGATAAACGGTACATGACTGGCGTTCTGAGTGATTGATTATAATATAATAGGAAACCCTAAACACTTTGAGTGATTGGAGTGACCACCTTGAGAGGATCGCCTAGTCATGTATCAAAGATCAAAGATCAAAAGCATGCTCCTAAAGATTACAATCTTTCCTTTTCAAAGAACAAGTATTTTACTTTCCCAAAACCCCTTAGTAAAGAGTTCCGCCTGTAAACTTTTCATTATCTTCTTGTTTTTAACCATGTTGAATGTTAGTTTGCTTGAGGACAAGCAAAGTTCTAAGTGTGGGATACTTGATATCGCGTAAAAAGTCACGTTTTTACTACCGATATCTCTCTCATTCTGGAAAGATTCTTGGCATATTAGTTCAAAAACATTACAAATCAGTAACATTATGCCAAGATGGTCAAAACAAGGCCGCACGAGAAAAATCAAGTAAAACGGATTTGAAACGAAGATTCCACATACGTTTGAAGATTCAAGGCACAAAAACGAGATTTCAAGACAAAAGTGCTCTTCACCAACATCCACCATTTCCAAGATGTTCGTTTTCAAAATTCGGATCCAACAGAAGAAGAATCAACCAAAACGGGTAAAAAATGAAGATTTCGCGCCCGCCGGAAGATCCAAATGATCCGTACGCAATATCTGGAGCTACGGACCTCAGTTTGGGGCATATCCTATGTCAAAATCTTCGTTTTTGAATTACGAATCCAACAAAAAAAGAATCAACTCAAACGGACGTATAACGAAGAAAACACGCACGAATCAGCAAACGAAGCAACAAAATGTGAAACGGGGCGGGGTGGGGCCCACCGCCGCCGGCCACCTCACCACAGCCGCCGGCTGGACCCAGGCCGCCGCCGGCAGCCTCTCCCCCATCCCAGTTTCCGTTTTTGGTAACTTTTGGTACCCGGTTCGCCTACTTTCCGCGTTGTACGGTACCCGGTTCGCCTACTTTTCCGTTGTACGAGCCACTTTTAGTTAGTCTTCCTAACATGCACCTCAAGGACATCACTTGCTAAAATGAGCCAAAGCTCACCTATAAATAGGTGGCTTGAGTTCATTTGTAGACACACCTTCCTAGCTTATTTTCTCACTCTAGAATTAAGCTCCAACTTTCTCTCTCTACATTCTTTCTCTAGATTAGTTTTAACTAGTATGCAAACTAGTTTAGAAGTTTAATTAGGAATAGAAGGAAAGTGTGTAACGCTTTGTAATCTTTGGAGTACGCTCGGAATTGTGTCAATTAATTCAAGTCTACTTTCTCTCGCATATAATTCTGTTTCTTTCTAATCCTTATCTATCTTAATTAATTACGTTTATATTGATTATGCTAGATTTAGTTATTGCCATGATTAGAGAGTAGTATACTTGTTGTGTTTGTTTGCGATTTAGTTAGTTAATTATGGGATGATTTATAATTAAATATTAAAGATCGGTAATATTGCTTTGATCGTCTTATTGCATGTTCTTGTTTGATTGTTGCCTTAGGATCATCATAGTAGTAAAATATAAATGGTCTTAATTATCGTGAAGTAATATGACGGCCCCTATTCGACTGTTACTCGATATAGTACTGGAAACACTTCAAGGTGGAGTACAAATGTATGGAAGTCGAGGAACGACCGAAGGTAGTCATATTACAAAACGATATAATACTATGAAGCAGGGCCGGCCCTGGCTATGGGCAGGCCGGGCGACGGCCCAGGGCATCACCAACGAGAGGGGCATCACGAGGTTCTAAAATCAGAAATTTTATGATGTATAAAATCCTGATTTTTGGACGATCTGATTCAATTATAGTTTTTTATGATGTAAAAGATGTGTTCTCGATAGTTTAGATCAGATTATTAAAGTGATAATGGAAATATTAAAGCTTTGATTTTGGTTATCTCGAAACCCCTTTTGAGTTGCAGGGGAAAATTTGGGGAAGATGACCCCTGTACGTTCATATTAAATTTTTATTTTGATGCCCTTATCTATTATAGAAGTAACAACTTTAGTCCTCTGATTTTCTTTTAATGCCCCTATTATATACGGAGTAATAGAAAAGAAATAATCAGTTTGAAGTATTTGTTTTACACAAACGATAACATATGACGTTGAACTCAAAAGGCGTACATATGTTTTATTACAGTATGAAATAGTATCTTGTACTATTGGTTGCTAATTTGATTATTTTACGTTTTAAAAAGATAATGAATGCTTTTAAGTATATAAACAATTTATATTTTAAACTTTGGATATTATTTGGAGGTTAGTTTAAACATCTTTTAATATATGCAAAGATAAATGAAATATACAATGATTATATTTAATACTTCACTTAAGGCTAATGGTATAAATGTATTAGATTGTAACAATTTCTTTTGATCGTCTTGCCCGGGGCATCCAAAACGTCAGGAGCGGCCCTGCTATGAAGTAATATGATGGCCCCTATTCGACTGTTACTCAGTATAGCGTTGGAAACACTCTAGGTGTAGTACAAACACGTGGAAGCTGCGTAACGACCGAAGGTAGTTATATTACGGACTAATATATATAAAATGAGAAACCTAGTTTAATTAACCTTTCTAAATAGACTTTTAAACTTCAAATTAATATATCGCCTTTCCACCAATAAACGTGATTACAACACCTTTTTACGACGTCCAATTAAAAGGTAGTCAATTATCTGTGTCAATATAATTTGTCAAAGGTATGAAACTATGGAACCGTAAGGCTACATGGGGAATTATCGTAAGACAAGACATGGCCAAGGTTTGAAGCGGTGGAACCACTTAAAGTGAGGAACGCTGTGAATAACTAGGGGATTTATTGGGTAGTCTTAAGCAAGGGCTGGTTTAAAGTCATAAATGAACTGTTTACATATACAAATCTGTTAGGATGACAAGGGATCGTTATATGATTCAGTTATGTCTAGTACCTTAAGATTTCGTTCCCGTTCATATGAAAGTATTATTAAACCATAATTAAGATGTTGCTTATTATTCTAAATACTTTGTAATGTTATCATAACCTAGCTCCCGGTGTGACATGCTAATTGGATTTTAATTAGTAGGGAATTTAGTGTTTACATCACAAGTATTCAAGAATAAAAATTAATATCTTTTAAAACAGTTTCTCCAAACATCATCCCATAACTTAATTAACGAAGTCTCAGCAAACACTATCTTTATTTATCTGCTTTACGTTTTACTTTTATTTCGCTTTTATTTATTTACTTGCCTAAGTTAGTTAATATAAAAACCAAAACCTCCAACATTTTATAAACCCTTCACTAGTTTGAAAGCCCTCATCTGCCACGCCTTAGTTTCAATTCAGTCGGTTTGAAGAACGACTCTAGGTCATACCTACCACTTGCTCACCCTTAGGATTAGCATCGTTAGGGAAAACTTAGGCCCCGCAATTACAAATATAAAACAACTCCACTGTTGCGCGCCCGGTTAGCGATCGTTTAACGACACCGACCTGATCGGGCGCCAACACTTATTAATTATTTATTAATTATAAATTAATTAATTAATATATAATTAAAGTATTAAAAGTCGACGATAAAATTGATTTGCTTGTTGGGGGAATGGGGGCATCGAAAAGTTTTTCAATTACGATTGACTTTTAATTACTCGTATTATACAGGTGAAAGAATTAATCAATATTTAATCCGGTTCCCCACACATTTTTAAGTTTAATTAATTAATGTATATGGATCGGTTCATGGCGGCCTTATATATTTTGTGTCATGCATGTAAATTATCTTTGGTTGTTGTTATATATATATATATATATATATATATATATATATATATATATATATATATATATATATATATATATATATATATATGTTCATTAAGTTGACACAGTAGCACCTAATATGGTGCCATGTGTCACCTAACAAAAAATACTTCACGATATTAATTCATAAATCTTCTATAAACTTGAAACTTCAATATTATTAAAGAAATTTCTTACTTTCTATAATTTAATATTAAAAAAAAGTTATCAATTGGCACAAAATTATTAAGTGCTTAAAAAAAAGAATACTACAATTTAACTCACATGATTAATGTGCACTTGTCTCTCACGAAACTCGAACACATAACCTCTCAATTGGTAGATTCCCATACATAGTGCTAGACCAAAGGGCTATTGATATAATTAAAATCATACATTTTTTACTCATCTATCACAACTAATTCTTTTTATGAAGTTTTTCATTTATAATGGAAAATCTAAACATAATTGGGTTGTTCGATCTTAGTTATATTTATAAATTATAAAAGTTTATAATTTGTGTAAGTTAATACATAATATTAATTGTGATTGAGTTGAAATAGTGTGTAGGTGTGTTTGATTAGGTTAAAAATAGTGAAAATCACCTTCGGTGATTGTAGTAGATTAAATAAAATTAAATGCCTTCAATTCAATTTCTTTTGCCTATATATACATCAAAATCCAAAGTCCACATTATTAATAAACTCTTAAAAGACCATCTTTAAAAAACAATATATAATAATGGCATTGGCATCATCTTCTCGAATTCCAGATAATGATATACCTCCACGTCCTCCTTCTCCAATGATGGATCTTTTAAATTATGCAGCGCAAAGGGATGAAGTAATGCATATTCAAGTTAACCTATGGACCAAAAAACTCAATAAACAAAAGAAGTATGAACATCTTTGGAAGCAACTCAAAGAATTCTTTGTATAAGAAATAACGTAATGTTTGAATTCTTTGTATAAGAAATAACGTAATGTTTCATTATTAATTAAGAGATTCAAAAATTGTCCTATGGCACTATTAATTTCAATTATGTATGTTAATTTTAATAGTTTAAGTATAAATGTCTTTTTAATTTGTTCAATGAGAAAGAAATGTTGTGGTAACATATGAAAATCATAATTGGTAACTAAAATAGGAGACGAGAAAATTGACTGACCAATATAGTTGATCCAATGTACTCAACACTTAAAAAAATTTCGTACCACATCCACACACACACAAAAAAAACTCCTAAAAATCTTTAAGATTACAAAGATTTCAGTTACAAATTAAAACAAGTCTGATTGAGGTCAAAAGCATCTAGATTATAGACATCTCGGCTCGATCAAGTCCTTATCCCAAGACACACAATTTCAGGAAGCCCAACAAACTAAACAAACAAGTGAAACATTAAAACACAAACACAAAATGTCAAACAACACGTACATTTAAGACCCAAAAATGCACGAAGTATCTAAGCTTATACACAAATGATTGTAGCGAGAAAGATGTATCCATGCATTTCGCACTAAGTTGATACACATCTTCTATTCTTTTTACTGTTATGTTTAAGAATGAATATAACACCTTCGGAAATGGTCTAGAAGAGCCAAATGCTTCTCGTTTTTTGCCACAGTAACAGAAATTGGCGTGTTGTAAGTGAAGTTTATGGCAGAAGATACATGTCCACAACTGTAATGGACATACAAGTTTTTGTAAGAATCAGTAATACTACACGAGTGAAATTGACAATAACAGGCCATGTTGGAGCATTGCTTTTCATGGCCAGATCTACTGTGGAGGATAAGAGTCTCCATAGCAGGGGGGCGGTAAATATGAACTTGCCTTAATCGAAAGAGGAACATGTATTTATTTATAGAATTAATAATTGCTGTGTCAGAATAAATTTAACAAAATCACAAATTTGATCCCTTGACCAAACTCATTTAACAAAATAATCCCTTGACTATTTTGTTAAATACGGAGTAGTTATTTATGGCATATCTCATAAAAAATCTAGTGTATTTGACAAGACCACACCATGCTCCCCTAGCCATAATTAAAGTCTATGACATCAGTCACCACCCCCTCCCTGGCTCCCTCCCAGCTTCCTTCCCTGACAGGCTGACATACATTTGACTTTTCTTTTCATGTTTTTTAGTCTCTTAGATCAGCTCCAAAGTGAAGCGGTTAAAATTGAAATGTAGCGGCTCCACACATTTTGGATCGATTCATTTATGTTTATAACCGCTTCAATATCTGTTGATTCTAATATAAACTGGTTATTATAATTTATAATACTCCGTAGTAAATATTAAAAGTCGACGATAAAATCGATCTGGTTGTTGAGACTTTAAATTGAGAGGGACTAGGGGCATCGAAAAGTTTGCATTTATTAGATACTTAATTAATTAATTAGTTGGTACAAAGAACCATAGTTATAAATCGGGTTGAATTACAACTTTTTTTGCCATAATGATAATATCCTTATTTCTATTCTTTATTCACAACTAATAAATCAATTTATTCCAAATTTCAAATGGAATCTGGTTGCACATCTTCACCACCACACAAAAACAAAAAACCACACGATATGAAAATCAAGTATTGAAAGAAAAAGTCACAGGGCTTATCGAGTCTATGAACTCAATTGATAGGGAAAACAGGCTAAAACTTTGTGTTTTGAATGATAGTGTTGGTGAATCATCTCGAAAGAAGCAAGTTTGGGATAATCAACTGGATAATCGTCCTGCTGATGATGCTAATCTCTACTTAAGTTTGTTCCTCGGTAGAGATCGAATTCAGGATGCGAAACATCAACTTGAAATTGAAGATACACTGGATGTTATCGAAGAATCTATCCGAAAGAAGAATGAAATCCTTGAGACGTTGAAAAAAGTTTAAATATGTATAAATTATTATATGTATGTATGTTCTAATTTTAAGTGAATATATTATACGTGCGTCTTAATCTTAAATATAAAAAAGAACGTATCAAAATATATATACTCAAATAATAATTATCATACATGGTTTTCGTACACGTGACAATTATGACGTTCTCATGAGCATCTCCAATGTATAAAGCTATTGTAAAGCTTTTTCCAAAGACACATCATCAACATCTAAAAAAGCTTTAGATAAGTCCAATGAGTAAAGCTTTTGCAAAGCTTTTCTTTTGAAGCCTACACACACAAATTTGGTAAAAAGCTTTTGCTTAAAAGCTTGAGATTTATCAAGCTTTACAATTAAAAAGCTGTATACTCCAATGATAAAAAGCTTTTCAAAAGCTTTTTTACACAAAAAAGCTTTAGAAAAAGCCCTTGTTGGAGATGCTTAAAACAATGTACAAACATTGATTTATAAATGTCAACATATTAATTAACAAACTTAAATTTGTTTTTATTAGTATAACTTATACATCCATGAATCATATTTGTTAAGTTGAAAGAGTGCACATAACTTTATTTAGAAAAACTCAATTTCACTTAAAGTTGTTATGTGAAAAGAATTATAAGTTAAATGATACTATTGTTTGAATTTTCGTTAAATACAGTTTGGATTTTAATGCAAACCAAATCAAATCGAAAGCCACGTTGAAAGTTAAATGATAATATTTTTAACGAGTAAAATTTTAGTTATGTCTTAAGATCAATAATTCAATAAGTCTTGTGATATTATTATTGTTGTTGTTGTTTCATCGTTGTTATTATTATTATTTTTCTGTTAATTCATCCAACGACATTATAAATATTACCCAACAATAGAAAAATAATTGTTATGTTTTTGTAAGATAAATATATAAAAATAGGTAAAAGACAAACTATTCATATAATAGTAAAATTCACCACTCCTGGTGAATATAGTCCTTGGCAATTATATTTTGTACCGTATTTTGTATACTTCTATTCAATTAAAAATTAAAAATATCAAAATAGTGATTCAACTATTGACCTGTTTGGTGTAACTATTGAACTTCCAATTTTACAACTTCCAATTAGAATTAAATTCTACTCGGCTTTGTGAAATGATTACACTGTCGATCAGTCATCTCCCATGTAATAAATGAGTATATATAAATACGCAGTATATATTTTTTTAGATTAAAATTTTATTCTAAACATTCAGATTCAGATTACAAGTAAACAAATGGAACTTAACGCCTACAAAGCAGAGACGATCGAGAAGTTGCAAGCTGAAGTGAAGGAAGAGACGAGAAGAAAGAATGAAGTCCAGAGTATGTACACGCCCATGCAGGAAAAGTTTGATGAAGCAAAGAGTTTGAAGAAGGAATTTGAGAAGTTACCCACTTCATAATTCAAAAATTATGTTATTGCTTCTCTTGAAAAACTTCTCAAATTAGAAGAAACATGTTCGACGCAATTCTCTACTTTGTCATCTTCGTTTGATAAAAGCGAAGAAAAAAAGATTTTATTTATCGATACATTTCAAAACTTGTAATATTATTATCATTCTTTTTTTTAATCGAAAGTAATATATTAGTGTGTTTCATACGTGCATGTAATTTTATATTTCCATATTTTATTTATATTACGTTATTATTTACTATATTATTATTATTATCGGGGTGACTTTTATTTATATTACGTTATTAATCTCTTAGGATTTTTCTTTTAATATAAATATGAAATATAAAATATAAAATACAAATAATAAGATAGAATAAAATAAATATAAATAGATAAAAGAGAAATGTTGGAAATTTAAATTAACATATGTGAACCGCTCCAAGATCTTTAAATGACCGTCCCTCTTTTATAACAAATATAATTATAATAACATAAATAACTAAATAAGAATGAAATAAATAGATAAAGGCTAGTAATAAACCGATCCAAATGTTCAGGTAAACCGCTACAAGTATAAAGTATTTGATTTTATGAGTCAACCAATTAATTAATTAAATAGTCAATCCGAACGTCACGGCAAAACGATTCAAACAAAATGGAACCAGGAAGACGAATAACATATACGAATGTTACTTCAACGCATAGAGGAACGTAGAGCAAACTCTTAAAATGAATCTATGTTTATATGTACAATTGAGACTAAGACTATTTATGGTACAAACTCTTAAAATGAATCTATGTTTATATGTTATATATGTTACTATTTTTGGATGTCTCGTTATAACTATCCATTTTGATATTTAATCAATCAAAAAGACCTTAGTGATTAGATTTAATATTTAATGGATGAAAAGTGTGGTTATAGATTATAGATTGTAAATTATAGATAGATATATTAATATATTAATAATTAGTACACACTCGATCTATTATTTATCTGTAATATATGGAATGCCTTATCGATCTCTTTCATGCAATATACTCCGTTACGTAAATAATTTGCATACATGAAATTAGTAAGACTGTAAGATATATAACATGTTTATACATTAAACCTTGGTTGTGTTCCTTTTATTTTGTCGCATTATTGTATGTATTTATACTAATTAGACAATTTTGTCGCATTATTCATGCAATATACTCCGTTATTGTATTGTATTGTATGTATTTATAAAGAAATTTTGTTTCATTTCATTCGTCTATTTTGCACTTACGTAGTTTTATATCCAATTTCAGTTTAAATAATTATCGTACGTGACCAGAAACGAAGTTAGAGTCATTTTGTACGTGTCTACAAAACTGATCAAATAATAGTATAATTATTTTTTAGAGTCAGCAAAAAAAGCTTAAAAAGGATAGTGATTTATCAAAAAAGAGCGGTGGACATATCACCACCCCTGTTCCTAAAATGTTAATAATGGGAGTAGTCCAATCTCGAAACCTGCAAAATTTAGCCATTTCACATGCATTATTCCGCTCCATTTATATCTTTAAAGGTTGAGACATTGAGTTGGGTGGAGTATAAAACAATTCTATACTGTACAATATAGTCTCGAAAGTTGCAAAGTTGCAAATACATTCAATTTGGTCAGTGGGGTTAAGTTGTTTAATTTAGAGTTGCATTCAATGATTCAATATTTCAATCCCATTTCTCACCCTATTTTATAAGTATATGGTGTCCAGTGTCCTCCTCTTTAGTCTTTACCCAAAAAAGGAAAATATGAAGATTTTCCCTTTCCCTAGCCTATTCAATTGTGATACTCTTTTGCATATAGTTATACTTATTAAGTATGATATGATATGATACTACATAGCAACCACGATTTCCCTGTTATATCTTCTCCAAGATCCCACTCTCTCAATCTATCGGAACATTGAAAAGAAAACGTCTTTATAACATCATTGTAAACAATCACGTTTTCCCTGTTATAGACACGAGCTTTTTTCAACGCTCCGACTGATTGTTGATGAGCATATATGTTCATGGAGTTTAAAAGAAAGTGAGGAGAAAACGGTGTATATATATATATATATATATATATATATATATATATATATATATACACACACACGTTTCAAATCACTCATTCTTTTGTTTTGCTTTTTGTATGTATCGTATCAGGTCGCTAGGAATTTGATACTACTCCTAGCATTCTAGAGATGGAACATCGTCCATACAAAAGCTTTTTAATTCTCATTTAGCCTAGAAGTGTATATCAAATGTTGTAGCCATGTTTATCTTTGAGCTTAAAAAGTGTATTTCAAAAGTTGTTTGATTATAGCAGAAGAGTGTGTTCAAGAAGTCGTAGGTGGTGATGTAAAACTTCCGATATCATGTTACGAGATTGTATTTTGTGATTATATTACAATTTTTTTTATATTTGCATTTATGGGGATGATCTATGTTTAAATGTCATACTACGTATTACGTAATAATATATTAATAGGTATATATATATATATATATATATATATATATATATATATATATATATATATATATACTCCGTATAATAGATATACAGAGTATATACTTCGTAAAACAAAGATTTCCCTTGATTTTGGACATTTGGGCATTATATCTATGGCCGTGCGGTGCAACTCTACGTACAACGGTACAACTATAGTAGCACAACAAAAACCCAGAAGGAAGCCACACACTATTGCAGCGGTTTTCAGTAAACCGCTTCAAATACTGTAACTATATAAAATAGAAAGATATTTCGTAGATTGTAAGAGATAGTTCAGTTGTTTTGTTAAGCTGAAAAAATGGCAACCGAAGAAGAGAAGTATGTTTTAGGAGAGAAAGCAGGCGTTTTAAAGGAGATAGACCAACAAATGATCAAATTACAAAAAGAAAACGTCGAAAAGTTTAATACGGCAATTGGGAAGATCGGCAAATGGATCAACGACCTCAATGATAAATTTGACGAATTTGGAGTTCAACCCTCTGCATCCGAGCTCAAATTTCTCAAGAAACTTGAAGATGATTTTCAATACTACACCTCCGAGAAAAAGAACGCAGAAAACATGCTAATTCGTTTCGAGATGTATGATCGAAACCTTAGGGATTGGATCGATCTGATACGTTTGTAATTTTTCATTTGATAATGTAATTTTATCCTTTAGTTATTTCATTACTGAAATTGACATGAAGTTCTTTAATTCACTGAGTATTATTACTATTATTTATTATTATTATAATTACTATTACTATTACTATTATTTATTATATGCAATAAATTAATAAAATTACAAGCACGAAATGATAATATATATATATATATATATATATATATATATATATATATATATATATATAGCGGGATCAAAAAAGAAGAAAAATTAGGTGGATAAGAGGGAGAAGCAATATAATTTAATATTTTTTATTACTATTATTCATTTTTTTATTATTATAATTCATCAAACATTGTCACAAGTCATAAGTATGTTAGATGGGTCAACGTTTGTTGTTTTTTTACATAAATACTTTTACGGATACGAATGTGGATCGATCAAAGGCGAAGATAGATCAAAGAAAACTTCGAAATCTAAGAATTTACGAGATCGTCGGGTTCTTAAAAAATTATCGCATGTGAAATCCGAGAGGATGGTTGTGTAGAGCTCGACTCCGTGATCGTTTTCTTCTAAATGAGCTAGGTGATTTATTGAGTTTTTGATGTAGTTTTTGTGTGATTTGTGCGGTGTTTTAGAGAGAAGGTGGAAATAGGACGTCGTGTTTCCCATTTTGAGGTTATTATGTTGATATTATATGTTTGAATTCTTCTTCATTTTTCCCCCTTTTTAAAGGGTAATCCCGTTTTTAACAGGCTCCCTCGGGTTGGCCAAGCTTTTCCTTGTGATGTACGCGGCCTAACCGTTACCATGTACGTTTTCGAACCTTCCAATCGCCACCCAAAGATTTTTTTGCATCTGGTGAGGTTTAAAGGTTTGAACCTAAGACCTCTTGTGAAGATAACAGGACGCCAATCACTAGGCTATCCTGTGATGGTTCTTCAGCTTATTTATGTACACTGTATTAATTATCTTATCTCACCTACCCCTCATTAATGTCCCCTTTCTCTCTTTATATAAAGCATTTACAACTCTCAATAGAAGCAATACCATTTTACCCTTTTCTCTTTACTACATTATATCTTTTTATTTTACAAAATGGAGACTAACTCAATACTTAATGGAAAGGCTATGAGTACTCTAACTCAAAACTTGATGGATGTTGATAGTGATGCCATCAACATGTTACATGCACATATAACAACGTTTAGTCTAATAATTGCCGATGTTTACTCAGAAATCCAGGAAATTGAGGAGGTAGGTTATCGTTACAAGCTCATCTCATCTCTTCAATTCTACAAAGATCAAAAGGAAAAATGTGAAGAACTAATTGCGAGTTTCACATCAAATATAGAGGTGAACGAAATTTATAAAAATAGCAAGTGTTCATTGTAATCTATTGATCAATCTATTGTTTTCATGAATATATATGTTATATTAACATAAATTAGTGTTCACATATGATTAAAGTTAATCACACGTTAATTACCTAGGATCGTTTTTGTTAACTCATACGGAGTAGATTAATGTTAAAGTAAGACAAATGTCGATTTGAGCATAGGAGCACAGCGTGTGGTGTCGGTGTTCTGAGACAGTGGTATGGTGAATGTTGAAAGTGAGGATTTTTTGGTGGTGTGCTGAAACTGAATTCTCACTGTTCTGGACAGTGTTCTAGAGTTTTTTATTATTAATTGTGTTTAAAATTAGTAGAAGACAATAATTTGTGTTGTACTATAATTATTAATTATTATATTATATTATTACTATTACTCCGTATTTTTAAAGTAGATTTTTAAAGTTTCGAAGGTGTGGCGGTTTAAATAAAAACCGCTCCAGAAAAAAGTAAATATATAAACCGTAGAAAGACCCAAAAAAAGGGACATCAGTTTCTCGATCAAAACCTATCTCAAAAAATTATTCCGTAACATTTGTTAGCATTATTAACATGCAATATATGGCTTCTTCTGGAGATGAGGTCACTAGCACCGTGAATGTCAGCGAACAGGAACGTCATTGTATCCGCTCTAAGGTGTATACTTTGATAGATGTTGATAATGAAATGATCGAAGAATTGCAATATCAAGTTACCAAGATTACAAGCACGATAAAAAAGATCATGAAAGAACTTCAAAAGACCAGCAAAATTAAAGAGCCTTCCACTGATGAGGTTGACTATAAGGAGCAACTTGACTATAATCTTAGGTTTTACGTGAATCAGAAGGAAAGGATTGAACCACAAATTGTTCGGTTCAACCAAAATGTGGAACAAAATGAAGTTTTTAATGACTTGTTGTAATCATGTGTAATCTACATGTATATCAAATGAATTAGCAAGTTTTTCTTTCTTCTATGAATCTGCTTCTCTTATTGTTTAAAATATATGTTACTCCGATCCACCGTGTTATCATTTCATCGATCTATTATTCTATTAGTATTATTATTCATCAATATATTATCATGAATATATATATATATATATATATATATATATATATATATATATATATATATATATATATATATATATATATTGATAACAAATACGAGTATTAATTCGTATATAAGTATTCTAATATGAAGCGGTGTATTTAACACAAAACCGCGTCGTTGAAAGTGGGATTTGATTTGGTGGTTGGGCATTTAAGAGTCCATTTAATTTCTCATATGTTGTTGACTTGTAGTAGGCCGGCCTATAAGTAGTTTCCTAAAGTGTAGGTCATTTACTTTTTTGGGGGGAAGATGTTTAGATTTTAGAATATTATACGTAGTATACATATTCTAGATATTTAGAATGTTAATTTGAGCGGTCTGGTCATTTACTTTTTTGGGGGGAAGATGTTTAGAATATTATACAAAACCGCTTCTTGTTACATGTATTGCCATTGGTTGTATGTTTGACAACATTTATATAAATTCGAACAAATAAAAATATTTTGGTAAAACTTTCCGGCCGGCCAGTTTCCACAATAAATCAAAACAGGTATAGCTTAATGGAAGAATCTTCTGGGTCTATAGAACCACCTTCTAAAATAGGGAATACATCGACGCATCGATTCCGAGTGTATTCCGAATTGTACACCAATTGTGTGAAAGAAATGCTAGATGAGGATAAAAAACAAAAAGAAGAAGTAGTAAAGACGATTGATAAACTAAATCATTCAATTTATGATAAACAACAAAAGATTCATCATATTGAGCGACGGAATATGATGATTCATATAATTGAATCTTCATATATGGATTGTCTGCGTGGATCTATTGCCGAAGAAAGAAAGTTACTCGAGAACTGCGAAAAGATGGTGGAGACACTAGATCAAATTATCGAACAGAAAGAAAAGTGGATTAATGATGATCTGCCTAGTTTAGCGGATGGTTAATTTTCAATTTTGTATATTTTTTCTTTATTTATATTGTTCTTAATTAATTGTTCTTACTTATCGGATAATAGAATGACTTTAGCTTAAAACCGATATATCATATCGCTCCTACAACATGTATCGTTCATTTTTGAGTACTACTGTACTAGCTAGCATTACACCCGCGCAATGCTGCGGTAAAATTGGTGACAGATGATGGAGGTGCGAGTAACAATTTTAAAATAAAAACGTAAATGTAAATATATTGAAGATTTATTGTAAAATGCTTGTGTTATGTATTATTTATCCATGTGAAATATAATAGAAACAAATATGATTTAACTATAGTGATCTACATATTAATGGAAATAATTTGGCCATGAACATGAGGTATTTGGGTGTAACACTCTAGGCAAATCCCACATCGGCCATTGACATGGGAGATCTGAAGACTTATAAGGGAAAAAGTCATCCTTTTACGACACAACGCGTTTTTGGCCCACAGTGGAAGTAGATCGCACGATAACGTCGTGGTTAAGCGTGCTCGTGTGGGGGAAGTGTTCAGGATAAAGTGGTGGTCGCCAAGAACAAAGCCGTGAGCCTGCAGGCAAAGCGGACAATATTGTGCCGTGGTAAAGGGCAGTTACATTGGGGCTTATAAGGATAATATCATCCTTACATGACACAACACATTTTGGGACCGTAAGGGTAGTAGATCCCATGAGAAAACTACAGTTAAGCGTGCTCGAGCGAGGTAGTTCCAGGATGGGTGACCTCATGGGAAGTAATACTAGTGTGGTCGCCAAGGAAAAGTCGTGTGCCTGCTGGCAAACCGGACAATATTGTGTCGTGGTAAGGCGGGATGTTACCGTAATGTTAGATGTTGGTGGCGCGACGAGTATGATGATAGTAGTGGGGTAATTATGGAAGTCAAATGCTTGTGCTTTATGGTTATAATGTTGGACGCTAGTGTTGTAGGAAGTCACCATGTGTTTAATTTTGTGGTGATATTAATATGTCGTTTTTGTCATAGTGAATCGAAGTAGTGAATGTATACGTTTGAATTTATAAACAGTCAAGATGGTGTTGCTTGCTTATGGAATTCAGACATATAAGTTTTAGCGTACGAAAAATTTGCGGGACCACATGAGAACTTCCAAATAGTTGATCAATGTACTTCCACTAAACGCTTAACTTTATAGTTCTCATGGGTCCAATGTCCTTTTTGGCCACAATAAGAGCGTTTGTGATACTTTGAACAGGAGTTTACCTTATACACCCAACATGTACCTCTATTGTCCCCAAAAGTTCTCAGGAAATTTTTAGATTCAACTTGTCATTATAAACCTTAAAATATCGAAAAATAGACAATGGAAATAAGAGGTTGCCAGCTAATGCATGTTGACCACAATTATTTTAAAATCGTCACCAACTAATGTGGGATACGCTAAATGTCTTAAAGATAACCCCATTGAGACAAATCGTCTTCCATGAGGTTTTCATTAATATATATCTTCATGAATGGCACATGAGTCTTTCGATCTCTGTAACAACCCGTCCCACATCGGAAACTGATAACAAATTGGAGCTCTTTATTAGTCTAAAGTTGTGGCTAATAGTTACCTTCCACTACGGTTTATCGTTGAAAGCTTAAGATATCCGGTTAGTCACTGCTTTCGACTTTAGGGGGCATTACATCTTATAGCATGTAGGCGTGAACAAAGTCGGGTTTCGGGCATACCCGACCCGACCTGGTACCCGAACCGGGATTTAGGTCAAAGGAAGAAAAACCGGGTTGTTGACCTACCCGACCCGACCCGAACCGGGTTTTTGACCCACGAATACCGGTTTTTAAACCGGGTTTATCCGGGTTTTATACAGGGTTTTCCAACCCTGTACCCGGTCCCAACCCGATTTGAATTTCAAAAACCCAACCCGGGTCCCTACCCGCCGGGTACGAAAAAAACCCAAACTGGGTTCAAAAAAATTGGTTTTTTTCGGGTTCGATTCTGGTTTTTTTCCGGGTTCGGTTCCGGGGCACGGGTTTTGTGTTCACGACTAATAGCATGCATCCATGCACATCAATTAAGAAAACATAATTTAATTGATTCTTTCTTTTAGTTAGTTTTGCTAAATGGTGCCCTAAGGGCACTAGTTAAGCATTCCTTAATTGTATTTAATGCATCACTCACTTTCTATATTTATAAGTCATATATTCCATAAATAAATTTAATTATTTCAAGATCAATTCTAAACATGACAACTTTTGAGCTTAATTAATACTTTGAATCTAATTAAGGAATGCTTAACTAGTGCCCGAGCACTCGGTGTCGGTCATGAAAAGTCAGCGTTTTTCATGAAAAACGTCGTTCGACGGCGTTTTTCGGCCCCGTCACGGCGTACTCAACACGGCATTTTTGCGGCGTTTTTCGTCCAGCGTTTGATTTCCAACGGTGGCTCACACGACGTTTTGATCATTTTTAATGTTTTTTTCCAACTTTTCCCTTCAAACATTTTTATATTCCACAACACTGTCCACAACACTGTTACCACACCCCAAAATTCTAAACTCACAACACAACACCAAAAACACTGTAAACACAGTGTTACCACACCCCGTGTTGGCACTCTTTATCAAAATCCTAATAATAATAATAATTAATAATACTAATATAATAACATAATAATAATAATAATTATTATTAATATAAATAAACCAAAATCCTGTTGAGCAATCTGGACCTTTCAATGAAAATTTACAAGGTGATCCGACAATTTAGATTTAATTAAATAATTACACTTACCATTTTAATTATTAAATTTAAATTTAATTAAAAGTTAAATATTAAATATTATTAAATATATTAAATAAAATAAAATATTGAAAAATTACACAACTTATCTATCTATACATATAAAACAAAGATTTTTCCTTGATATTTAGACATTCCACGTCATAACATTTCATTTTCTTTAGAGCCTCCTAATTTGACACATCATCATATTATTTTTTCTTTAAAAACCTTAATTAATAATTACTAAGACTATTATTTATCAATTATACTTTATTATAATAGCCTTTAAAATTCCTATATTATATTTAATATATAACAATTTTTACTTACATAAAAAAAAGATTCATTTTTCAATCCATATCTTATACATTGCAATTAACAAATATTATCATCATCAACTACCATGTTTTAAGAAAATTAGTTTTAATAAAGATATATGAAATTGATTATTTTATGATATTTTGGTATATATTACTATTAAATTTCAGTAATAAATTTTAAACTTTCAACAATATTAAGATACATTTGAAAACCTAAAAAACATATGATTAATTTTTATTTTTTTAATTATCTTGTATTGCATAAGCTCAACAAATGTATTAAAACTTAACAAAATAACTTACAAATTAATTTAATTGTATTAGGTATTCAAACTTAAACATAATAACATACAAACTAATTTAATATTATTATATAAATGGTCGTGCATCGCACGGGCTCAACGCTTAGTTTTTATATATAAAATAAAGTTTTTTAATTACCTATTAGAGAGTATTATTTTAGTTAATGATTATTTGTTATTAATTTACAAACTCTAGAACATTGTTCGCAAAGAAGTTTGTTTATAACTTTATGCTGAAAAGTAAATGAATGATATATATGAAAAATATTATCGAAGTAAACGTAAAGTAATTGGTCAACACCACAAATTAATTGTGCTATTGATAACACTTATTATATGCCCATTAAAATATTCGGCTACTTACAAATTACTATATAACTGCATTTTTCAAACGGCCGTGCATCGCACGGGCTCAATGCCTAGTATCTAGTTATATAAAATGAATGAATGAATTATTGAGTCTTACTCCGTACTTGTTAAATTTTGCAACAATAAAATAGCAATATGCTTTATAAATAATATAGATAGATTATAGATATATAGATCTATATTATCTATATTACTATTACTATATATATCTATATTCTATATCTATACTATATCTATATATATATGCATTTGATAAAAACTAAAGCACCAAATTTCAATTTTTTTGGTTCCCCGCCAAACGTGGGCTAAAAAATCAAAAAGTTTCATTGGCCAATTGAAGCGGTTGGCCTATGACGTGGCGGTTGTCTTTGTAGTTTGAAGCGGGTATTGTTTTTAACCGCTTCAAATGAGTTAAGCTTTATTGGTGAAAAGGCACTTTTTCGGTCTACATAGACACAGAATACACTTTTGATCGAGATTTTCTGCTTCATCATCTTCGGCTTCGTTCTACTTCTGCACCACTGTATCCACAAATATCCACCGGTAAATCTAGGTTAAAGTTTGTTATTGTAAACCCATTGCACTTTGGTAAGTTTATAACGGTATAATTTTACCGCGACTCATATCCAAACGGTTGCATTAATTGCTAGGTTTTCCAATTTTGATCGACTTTTGAACTGTTGTCATGTAACTCCAATACATCCATTATTGGTGGTAGTTTGTTAAATAGTGTAAATTAATTGTATTTTTCTATGTAAAATTTTTCATTTAGTGTATGCCGGATTGAAATATATACAGTATTGATATATTTGTACATAATTTTTTAGGTAAATATATAATTTATACATAAATTTTTAACCATACAGGCATACACCACTAATGTGCATCACTCTGTTGTTCAGTACAACAGTTTAATGCATAACTAGTGGTGTATGGCTAAAGGTTGGTGGTGTACAAATCACCACCCATATGTTATTGATTGTTGTGAGTACATACAAAAGGGAATGTTCTTTATAAAACAACGCTTTTTTTGGTCCCCACGCTCAGCTCGTTATATATGTCAAAATTAAAAGATATTGAATTCAATACTGATCTTGATGATATTGATGTAAAGATGTGGTCCCGTAGTTGTTGATTCTCCAATCCTGAACCTGTGAGAACACTCTAAGATATGCCAGCAAAGACCCTATTCAATACTTGAGAAAGTGCATCCATCACTGTCGTTTTTACGTGGGAATTAATATTTGTGTTCACCTGGTCTGTAGCTGGTTCTAATAAAGGGAAATATATATGTATGACAATTCGATCAGTTTCTTATTTGCACGTGTGTAATGTTTGCTATCCGTTTTGCGTTGTGTTTGTTACATATTATACTCTTAATAAATTATAATGTCTGTAGCTAATTGCTCATTTATCATTTTAATTGTTAGCCAGTGTTTATCGTACGTGTTAATATCATTTATATTGCACATGTTCTTTATGAACTTAATATCGATAAATTCCTTTTTTGTAGGACATCAAATATAAACGACATGGCCAAAAAAGGTAGACTAGGGAAGGCAAAGGAGAATGACTACACTCCCGATCCAGACCGTCACATTGAGTTCGACGCCCAAGGAGAAGCTACTGGAGACAATAGGACAGATTATCTAACTTGGTTTGGAAACGAGGTTAGAGCACGAATCCCTTACCATTTGGGATGGAATACGAAGCCACTGAAGGCAGGAGATGAGGGTACACTAATTGCTCCAGAAGTTTTGGATAACGTATGGGACCTAATGAAAAGTCATTGGAACATACCAGACGACAAGCACAAAGAAGTCCATTACAGGAAGATGAATAAAATTTGGAGGAGGTGGAAGAGTGAACTTACTACTCAGTTTGCCTCTACTAACAACGACCCTCATGAAAAATGGCCCTCTATGGACATGGATCACTGGCCAAAATTTGTTGCTGAGAGATCCACTGATGAATTCAAGGTACTTCATATCTCATGTTTTGTGCTAAGTTGGTTTCATTATTATAAACAAGTTACTAACGTTATTTTTCATCTCATATGTGAAGAGAAAAAGTGAGAAAGCCAAGGCCAGTGCGGCAGCAAACACGGATCCTGCCCGTGTAGGATGGTTGGGTTATGCTGGTTTGAGGGAGTATTATTACAAAAACAAAAAGAAGGTTTTAACCGAATTCCCGTGTCTAGCAAAGTACAAGTGTGAGCGCTCAGTTTTGTATCTTTATGCGAGACTGCGGGAAGAGAAGAAAACAGACACACAAGAAAGTAGGGATTCTCTTAAAAAAGCGGCGGATGAATTGGTAAGAATCAGGGGCGGGTACCAGATTTTATATTTTTAAGGGGGCAAATTTTAGGATGATCGTCACATAAGGTTTGGGTTCTGAATTGAGATTTTTATCCTTCGAGTCATACGTCATGATAAACCAAAAACTTTTCTTTTGTTAACATTAATTCAGCCAAACCGAAAAAGAATTCAGTTTAACTTAATTCATATATTCAACACGAAAAACCAAACCAAAAGTTCACAAACTTAGCAATGTGAACAAATTCAAAAACTTAGCAATGTGACCAAATGTTGTGACTACTTGTGTTTTACTTCACAAATTTGTTTCTCTCACATATAACTTACTAAAGACTAAAGAATAAGCCAAAAGATATTGAATTGAAAGGAAAGCGAAATAAGAGGGGGAAATTAAATAAAGAAAAAAATACAAAAGAAAGGAGCTGGGTGCTAGGCTTGAACAAGTGATCATTTGGTTGGATGCAAGGGTGCTAACCATTTATCTACGTGGGTAAATACTTGTATGATTCAACTTTAAATGTATATCAAGATAATTAGTAAGATGCTTGTGTGGGCAATGGCCTACACGGTCCACAGTCTCGTACCGCCATTGGTAAGAATATAGGAGTGACAATTCAGTTTCTGGATATTCTAAATTATACCTCCTCTAGTTTTCGGTTTGTTGGATCAACCCGAAAACCAAATGGCTGACCCGAACCCGAAGCTAAAGTTATAGATATTCTAAAACTTGTCACTAATAAATGTTATTAAATGTTCTAACATGTGAAACTTTATTTCATTTATATAGCTGGAGAAGGAGACCAAATGTTGAATGATGGCACCTTTGATATGGTGGGGGCAGACGATCCCCTCACACAATACAAGGGAAAAGAACATGGGGGTCGGACACGGGCGGTATCCAGTGTGGTGGGGATGAAAAAGGCCCTTGAACTAGGAAGGGTCAAAAGAGGAAAGCAGTTGCAGTTGAGGTCGACATGGCCCAGACAGAGACAGAAGTGGGTAATCTGAATGCTGAACACATACACCTTTCTACACCTGGTGGATCACCATACCGGCCTGATGACGATGATGAGGTAATTGCCTTCTCTTTGCAAATATATAAATTTGTTAACTTAAGATATATATTTGTTAACTGTGATCATTCTGATCATTGTGATCATTTTAATTGTGAATGCTTAAGATATATATGTATCCTACTAGTAAAATAACCTAAAGTTGTGAAGAATCGTGTTCCATCTAATTCATGTGCGTTTGACAGGAACCCCTTCCATGTCAAATTATGATGCCATACAGTCATCATGAAATCAGATGGGCAAGTGGGTTTACTTGTCCGTCTCACAAGGAAGGACTGCAGAGCGGGTACATGTTTGTGCTGGTAGAAACCGTTGAACACGGTCTTGAGAATGTTCCCATTCCAATTCCCAAGGAGGGAATCAAACTCTTTGGCCAAGCCAAAAGTACCGAAGCTATTCAATGGCCTCGCAAAGCGATAAAGGTATTCGTATACGTCTATTCGTAGATCCATTTGGTATTATATTGTAATGTTTTATCGGCGTAATTAATGTTTTACCATTTTGTTAGCTTGGCCCTGTTATGTCGCCACACGACTTTGTGGGAAGTCGACTCCCCACACCACCAAGGAGGGATTCTACACCACCACATGGTGACCCGGTAATGTGTTGTATTTTATATCCAATTATGTATACATATATATTCCTTCAGAGTTATGTACATATTTATTCGTTAATTTTTTTAATCGTAAAATGTAGCATGTCAGCGAGGAGGAGCGACACCCCGCAACGACCACATCCACAACCTGTGTTTCACCATCCACCTCCACACCACATGTTGACTTGGTAATGTGTTGTATTTTATATCCAGTTATGTATACATATATACTCCTTATGAGTTATGTACATATTTATTCGTTAATTTTTTTAATCGTAAAATGTAGCATGTCAGCGAGGAGGAGCGACACCCCGCAACGACCACATCCTGTGTTTCACCATCCACCTCCACACCACATGTTGACTTGGTAACGTGTTGTATTTTATATCCAGTTATGTATACATATATACTCCTTATGAGTTATGTACATATTTATTCGTTAGTTGTTTAATCGTAAAATGTAGCATGTCAACGAGGAGGTGCGACACCACCCAAGGACCACATCAACAACCTGTGTTTCACCATCCACCTCCACACCACCACATGTTGACTCCGTAATGTGTTGTATTTTATATCCAGTTATGTATATATGTATTTCTTTTGAGTTATGTACATATTTATCCGTTAAGTGTTTAATCGTAAAATGTAGCATGCCAGCGAGGTGGTGCGACACCACCCGATGACCAGTGCATCCACAACCTGTGTTTCACCATCAGACTCTAGCAGCAAAGTTCAGAATTTTACACGTGATGATGATGTTTATGTACGTATGTAGTAATGAAATATCTTTTATTTTATGTCTATTTATTAATTTCCATATAATCTAATACTTTGCTAATGTAGCACCCAGTTATGGATGATGTTCTTCTGAATACATCAAAACCATCTGAGCTCCGTGATCAACAAATTCAAAGAATTAAAAATATGGAGATGCAGCTGTTAAGAAGGCCTAAGGAGTTAATAGATATAAGTAGGCGATTCAGATCATGGTTCATTGATCAACAAACCGTATCAATTGAGATTGAATCCCCTTATAATATGTATACTGAGCCGATCCTAGATTGGTTTGAGTATGAGGCTCTTTTAATTTGGGTGACAAACAATTGGCTCGATGTCACTTTTCTTAATTGGTGGTCGATGTAAGTTCTTTAAAACATACGTTTTGTATCTTTAATTAACAAAATATGTGTATTACATTCTAATTCTATCCTATAAATTTTGGTGTTTATTTAGGTACTTGTATCATTGCAAACCGAAGCTGGGCTTTCCCTGCAACTGCGCGTTCCTTAATCCTCATCTAATCCAGGAAACAGTTCCTATCTCCACTATCATGAAGCACGTCACAGATGTGTTCACTGCTCACAAAGATAAGCATTTTTTCCTTGCTCCCTATTTCGCAAGGTATGTATTATATCTATATATATTTGCTACGTACATTGCCTTATTTATTATTTAAAACTGAAATGTTGTAACTTTTGGGTAGTAAACATTGGGTGCTTATCATTCTTGACAATGTTGAGCACCGCGGATACATATTGGATTCGATGAAGCTGAAAAAGACTTGGAAGTCTTATAAATTCGTAAAGGGTGTTCATGGGTAAGTATATATGTTAACTTGAATGAAAATGCTAATTAGGCAATTGTTTCTTATAACTTGTAGTTAACTTCATAGTACTGAATTTTCAGGAGAAAAGGTGAGGATTGGCAATGGGAGATGGTGTTGGTAAGCATATAATATAGTTTGAAAAACTTGATATATATGCAAATTGATCATAAATTATATGTGTTAAACTAACTTTGTGCTTCAAATCAGTGTCCTCAACAACAAGACAGTTGGGAATGTGGGTATTACGTAACGATGCATATGCAACAATTCTTTATGAGTATGCAACCAGATTTCCCACAAAATGTAAGTCCATATATAGTACGTAATATATAATTTCTGTATAATTCAATGCATTAAACTCGTTCTCTTTTTATATGTTTTAATTTGAATTTATTATAGGTTTGGAGCGACTTGTCCCCTTATACAGCCGATATACTGGACAAGTTGGTAATCGAGGGCACAATCGAATTTGCAAAGAGGTACATTCTTGACGGTCAGAACAAGTAAATAAACCCATTTTAAACATTTAAACATTATATTTAGGTTATATATGTTGTACATACGTAATGTTATTACTTATTAGCATGATTTATATGTTCAGGCCGGTTAGATTTTGTTTTGAATTGTTGGTCAATTTGGTTTTTGGATTATGCTGGTTTTGGTATTTGCATTCTGCATGCTCGCAGCAGCATATACATATATATACGATACATCCGCTCCAAATGCTAACTAAATGCATATATACGCAGTTCCAAGAATTTTTTTTTAATACTTTAATTATAACAACCGCCACAAATGGCTAGTCAAAAGCCACTAAAAATCTATTTTTTTTTCAATTTCCATTTAAAAAACCGCCACAAAAACTAATATAGACAACGCTCCATTTACACATTTATACTGTTTTACAACAAATGTATTTTTTTTTTTCAATTTCCATTTAAAAAACCGCCACAAAAACTAGATAGACAACGCTCCATTTACACATTTATTATTTTCAAGTGAACCGCTACAAATACTGTTTTACTAACCCGCTTCAAAATTGTCAAAATTAACCGCTTTAGTAGTCATCACTAACCCGCTTCAAATGTTATTCTTCCCGCCAATTTTTGTATCTATATAACCGCTCTATTTTTTGATTTGACCGCTCCTATTTATATAATTTGTGGCGGTCGTTTGACCGCTTCAAACAAGTTCCCACTTTTCGTGGCGCCGGTATCAGGGGCGGTCTGTTCACCGCTTCAGTAGCCTATTTCACCGCCATATATACCCGTTTTTGTACTAGTGTGGTAAGACTATTCTAAAGGTAGAGTCCTTTTTGGGTTGCCCTCGATGAACAATAAGAGAAACAATAAGTGAGATAATAATAATTGGAATTAATATCATAAGTTAATTAATTAGTTTGTTAATTTATCATAGTAAATAAATTAATTAGAAGCTGAAAGTAATTAACAGAAACTATAAAGAATGTTTAGTTAGTTTATTAATTGAATATTAATTAGAAACTAAAAGGAACATTCTGGAAACGAGTTCCAACCGGCGGTTGGAAGGTTCAACCGGCGGTTGGATAGATTAGGGTTTGACCAGGAGTTGACGCGTAATTACTTGGGCAGGAATTAAGTCCAACCGGCGGTTGGAAGCTTGTTTCATATTAATATTCAATTAATAAACAACTAAATATTCTTTATTGTTTCCGTTAATTACTTTTAGCTTCTAATTAATTTATCAACATTGATAAATTAACAAACCAATTAATTAACTTTAAATAAATTCCAATTAATATTATCTCTCTTATTGTTTCTCTTACTGTTCATCGAGGGCAACCCAAAAAGGACTCTACCTTTAGAATAGTTTTACCAATTAGTTATGACCTTGGACACTATTTCCAACAGTCTCCCACTTGGACAAGTCATCAACTACTATTGGTCCGTCTCTATCCTAAGTAGAGGTGCCATCCAATGCATCTGCCGAACTCTGATCATATCCAGTGACGTTCCTTTTAGATAAGTGATCATATATTCCTTTGTTTCTGATATCGTATGAAACTGGGAAATGGATTTAATCAATCTCCAGATTCAAGATTATGTTTTCTAATTTCCGATCAATTTGACTATATGGGACTACAAAATTGTACAATCAATTTAGTCCTGGCTTGGCCAAGCACTTTATGAGTCAACATTTAATCATCAGAGGGCCCAGGGATATCGCTTTTCCTCCTAGGCAAAAGGAACAAATAAATTTCGCATACATAGTACTAGTCAACTCATCATGTCATACCTAGCGTATCCTTTATGACTGGCATTTACGCACAGCGTTTGAATAAACTAAAGTACAAAAGACTTGAAAACTAGAAACTCATGTATCTCCATTTTAAGAATATAAGATATTATCATCTCAGAGTTACTCGTGATTTCAATCCATGAAGTAACTTCCATGAGTGCGGGTTTCTCCTATACTTAAATCCTCATTAAGTACCCAAGAGTGTTGCAGCAATCTCCTTGCAATGTCTAATCTCCATAGACAATCTACTAACACTCCATGATAGTCTTAATTCACCACATACTTCCTATAGTGTGATTGACTGAGGAGGTTTGAGTAATTCTGATTACTCTGGACGTGGTGTCTAAACATGCTAAATTGAAACACAATGATAAACGATAGTAAATGGTAGAACTCCTTCCCATAAATAATCTCCATTACTTATCACCAAGTCTATTCTAGTTCCCATCATTGTTTGTAATGTTTCAAAATCAAACAACTAAAACTTTATCTCGTAAACCTATGCTCCTAGCATGTTTACTGATCGTATGTCCATCATAATCACATGTCTCTTTTGTACCTTCATTTGAACAAAATGGTATCTCATTTCAATGTGGTTTGTGACTTTCCGTTATCACATAATATTTCATTGGGATTCGTTCTATTGGAACACCTCCAAGATCACCAATGAAACTCCTCATTTTGATGACTTTCTTTGAAGTCTCGCAAGTTTCAATATACTCAGATTCTCATCTGTTATTGTATCTTGCTTTGAACTTTTCAAACTTATTGTTCCCCCATTTAGTAAGAGTACCTAACCAGACTGTGAACGACTATCATCTCTGTCTGTTCGTAAACTTACATCCATATAAACCGTTACTCTAAGTTTCTCAGCTCTCCACCATAATCTAAGAACCTGTCTTCAGTATTTCTCAAATACTTAATAATATTCTCTACAGCTGTATTATGACCTTTACCAGGATTCTACTGATGTCAACTCACTATGCTCCAAGCAAATGAGACATCGAGTCTTGTATAATTCATGGCATGTATGATCGATCCTATAGCCGAAGCCTATGGGACTCGACTCATTTAGTCCAATCTTATGCAGTCTTTGGACACTAATCTTTTAGTAATCTTTATGCCATGATGTAAGGGTAGATTCCCTTTCTTAGAATTCTCCATTTTAAGCTTTTCAAAATTTCATTCTAAGTATATGTCCTGGTTAAGTCCTTTGAGACGTTTTCAACATATCTCTGTAAATCTTTGTACCAAGAATATATTGTATCTTCCAAATCTTTCATAGCGAAATATTCTCCCAATCAACTCTTTACAGCTTGTAATGTTGGGATTATATTTCCTTATGAGTATAATATCATTCCATATAATACCAGGAAGATTACAATGCTCCCACTGACTTTGACACATATGCTGGACTCATCTTTTGCTTCTAGAAATCTAAACTATTAGACTTTCTCATGGAAGTAGAGATTCCAGCTACAAGAAGCCTGTTTAAGTCCATTAATGGCCTTCTGAAGCTTACACACTCTATTAGGATACTTTGCATTTTCAAAACCTTCCGGTTGTGCCTTGAACACATCCTCTGTCAATTTCCTGTTAAGGAAAGTGGTTTTGACATTCAACTGCCAAATTTCATAACCATGAAATGCAGCTATTGCAAGCATTATCCTAATTGACTTCATTTCAGCTATTGGTGAGAAGGTTTCCACATAATCAATCCCGAAGGTTTGAGTATAGCCCTTCACTACCATCCTAGCTTTATAAGTGTATACTTTCCATCCATGTCTATCTTCCTCTTGAAGATACACCTACATCTCACCGTCTTGAGACTGAGTGTAGTGCCAACTAAATTCTAAACTTGGTTGTCGACATAGACTGAATCTTACTTTTCACAGCTTCCTTCCACTTAGCAGCCTTAGGGCCCGCCATCGCTTCCTTTGTAGTTAGCAGACTCATCTAATTCACTTAGTGTACTGTCACTAATCTTATTCTGTTCTTCTTTATGGAAACCATAATAGAACCGATGAGGTTTGCTAACTCTACAACTGCGAGCGGGAAATGATATGTCATCAAGTTCAACAGGTGTGACCACCTCTTGTTGAGTGTCAGTGTTTACCTTAGTTTCGTCATCGGTCGATCCTTGAATCTTTTCAAGATCAATTGTACTCCCACTGTCCTCTTTAGATATTATTTCTCTTTCAAGAAACACTCCCTTTTTGAGCAATAAATATCTAAACGACTTCTGTGGATAACCGATGAAAAGATGCCTTTCAGATTTGTCTTCTAGTCTGTGCTAAGTTTCTCGTCCAACGATAACTTCACAACCTTAGATCTGGATGTGCCCAAGAGAAGAACATTTTCTCTTCCACATCTCATAAGTCATCTTTGAAACTTTCTTGTTGTATTAGATTTAAGATATGTGTGACTGTCTATAATGCCTAACTCCATTAGCTTATTAGAAGTGTTACCTGACTCATCATTGATTGAACCTTGTCTAACAGGATTCTTCTTCTCCTCTCAGCTACTCCATTCAGTTATGGTGTTCTAGGAGGAGTTAATTTGTCAAACTATTCCACAATGTCTATGATGATCAAGAAACTCGATACTAAGGTCTTCTCCTCCCCTATTGGATCGGAGTACCTTTATCTTTCTGCCCATTTGGTTCTCTATTTCGTCCTAACACCTTTTAGAACTTTCAAAAGTGTCTGACTTATGTTTAATCAAATAAACATATACATGTCTACTGAAGTAATCAGCAACATAGTAGCTATTTCCATCTTTTATGGCGCATTTGGAATGGTCGACATACATCCATGTATACCAAGTCGAACAATCCATCACTTCTTTCATATAACATGTGAATAGTGATTTAGTCATCTTGCTCAATAAACAAGATTTGCATACATCATCCGATTTAAGGTCGAATGATTCCAACACTCCATACTTTTGGAGTTTGGGCGATATTCTTTCTTGTTTACGTGCCTTAGACGATATTGCCACAATTTGGATTTGTCAAGCTCTTTAGACGAACCAACATTTAAATTTCTTTGCTGACATATTCAACATTTTCATACATGCCTTTGCAAGGAGAAGCTTTTATCACCATTCTCATTATCAAATGAAAACTGATAACTCTCTTTAAACAAGCATGAAATGAATCTATGTTACTTGTCATTTCTGACAAATAACAGCATTTATTTAAATGCATCCTAACCCCAGATTCTAGCATGAGCTCAAACTTTCCAATGGGCGTGACTCTCTTGTCTCCCACGACTAAGTTGAGCTCTCCATGCCTCAAACTTTTACTTTCCTTTAGGCCTTGCAATACAGTGCAAATGTGAGTACCACACCCTTTATTCAAGACCTACGAAGTAGAAGTCGTAGTATCGTGGAGTTCGATTATTTATATACCTGAATCCTTTTCAACCTTACCGTCGTCAAGGTCCTTCAGATATTTTGGGCTGCAACGCTTCTAGTGCTCCTCTGTGTTGCAGTATAACACACTGATTCCTTTGGATCATTGCTGGTGCAATTTCGGAATCAATCTTTCTCTTAGCCCCACGATTGGACTTTCCATTTGTAGCTATTCCAGATCTTTTCCTTTCCTTTGCATCATGACCAATTGAAAACACAGGAGCTGCTGAGCTAGAGGGCACATCAATCTTATTGATCCCTTGCTCAGTAATTTTGGAGTTCCATTATTCAGGTCTCTTTCTCATTCAAAACCATTTGACATGAGGTTACAAACTGTTTGTAGACAGCTGGCTGACCGGATAGAATTATGTTGATCAAAACTTAGTATCAAACAACATAATATTTCCGGTGAACTTCAATCTCCTCTTGGGTTGAATCATTATCATTAGTGGGAATTTACTTATATTGAGAATATACTCCTTATTCTTGTCAAGAACATATTCCTTGTTCTCGTACCTACGGTTTCACAGCTCATCGAGAACATACTCTTGTTCCTTAGAGTGAACCTAGGGTTACATCACCCGTCCATACAGATTGAACTGGTAAGTCTTTCCCTCCCAAAAACTGAGAGTTGTGAGAAGTTTAGGTTATTTACGGAACTGAGAGGATTATTACCATTTTCAACAGATATTTTTGAGATAAAAACTATTTTAGTTAGTCTGACTATTCCTTAATTAATTACCCAATTTCTAATTAAGGTTAGGATCTATATTTTCAGTTTTATGAAAAGGGTCGCCGTAATCATATAACAAAATACTTTTGTCTATTTCATTTCTATGAAACTCTTAGATCTTTGAGATTCATTGATACCTATCAATGGCATGTTAATCTCGGTTATGCTCATCTACCATTCATGACTGGTATGCCGAGGATCATGAACTAGATGGTGAACCAACCATGCAAACCCCGCGTGGTGCCCGGCTCGAGTACGCTCGAGAATCGCGAGTCCCACATCACCTCTAAATATGTCCTCACATTAATGTGCCGGTTAATCACACACGCTCCATTAACAGTCCATACGAAAGATGTGCGGTTTTCATGGGTTAGCATACTTTTCACATTTTTCTATAGCTAAAACGGGATTTTGTTTTACTATTTTAAGCCTACTTTTAATCTTGACATCATCCTATCAAAAGTCCTCGGTAGCCCCATTGAACGCACAAAGAAGCGGAGAAGCAGGTCAGCGCGAAGCTTATTAAAAACCTACTTCTTTAGGGAAGCAGAGCGACCCGCCTTATACCTCTCTTATAGTTTGTTCTCTATGGGTGATCCGAGTTATCAATTGACTGACGATGTATTTAGACTTAAATGATACATATATATAAATCATATTATATATAAGGTCTCTCTTAAGCATTTAAGGTTCAGAGTTCTATTTTAAAACATTTTAAAATTGAGCATATATTTTAAACCATTAAAATACTAAGGTCTGATTAGTAAATAAATTAACTGTATACATATATAAATCTATTATACAAATATACTTAATTTAATTATTTGGACAGAATAAAAACAATTTTATTTCCAAAATACATTTTATCTATATTTTGTATTGCTAACCTTATTAAGCCTACGCTCTGATACCACTGTTGGGTTTTCTATTCCCTAACTAGATTAACATATGCAGCGGAAAATAACAATTAATCTAGATCAACTAGGAAACTAAACCGTAAAGGACCGCTACTTAATAAAGCTATTAACAATAACAAAATAAATAGACAAATGAGAAAATACTAACCTTTGAGAAAACCAATTTCTCACGCGCAGACCACCTCGCAAAACCTTCACGCAGACTCCTTGCTCGACCTTCCAAGCTTTGGATGGCAAGTGCCCAAAGTAGAACACCTATAATGTTTCACACCCGTGAACCAAGAGAAACTCCAAATCCTAGGGTCCCGACTCTACATCGTGTAAACTCTTACAAGGATTCGGAATGAGAGAGATAGAAAGTAACGAATTCAATTCGAAACTGGGATGATTGGAAACCATGGATTAGGCCTCTATTTATAGGGGAGAGGATGCCTTGGGGTTTTAATCCCTGGCCGATGTGGGACAACTTCAGACGGCCTCCAACCGCCGGTTGAAGCCTTCAGCCGGCGGTTGGGATTAATCATTTCCCAAGTCCAACACGCATCGCACCGCCTTACAAACCCTAACCTCCAACCGCCGGTTGAACCTTCCAACCGCCGGTTGAACCTTCCAACCGTCGGTTGGAATCTCTTTCTAGAATATTCCTTTTGTTTCATATTAATATTCAATTAATAAACAACTAAATATTCTTTATTGTTTCCGTTAATTACTTTTAGCTTCTAATTAATTTATCAACATTGATAAATTAACAAACCAATTAATTAACTATAATATTAATTCCAATTAATATTATCTCTCTTATTGTTTCTCTTACTGTTCATCGAGGCCAACCCAAAAAGGACTCTACCTTTAGAATAGTCTTACCAATTAGTTATGACCTTGGACACTATTTCCAACATATATATCATCATAACAATGTACGATTTGGATAAGAATTTAGGTTTGGATTACAAAATATAGTTATTTGACTTAGACTGACTTCATTGTTAATTTGGGCTTTAAAAAATTATTTTGTTGGTTACGATAATTTTGTACTGCAATCTTACTATCGGCCTAATATATGCATGAATGTTTGAGTATCCGGCTCATACATAAAATGAGGAACGGTTATAACCAAAACGTTTACAAATTAGATAATCTATACTTTCAAATCGACATGTCTTATATTTAATAAAATAATTTTTAATTAAAAAAACAGGTTTCATAAATACTTAATAACTTAATTAGAGAAAAACCAAAAACCTGAACCGTACCAAAATAATGGGATATATTCTATATGTTATTGGTTGACGATTATATTATATAAAAGTCTGTATCCTGATACAATTTTATTTGACTTCATATTTTTAATTGCAGAATTTACAAGATCAAATGT
Source organism: Helichrysum umbraculigerum (assembly GCA_949592205.1). Taxonomy (NCBI): domain Eukaryota; kingdom Viridiplantae; phylum Streptophyta; class Magnoliopsida; order Asterales; family Asteraceae; genus Helichrysum; species Helichrysum umbraculigerum. The sequence goes on from CATIUR010000004.1 coordinate 53,454,194, forward strand.
TAAAGTCCACATTGTTACGTGTCCTCACCTAGTTCTTCAAATTTGAAGAGAAAGATGTTATGGAGCATAACATTAAAGAAGGCGTGGTGTATATATCGTGACGTGGGGTTCTCACTAAAACCAAACTCAACTTGAATTCCTTTGTCTCACTGATATACAACAAGAATATTAATTACTAGTGTTAAACCCGTGCGATGCACAGCTAGCAAAGATAACGTTATATACATCTATCATAATTTGAAATGGTATATTAAATGTTTTAATGATCATATTTAATCTGGTATTATATACACTTTATACAAGGATGATGGTTAGTACATTACCATTACTATTTTTCTATTACAATACTGTAGAACATATTTTGTGGTATATGGCTAAAAAATGTGGTGTACAAATCACTTCCCTTTATATAATCCTTTTTTTATAACATTTAAAAAATAAATATATTGAGTAAATATGGGTGGATGGATGACAAGTAGCCCCTTAAAAACTTTCAAATTGTGTAAAAAATATAACTTTTTTACGGATATTAATAATACTTTATAAGTTTTGACCCATTAAAAATTGAAATAAGAACAACATTTTTCCCCCACAATATATCAATAGATTAAAAAGGTTAAAATGCAAAGTAACATTTTCTAGCTAAAAACAATTGTTTGAGCATAGTAACATTTTTCATTGCTAAAGTTCCGAGAATATGCAAATTGACTAACCTAAAACACCTTTATTATGAAAACGTCACAAAATGAAGTATCGACATATGCTTTCAAACACGAATATTAAAAAAAAGCACGGAGGTGCACATAGTTTAGGGAAGTTTACAGTAGATTAAACCTCAATGAAGGTTACATCAAATTAAACCGAAAGCATGAAGCTAATAGAACAACCATCATCTTCCAAATTACAATTCATGACTTCATTATAGTTACCAACAGAAGACATGATTAGTAACAAAAATCAATGCTAAAATGACCTAGAAAGCAATTACACAACACATTTAAACAAATCAGCATGTATATACAAAATGTAATAAATAATGTAAATAACTTCAAAGAATTTCATTGAGGAATTTTGTCAAACACTTGGTGTTCATCTAAAAAACGAATTAATGGAAATAATTACTTAAGTTGCCCAGAGAAAAAGCGCCATATTTCTTGAGTAACGTCTTAACACAATCAACATCTTGAACTCAGATACATACCTCCAAAAGCTGCACAAATTAATCATACAAACTCAAAAGGTGTTAATCTCGGAGAAGAGAAATGAACTTATGATGAATATAAGTCTCAATTAAGAATCGAACAAAAAGAAACATTAACACAACAATGAAAAAAGTGAAGAATGTACTGACAAAGATAAGAAGCCCCGCTTGAAATATTCTTCTAATAATAATCATGACACCCAATCTCATTTTTATTCTCCACCAAAAACTTAGTCAATAAAGCAAAAGCAAACATATTAAAATGTTAAAGTAAATTCCTTATTGTACATTGAATTTGTTGAATTCATGCAACGTTTCTCCCTGACCGATCCGTAAACAGTGAACGAACCCGATTAATCCAACAATTCATATTTCTAGTGCATTTCAAGCGTAGAGTAATTTTAAAAACTGCAATGTATATAACGAAAAATAACAATATGATGATATTCAAACTTCATCATCCACAATTTATAACGCTAATACGGAGTATCTATGAAATGCATATATATAACATAAAAAAGAAAAAATTAAAAATTAAATCAATCCTATTAGCTGATAAAAGAAAAAGGCAAACTAATGAGGGTTACATCACAACATTCATGAACTAATTAAAACACTAATTAATCATAAATTGATATACACAAACCTAGTCTATGCTTTGCAACATATCTTGAGCTAATTGAATAACGTATTTAAGATCTTCAAAAAATGATTAATTTATTTGTTACAAAGCATATCAACATAACAGCGGTAAAAAAACTTACAAAGCATATCAAGATAACAGCGGTGGATGTTTTTAAGTGGTTTCTAAGTGGTGATTTTCGGATGCTTATGAGGAAAAAAGCGGCGGTGGATACATTTCCAGGACTGCGTTTTTTCCAGTGAGATCTTCATGATGGTGACGGAAACCGGATGTGAAAGGAGGAAAAGGAAAATAATTCTTCCATGAAATTGGTGAAGGCAAATGCCCATTTAAATTAGCAACTGTCTAGAAAGAGATCATATAGTCGCCTGTAACAAAATTATACTAATAAACTACAAATGAATATTTCACAAAAATATTATGGCTAACTATCGTACCCGTGTTCTCTTCTACCGATCATTCATATATCCTCTGTACGTCTCTTTTATTTTTTTATTATTTCCAAAAATCGCTGTCATCTCACTTCTCCTCTTTCATCAGTGTTCATCTCACCTTCTCACCTACAAAGAAACCCCCGTTAAAATGCTATGTAGATGCCTCTTTAATCCATTAAACCCACCGAAAACGTTTCGAAAATTTTCAAACACGTACCTGTTCGCCATTGTACATGCTATACCCCACGACTTTCTTTCTCTGATCTACTCCGGCGAGGCATCTATATTTGACTATACACTTCACCGTCGTCGTTATCAGTACGCTTCTACATGTGTAAAGTGAGACCGGCTATCTACGTCGTAAGTGAACTCGTGTTATAATGTCATTCTTATATTTCTCAGATCTACGTACTCCAAGAGGTCACAGGCGTTCAGCTACACACTTCACAGCCATCGGTTGAAAAAGATGGAGCGGGAAAGGAAGAACAATCGTTTTACATTGGCACATGAGGAGGCGGGTTTGGCAGAAACAGAAAAAAAATATGGCGGCCAATTATTGGTGGTGGTCTTCGGTGGTTAATTCCGATGGCGGCGAGTGGTGAATCCGGTTGATGGTGGTTTTGGGAGTGTCTAGAGATAAGTTAGAAAATACATATGTAGAAGAGATACACATGAAGTATGAATTAGTAATTGGTTTAAATTTAAAATCTTGGATAATGAGAATCCAGTAAAAAGAAAGATGCGTGCAAAGATTTTTATTCCCGATACATATCTTCTCCCACAAGCTATTTAATATTGTATCTATTTGCATACCTATTTAGAAAATACGCATGGTTGGGCTTTAGAAACAACATAAATAATTAATTTAAAATATTTTACACAATCCCATTTACTGCAACCAATCGAACGCCTAAGCGTGAAAAATCCCATTTAATGCTAATAGCAGAGGCAGCAAGATAGCTTAGGAAATAACAATGAATAATCGATTTAATTAATTAATATTTCTAAAATTATGAGAATTAATAACGGAAAATATTAATGGCATTAATTCATTGCCTTTTTATTTCTTTTTTAAAATTAAGATGATGATGTATTGGTGACATCAGTGGGTTAACCACAGCTTGACACGTAAGCATCAACTACTACCTCATGACTCGCCAAGTCAGCTTCATGACATCAGCGGAACTCCCCTTTATTAGATAAGATAGATTAATTAATGTGGAGATCGGAGAAATGAGTTATATTTTTAAAATGATAATTACAAAATTTAGTTATCTATATATGGTTGACGTGGACATATTTAGATGGGATTATTAGTGTAAAAACATGACACGTGGCAAAGGTGACTTGGCAAGGATATCAATTTGACACATAATTTGGGGTCTCCTATCTTAGTTATAAGATAAGATTGATAAAGACAAGGCGTGGTGTATATATCGTGACGTGGGGTTCTCCGTTTGATGTGACCAATAACACGTCAAAATATCCTACGATAGTTCCATCATTTTCTTTTGTGGCAAATGGTCTGAAAAGGTAATCAACTTGTCAAAATTTGACAATAAAAGGAATATCACTTTTACTGATGCCCAAAAAGGACATATATTTGAAAAATCGTGCCATAAAAGAAGTTAAGTTGTTAAAAAAGTTCAATTAAAGGTGTAATTAAAGGTGTAAGTAATGTTTCATTTTTTCTCTTTCAATTTTTGATCGGTTTTAGCTTTTGTGGGGCTTAAATATCAAATATTTAATTAATACGTGACATTTTTGACCTAGAAAATATACATTATAAACACTAATTTTACGTTTTGAGTGTTTAAACCCGAAATTTATTTTGAGCGTTTAATCATTTTATGACACGATTTCAAAGTGTTTACTCCTTTTATGGTACGATTTCAAAATATTTAATCCTTGTATGGCATCTTTTTAAGAATGAAACAGCAATTATACACTTAATTGAACTTCTCTGACAAATTAAATCATTTTATGGCACGATTTTTAAAATGTGAGTCCTTTTTGAGCATCGACAAACTCATATTCCCTTTATTGTCAAATTTTGACAAATTTGTTACTTTTTTGGGCCATTTGCCCAATCTTTTAAGGATGACAATATATATATACATTACATACCCTTACATTTTATATATGTAAGCATTTTTTAATTTTCGTACGATTATACATAGTCTGCTAAAACATCAATCTTTCTTTTAAAAATTAGGGAAAAGTACAATAAGATGTAGTATACTTATCACATATTCCTATTTAAGGTACACAACTTTAAATTTTTTAATTTAAGGTATCGAACTTTCAATTTGTAATCAAGTTAGGGACGCGAATTTCACAAATGACGAGTTATCACCGAATTTCTTTTCGTAAGTAACATATCTATTTAATCGATTAATATTCCTCGATCAATTTAAAAAATATTGAGTGAGGAGAAAGAAATTAACAAAAACCCATTACCACTTTCAACTTTAATATCTCCCATTATACTCAATATTTTTAAAATTGATCGAGAAATATTAATCGATTAAATAGATATGTTACTTATAAAAAAGAAATTCGGTGACAACTCGTCATTTGTGAAATTCGTGTCCCTAACTTGATTACAAATTGAAAGTTCAATACCTTAAATAGAAATAGGTGATAATTATAGTACCTTTTATTGTACTTTTTCCTAAAAACTATTGTAATTTTGATTCTAAATAGGGATAATATGGTAAGCTAATCAAAATTTTCTTCAATATTTGACTAACAAAATTTTATATGATAGTTTACCGTCATTTATTTTTAAAAGAACCAAAATAATTAGAGCATCACATTTTTTACATGTATTTCGATGTACAAGTTTTTCAAGTGAATCTTGTAATGCTTTTAACTCTCATAACACACATGAATTTCTTTCCTTAATCACATGACTCTCATTCATAATATAAATAGTGCTTCCAATTCACATGATAGTTCCATCATTCTGTACCAAGCATAACAAATAGTCCAAAACACATTTTAGTACCCTCATCAAGCATAACAAATAGGCCAAAAACACATTTTAGTAACTTGAACTTGACTAATCAGGTCTCTACTATCCTGAACTATTAAAGGTATACTATGGTACCCTAAACTTAGAAAATTGGTAAATTTAATACCTTGGCTCAGCTAAATCGGTCATGTGCAAAACATGTGACTCAATTCTATTAAAACTTAACGGGCACAACAAAAAAATAACGTTAATGAAGAGGTTGAATTAAATCCTAGCACCTGCAACTTCTCCTTCTCTTGCTCGAAAGAGAAGAAATCCTTAATTCAAGATTCAATTAAAGTGACTCGTGAAGTATGAATTATTTAGGGTGAATATAGAGGCTGAATCGGGATGCTGACGATTAAAGGTATTCAATAATAGTGGTGGTGGTGGGGGATTGAGATGACCGAAGGTTTAAAAATCTGAAATAGTGAATGAAATTGTGATATTTGTTTCCTTTCACTATTTCAAGAGTTTGAGTTTTGATTATGTTGTGATGGGATGATCTAGTAACCAGAGCCACTAGTCACTCATTCTCGCCGTTCAATCGCATAAACACGTAAGCCTTTATCTTGTAAACATAATAGCAAGGCTTGAATGATGGATTTTATTTTCCCAATTAAAAAGCTTTTATCTTTTACTATTTTGGGTTTTATGATACGAATGATATCAAGAGTTGCAGTTGCTTGAATATGATTCATCCTCTTCATTAACGATATTTTTTGTTGTGCCCGTTAAGTTTTAACAGAATTGAGTCACATGTTTTGCACATGATCGAGTTAGCTGAGTCAGGGTAGAAAATTTACTAATTTTTCAAGTTCAGAGTACTATGGTGTACCTTTAATAGTTCAGGGTGATGGTTGAAGACCTGGTTAGCAAAGTTCAAGGTACTAAAATGTGTGTTGGCCTAACAAATAATTACATTCCTTTTTATGTATTTCCAAGAACATGATTAATGGTTTTTTCATGTGATATATTATTGTAATGATGATTCTTCCATTTATGTTGTGCAACACATTTGTCTTTCTTTATTCACATGAAGATGACATGGCATTTACAAAAGGCCTTACGTCATAATAATAACAATAAAAAAAGATTACATCTTTCTAGTCCACCTACATATAAAGTCCCACTTGAACAGTTTATATTCCAACCCCACTCTTTCTAATCTTCATTTATATCCATAAATTCTCTCCAAAAAACACATAGAACAATCATGGGGAGCTTGAAGAAAGGTGCACATATACTAATATTCCCATTCCCAGCACAAGGTCATATGCTCCCACTCCTAGACCTAACTCACCACCTAGCCACCAATGGGTTAACCATAACCATATTAGTCACACCCAAAAACCTACCAATCTTGAACCCACTTTTATCTTCATCTCCAAACATCCAACCACTAGTCTTCCCTTTCCCACCTCACCCAAGACTTCCACCACATGTTGAAAATGTTAAAGACATAGGTAACCATGCAAATGTCCCAATCACAAACTCACTAGCCAAATTACAAGACCAAATAATCCAGTGGTTTAACTCCCACCATAACCCTCCTGTTGCCATCATCTCAGATTTCTTTCTTGGATGGACCCAACACCTTGCAAACAAACTTGGTATCCCTCGTGTCGGGTTTTTTTCTTCTGGTGCTTACTTGACTGCTGTTCTTGATTATGTTTGTCATAATATTAAAACTGTTAGGTCTCAAGAGGAGACTGTTTTTCATGACTTGCCAAATTCTCCTTGTTTTAAATTCGAGCATCTTCCGGGTTTGGCCCAGATTTATAAAGAGTCCGACCCGGAATGGGAATTGGTTCTTGATGGTCATATTGCGAATGGGTTAAGTTGGGGTTGGATTGTGAATACTTTTGATGGGTTGGAGTCTCGGTATATGGAGTATCTGACAAAGAAAATGGGTGTCGGACGGGTTTTTGGTGTCGGGCCAGTTAATTTGTTAAACGGGTCGGATCCCATGACCCGTGGGAAATCGGAATCCGGGTCTGATTCCGGTGTGTTGAACTGGCTCGATGGAAAACCCGATGGGTCGGTTTTGTATGTGTGTTTTGGAAGTCAAAAGTTTCTTACTAATGACCAAATGGAGGGATTGTCAATTGGGCTTGAACAAAGTGGGGTCCATTATGTTTGGGTTGTGAAAGACGAACAAGGTGATGCAATTAGGTCCGGGTCGGGTAGAGGACTAGTGGTAACGGGTTGGGCCCCGCAAGTTTCAATATTGGGTCATGGAGCGGTGGGTGGGTTTTTGAGTCATTGCGGGTGGAACTCTGTTTTGGAAGCAATTGTAAATGGAGTTATGATATTGGCTTGGCCAATGGAGGCTGATCAATTTGTTAATGCTAAGTTGTTAGTGGATGACCATGGTATAGGGGTGTGGGTTTGTGAGGGGCCGAATACGGTTCCTGATTCAACCGAGTTGGCTCGTAAAATTGGTGAGTCAATGAGTACGGATAAGAGTGAGAAGGTAAAGGCGAAAGAAATGAAAAACAAAGCAAATGAAGCAGTTAAAGAAGGTGGGAGCTCATCAATGGAATTAAGCAGGCTTGTTAAGGAGCTGTCTAACTTTGAGACAAATGGGCCATGATTAATATGGTCATGTTATATATGGAAAGTTAATACAATAATATGGTCATTTGGTTTGGTTTTAACAGTTTGTGTTAGTTCTTGTAATATAATGATCTGTATATGGTTGAACACTCAGATATACATATGTTCTTGGCTATAACAGAAACTTACATACTTAAATAATGTCGATTAAGCAGCAAACTTAATGGAGTTATTATAGCATCTAATACAAATTTTTAATTTAGTAAGTGAGATGCACATATACCGGTTGGTTAGCTTACTTTTGTTTTTTAAGCAAGTCGTTGGACGTTGGGCTTGGGCAAGGGCAAGGTCAATGGTCAGACTGCACAGGGTTGACCTTGATGGACTTTTTGATGTGTCGACATTTTTCACTGGTTGGTCTTGTAACTTAGAGATTCAACCAGAACTACAAATTACAAAATCAAATTGAGGAGTAAATAAAAATAAACAATAAATAAAGGGGTTTATTGTTTTTAATTATAATATACTTTAAGATTAAGATTCTTAGAAGGGTAAATAATTAGTAATTTGTATTGTCCCATTTTTTAAGATTAAGACATTGGGTTCAAACTTTTTATTAAGTAGTATAGATATACTTTACGTTTTTTAGTGTTACATATGGTGCGCACTTTCAAAATATTTATTGTATATCAAAATTGTCGATTATGTCTGTCATATGTAAATTTTCCAAAAAAGTTTCTTTTTTAATGGCAAAAAGAAAATTGTATATACAATCTACGGAATAAATAAGTTCAATACATATAATAGAACAAATTAAAGTTTGTATCACATAATAGTAGAGTGAAAGTATAATATAATTTGAAACAAGAAACACCAAGTGGAAAAGTAAGTTCAACAGTTAAGTTGAACATGAGAGAGTCCACATCTTCAAATGATAACCCTATTGCCACCGATGCATATAGCTCAGCTTATTATCATATTGAGATCAAATGAAGTTTTATAAAGGGTTAAATATTTGTAAATATATATAAGTATGTGGTGACTTCTTTAGTGTATACATAATTAAATTGACCGGTAACTCTTGCATCTTGTCATTGTATGTACATCACATGCTATATCAGGTAGTCTTCCATGTGTCACCGGTTAGTTTAATTTTTATTTATTTTTTTAATCCATGTAAGAACTGATGTGTGGTATAGTGGTATAGAAAGGGAGTTGATTTGTACATCACCAAAATTTTACCATACATCACCAATTCTGCTTTAAGGTGTTGTACAGTACAACAGGCTGATGCATATTAGTGGTGTATGGTTAAATTTTGGTGATGTACGAATCACCTCCCGTATACAAAACATAGTTAATAATTGCATTTTTAGTCCCTCCATCTAAATGACTAGGGAGTTGATAAATACAATACCATAATTGTTTGAGAAAATTACAAAAACCGTCCTTATGGTTTGACCTGAATTGCACATTCAGTCCTTTAATTAATTTAATTACATAAATGGTCCTTTCTTTTGAAACTTGTTACGTAAATAGTCCTTTACACTAACGATTGTTAAATCTTCGTTAAAAAGGACCAAGTGTGTAGTTTTTTTTATTCTTTCAAATTTTATAATTTTGAGTAGATATAAATTATAAAATTTAAAATATGTATGTATACATTATTAGGTGCACAACATCATTTTCAGCTTTCACATTTCGCTTAGCAAATTCATTGTCAAATTGTTCCTTTTCCACATTTGTCTTTCACCACTCGAGGACCCTCCATTACCCATTCATCTTATCTCGTAATGACTTTAGTGGCCACCATCTCTTCTATTTTGTATTCTTTTCGATGACCCTATCTTTAAAGTAAAATGACGTTGAAAAGTGGGAACTAATTAAGTCAAAAATGTATATTTAGGTAGGAAAAGATGGTGGTGAAATATAAATTTGATGTTATAGATAGGGGTGTTAACGAACCGAGCACTTAACGAGCTACTCGAGTTCGAACTCGTTTATCTCAAATTCGAGCATAATACTATTCGAGTCCGAGTCGAGTTCGACCATAAAAAGACTGCTCGATTAGTTTCACGAGCCGAGCTTCAAAACAATAAATTCGACTCGGCTCGTTAGGATGAGATGAGCACACTATAAATATTAACATCAAGAATCTAATTACATACTTATTATTAGTGTTTGATGATAACTAATTAAACTTACACATTTTAAGTTTAATTAAGTGTAAATGTCTTTTACAAACTTTATTTCAAGTTTCATAAAATAGTTAGTATACTTTTTAATGAGCTTGTTTAAGCTTATAAACGATTTTATCGAACTTGAGCTTCTAAACAGACATTTTGAGCTCAAATAACTAATTTTTTTTTTTTTTTTTTTTGTAAATTGTCATAAACTTAAACGATTATAGCTCGAGCTCGAACACTAAATTATTATCCGAGCCCGAACTCGAATATGGTTTTAAAAAGTTAATCGAGTTCGAGTCGAACTCGAACATACTTATTTTTTAAACGAGTCGAGTTGAGCATCAGAATATTCGAATTGACTCGGTTCGTCAATAGCCCTAGTTATAGAGGAGAATATGATCAAATTTGATAATGAATAAAATGAGTGAAATGAAAATAATGTTATGTGCACCATATAATGTATGTATAAATATGCTTGATTTTATTATTTATATTTTAGTCAAAAAAATTTAAAGAATTAAATTTTTTACATGCATGGTCCTTTTTAACAGAGATTTAACAATCGTTAGTGTAAAGAACTATTTACGTAACAAGTTTCAAAAGAAATGATCATCTATGTAATTAAATTAATTAAAGGATTGAATATGTAATTCAGGTCAAACCATAAGGACGATTTTCGTAATTTTCTCTAATTGTTTTATACAACAAACTGTACAACTATAATTTACTGTACAAGTACAGAAGCATAACTATGTTGTATGAAACAAATTTAGTGTTATATTTATCAATACCCAAATGATTATAACACAATATTTTACACATCTTTGCACCCTTTTAATTTCTTTTCAAGATTTTCCCCCAATAAACTCTCTATTTTTCTTTTTTAACATAATCATAATTTAAATGAATCAAAAAATCAAATAACAATAACATGACTTTTACAAATCTCCATATCCAAACAATGTTGTTAATCATCGTTCAGATCATCACCATCTAATCTCATTGTGGCTTTTGCCATGTCATCACCAAATAATCATCATCTTCATACACCATTTTTGATCAACCATACAAACAGAACTAACAAACCCTAAATTGATTCAAATGAATAAAGGAAATGGGTTCAAAGAACATAATCGACATCATTTCTGGATTCAAATAAGCATCACTTCCGGTTGAAGAATGGAAATTGATTCAAACAGAACTAACAAAACTCATTTCCGTATCTGGTCCGCCATCACTTCCGATAAAAGAACGTAATTATAAACACATATGTTGTTGTGACCTGAATACAACTTCTTTGAAATGATCATACTATCGGTTAGTAATTTAGTATTAGACTTGGAATTTGAAAATGAGTTAAAAGCTACGAAGTGTGCACTCATTAAGTCTATAACATACTTGACCCATAGCTATTGCGGGACAAAGATAATATGTTGTTGTTCAGCAAACATCAGACGGGTCGAGAGGCATTTTTGACCCGTTTTGTTGTGACTGTTGGTGGATTTGTGATTTCTAAACCTTATAGATACAATCAGTTTAATGGTCCATGATATCAAAGGTCTTGTAACCGCTTGGAAATTATCGAGAACATTATTGGACACTTGTTTTCAATAAACTCTTAATCAAGTATAATAATAGTGAACTATGAATATGATATTATGAGACATAAGCATAAAGACTCTTGTTTACAATTCTTTGTATTATCCCAAAATAAAATTCATATAACCCATGTATATAAGGTCGAATTGTTGTTTCAAAAAGTGATAAAACAATTCAAAGAGATTTCCGGTCATTAAAATTTATGGTCAATACCCAGTCCCTTCCAACAACGTCGTAAATGACGTTTAGCGTCTATCTAATTAAGTGATTAATGATGACATAAGTTATTATGACTCTATCTTTAGGTTCGATTCTTATAGAAAAAAACGTCAATAGTGAAAAGGAGTGCTCTAAAATACAAAGAAAGCATAACCAACACGATTGAAACAGTTATAATGATAAAGGGACTAACATAATTTTAATTACATTTTTTTAGAAAGTGACTTAAACTATATGGTTCGTTTGATAAATTTGATTTGGTATTTGAGTCGATTTAGAATGTGTTAGATTATGATTAATATATTGTGTTTGAGTCGAATTAGAATTAGTATTAGGTTAGTCTATAAATAGACATTTGTAGCGTTGGATTTATTGGTATCTTCGAATTTGAATTTGTTAGTTTGTTTGGTACCTTTGAATTTGATTTGTTTGTTTTGTTTGAATTGCAATTTGATATTCACTTTCACTTAGTATTTGTCTTCAGTTTGTTCTTTCTATTCGTTCGATATATGTCTAACAAGTGGTATTAAAGCTCAGTTCGACGCTTTGAATTAGTCATCCTCCGGTCGTCTACTAACTGTTGGCGATCCGGATGGATCCCGTTTGTGTTTGAGTTTGTTTCGTTTTCGTTGGCTTGATTTTTGGTTCGTCGATTTCTGCGCAACCGTAGAGGAATTGGTGCTACGCATTCGTTAACCGTTGGATTGTCTTGAAATTTGAAATGTAGGTTCTAGACACCTAGTTATACAGTCTGACCGTTGGGATCTTTAATTAGACATTCGAGTTGAGAGATATAGATTTTAGAAGTGGCTTTTTGATTTTGGTTTCGGTTATTGTTTGGTTTTTGGTGAAGCGGTCTTCGGTTTTGGGATCTGATTGTGATTAGATCATTAGGTTTTGGATCGCGTTTGAATATGGAAATTTGGACCGTAATCCTTATCAAATAAGTGGGTCATTTGAATTGGATATTTGGAATTTGAAGATCGATTTGGTGTTTGAAGACTTGATTATTATCATGTCGTTTGGATTTGTTCGATCGTTTGAAATTTGTTAGTTTAAGGATCTTCGTTTTTCTGGCTTTTGAATTTGTTTCCGAGTTTGATTGTTTGTTTTGAAGATCGTTTGAAGCCGATTTGGTTTTGTTTGGTTAACCGTTTTGAATTTGTCGATTAGCGTTTGATTGTTTGGTTTGAAGTCATCGGCGTTTGATTTGGATCATTTTTTGAAAATCGATCGTTTAGTTTGTTTGGAAAAATTGAATTTGCATTTGGAATTTGGTTACTATCACTAGCGTTTGGATTTGAAATTTGGAATTTGACTTGGATAGCATGTGGTTTGAAGACGGAGTTCAAGTCACGGTGAAGATTGTTAGAAAGTGACTTAAACTATATGGTTTGTTTGGTAAATTTGGTTTGGGATTTGAGTCGATTTTGAATTTGTTAGATTATGATTAATATATTGTGTTTGATTCGAATTAGGATTAGTGTTAGGTTAGTCTATAAATAGACATTTGTAGCTTTGGATTTATTGGTACTTTCGAATTCGAATTTGTTAGTTTGTTTGGTACTTTTGAATTTGATTTGTTTGGTTTGTTTGATTTGCAATTTGATATTCGCTTCCGCTTCGTATTTGCCTTAAGTTTGTGCTTTCTATTCGTTTGATATATGTCTAACACATTTTGACCTGTATGTATCAGCTTGATCAAGTCGATCCATGGTAGTTCGGTTTCGATAACCAAAAGGACTAACCTTAAACCGTATTTGTCAAATGGCAAGTTATCTAAATAAAGATGGGATATCTTTGTCTTATTTAGGCAGTAAGTATGACTCAAGGTGCAATTGTGCAATTGAAGTGAGATGCAAGATTTTATGACACAAAACCCCTATTGAAACAAACACTTCAACAACCTTCTATTAAAAGTGCATTATCTAAACATGCACACACTTTAATTTTCTTCCAACCCAAGGAATCAAAGGCCCTCTTAGCATCCCATATAGATTTGATGATTATATAATGAAGGTGAAAACTCATATTCCAGGTCGTAGATATAATGAAACTAAATCGTGTATCTAAGTTTATGGGTTACCTATTAATTGTAGACTGGAACATCAACTCGACTAATATACTGGACTTTGTTCGACTTGGGTTGTAGAAAGAGTGTTATTGTTATTGTGATTTAGTAGATAATATATCATTATCAAGCTGTTGATTTTTAATCTTATTCAAATCTAATGCTTAATGTAGCATGATTTTGTATCCTTTATTCTACTTTCTGCACTTTAGTATAATTATTGGGGACACGGCTTGTTTAATACTCCATAGACATCTAGCTTGAACCATCATTATCAAACCAAATTAGAAAATTATCTTTAGGGAGAAAAACTTTATCTGACATAGTAGGTATCATGTATTTGTATATCGAAAACAGGGTGGGTATCGTGTACGTAAGTACGTGTGTGTATCAAAAGCTCATTATAAACGGAAGCAAATCAAAACATATTTGAGAGAAAATTGATATTATTGAATCTCATGAAAGAGTTATTACAACGATCTGTACATTTTATACTCTAAACTAACTAACCGCTATTAACAACCTTTAACCATCATTACATAAGTTACACATTGAACCCTTATACTTTTAATATTTACATTTGTGACACAAAACTACTAATATATTCTACATTCCCCCCTCAAGTTGGAGGTGTAGAAATACCCAACTTGTGAGAAAGAGTAGAATGTTGTGCTTTGCCAAGAGGTTTGGTCATCAAATCTGCCAACTGTAAAGAAGAAGGTATAAATGAAGTTTGGAGAAAACCATCTTGAACCTTTTCTCTTGTGAAGTGAACATCAATATCCATGTGTTTGGTGCGGTCATGAAAACATGGATTAGCAGCAATTTGTTGTGCTGACTTGTTGTCACAAAATAAAGTGACTGGAAAGGAAACAGGTACATGCAAATCTTTAAGAAGAAAACTTAACCATAACAGTTCACATGTAGTAGCAGCCATGCTTCTATACTCAGCTTCAGTAGAAGACCTGGATACAGTGGGTTGTTTCTTGGTTTTCCAAGAAACTAAAGAGTGACCAAGAAAGATACAATACCCTGAAAGAGACCTTCTAGTCATGAGACAAGATCCCCAATCAGCATCAGTGAAACCAGTTAACTTCAGGTTTGGTTGAACAGGGTAATACAATCCTTTTTCAACTGTGCCTTTTAGATATCTTAAAAGATGAAGTGCAGCTTGCATATGAGGGGTTTTTGGAGCTGAGACAAACTGACTAAGATGCTGGACAGCATAAGAGATGTCAGGCCTTGTCATAGTGAGATACAACAGTCGACCCACTAGTCTTCTATACTTATCAGGTTGAGCCATGGGAGTGCCTTTATCCAAAGAAAGTTTCATATTTTGTGGTAAAGGAAAGTCAACTGGTTTAGATCCAGTAAGACCTGCATCAAGTAAAAGATCCACAATGTACTTTCTTTGATTTAAGTAAGTACCATGATTAGTTATGCACACTTCTATACCCAAAAAGTATTTAGCCAAGCCAAGATCTTTAATGGTAAATTTCTTATCTAATGCAAGCTTAGTGGCTTCAATCTCTTCAATAGAGTTTCCAGTCAACAAAACATCATCTACATACACTAGTGCAGCAGTAAAACCAGTCTTATGATTCTTAACAAACAATGAGTAGTCATTCTTGGACTGAACAAAACCAAGACTGATAAGAAATTTGGAGAACTCCTGGTTCCATTGTCTAGATGCCTGTTTTAACCCATAAAGAGATCTTTTTAACTTGCACACCTGACCTACTTTTGCTTTAGTGTAACCTTCTGGAGGAAGCATATATATATCTTCATCAATATAGCCATAGAGAAAGGCATTATTAATATCTAGTTGGTGTAATGGCCAATTTTGTGCAGTTGCAAGAGCAATTAAAACTCTAACAGTAGCTATTTTAGCTACAGGGGAAAAGGTATGTTTATAATCCAATCCTTCCATTTGATTAAAACCCCTAACAACCAATCTTGCCTTTAATCTTTCCAAAGAACCATCTGGATTATACTTAGTCTTATAAACCCATTTGGAACTGATACTTAGCTTTATAAACCCAGGAGGAAGAGTAGTTAAACACCAAGTGTCATTATCTTCTAGAGCCTTTAATTCCTTATTCATAGCATCTATCCACCCACTATGTTTACAAGCTTGTTGGTATGAATGAGGCTCAGTATGAGTCAAGACATTTGCTAAAAATGCTACATGATCCTTAGGCAAGGACTCAATATCAGAAGCAGAAAACAAAGGATATGCAGCTTTACTTTTCTTATTGTTTGATGCTGTAACAAAGTCCTTTAACCATGCTGGTTTAGTGCTTTGTCTTTCTGACCTTCTAATGGGAATGGTAGAAGGAGGATCAGGTATAGAATCAGGCAATGGATCAGTAGAAGTAACAATGGGTGAAGGAGTAGGAGAAGCAGTAGTAGGAGAGTCACTAGATGAAGTATCAATAGAAGAAGGAGATAAAGGAGATATCATGGGAGCCACTGAAACAGACTCATATGAATCATCTGGAGGTATAGGAGGAGAAGCAAATGGTTGAGTAGGAATGGTATGAGAAATAGTAGGTAATTTGAAAGGGAAAACATGTTCTTGAAAATGCACATCTCTACTAGTGAAAACAGTTTTATCCTGTAAATTGTAAAGTTTGTACCCTTTTTGATTAGGTGGATAACCTAAAAGCACACATTCCACATATTTAGGAGCAAATTTATCTTTATGTGGTTTGGTAATGGTAGCAAAACAAAGGCAACCAATAACTCTGAGATGTTCATAAGAAGGTTTTTGGTGATGAAGCATCTCAAAAGGTGACTTCCAGTTTAGAAGTTGCATTGGCATTTTATTAATAAGGTAAGTGGCATTTAATATACAATCACCCCAAAAAGAAGTTGGAAATCCAGCATGAATTTTAATGGCCCTAGCAGTCTCTAATAAGTGTCTATGTTTTCTTTCCACAACACCATTTTGTTGTGGAGTATAAACAATGGACCTTTGATGAATAATTCCCTTAGACTCCAAAAGAGCAGAAATATGTGCATTAACAATTTCAGTGCCATTGTCAGATCTGAGTGTTTTAGGAGTGACTTGAAAATGGTTTTCAGTGTAAGAGATGAAAGTGGTAAGAATAGAAAGAATTTGATCTTTGGTATGAACTAAATAGGCCCAGGTAGCCCTACTGTAATCATCTACAATGGTAAACACATAATGTGCCCCATTGAGGGCAGCAGTTCTATAGGGACCCCATAAGTCCACATGGATAAGATCAAAAGGAGCAGAAGTAGTAGTGATACTCTTGGGAAATGGAAGTCTATGACCTTTTGCCAACATACAAGAAGTACATGAAAAATCAGAGGTATTATAATGTTTGCAATCAGAAATATGCATCAATTTAGACAAAGAACTATGTCCTAGTCTAGCATGAAATGTATCAACTGAAACATTATGTTTAGTAATAGCAGAATTACACAATCTGTGTTGCTGAGAAACAGTATTAGAAAGATTATTAGAATCTAAAACATGAATTGGTAAAACATTGGAAGAAGAAGGAGCTGATGGAATGTCTTGTGAAGCTTTACATGTGTATAGACAGCCTGACCCTTTGCCAACTGCAACTATGTTGTTAGTTGAAGGGTCCTGGAAAACACAATGATTTGGATAGAATTTAGCACAAAGAAGTTTGGATTTGACCAATTTGCCAACAGATAATAGGTTAAACTCAAAATCAGGAATGTAAAATACATTATTCAAAGTCAAATTAGGATTTAATTTGACTTGCCCAATTTTAGTTACATCCTTAAACCTTTTATCTGGAAGTTTGACAAAAATTGGCTTTTTAAGAGTTGTGATGGATTGGAAAAGATCAAGATTGGGAGTCATATGATCAGATGCACCAGTATCTAAAATCCAGTCATTTTTAACATCTAAACCAGCATAGCAAACAAGAGCAATTGCACTAGCATAACAACAAGTTAAGAAGGATTTTATACCTGCATGGGAACAAGATGCAGCAGAATCATCCAGTGTCTTGCCTTTGAAAAGTCTCATCATTTCTTGACACACTGCTGACACCAACCTTTGATCTAACCCACCACTAGTACCATCATTCTCTGCCTCCATATCAAAAGGTGAATTCTGCTCAAATGATGACACAACATTTGCTGCCATTTTATGCCCCTTTTCGTTCTTTTTTCCTTTGTACCAGTCAGGGTAACCAACCCTCTCAAAGCATTGGTCATAAAGATGACCATCTTCATTACAATAGGTGCAATGCCTTTTCTCATTACTCCTATTATCAGTCTTCAAACTCTTAAAGTCCTTTTTTTCCATATTGCACAGGCTTAATGTTTGAACTAGTGTTAGCAAAAAATGCAGTGGGTTCAACAAAATTACTAGTCACTTGTTTCTGTTTCTCTACCTGTTGAACTATATAGTAAGCTCTATTAACATTTGGAAGTGGATCCATGGAGAGTATTTGATTCCTAACAGATTCATACTTATCATTTAGCTTCATCAAAAATTGAACCAGCTTAGATCGACCTTCAATTTCTAAGAACTTAGCTACTATTCCACATGAACACTCATTCATTTTACCACATGTGCAAACAGGTACACCATTGAGATTATGCAATTCATCCCAACATCTTTTAAGTTTGTTAAAATAGGCTGCAATAGTAAGGTTACCTTGATTGATCTTGTTCAGTTCTCTCTCCAATTGGTAAATGAGAGGACCATTACTCTGTCCATACCTCTCATTGATCTCTTTCCAAAGCTCATACGCAGACTGCGCATACAAGAATGCTTCGGATAATTCACTTACCATGGAATTCAAGATCCAGCAAGTTACCATATAGTCGCATCTAATCCATCTCTGCAAGTCTACATCTCCATCAATTGGTTTCAAGCAAGAACCATCGATAAACCCTAATTTCAACTTAGCTCCAAGTGCCATCTTGATTGTACGGCTCCATCCAAGGAAATTAGTGCCATTGAACGCCGTGTTTGTTAGGATCATCCCAGGGTGATCAGAACTTGCAATGTAAAGCGGATCATTGATCATGTTGTTCGAAATTTGAGTCGCAGATACTTGTGGATTGTGCTCATTCACCGGCGGAATTGCCATTTAACAAAGATCTGAAGAATTATCAACGATCTAAAGTATTATCAGGTTTCAATTTGAACAAAACCTAATTTCATCGAACAAACCCTAATTTCTTCAAATAACCTAATTCGATACTGAAATGAACAATTTACAGAATTATTCTGATAAAAGATTGTTCTTTATTCAGATTTTGATCGAAAGTGATGAAGAAATCAAGAACGTTTAGCTCTGATACCATATAAACGGAAGCAAATCAAAACATATTTGAGAGAAAATTGATATTATTGAATCTCATGAAAGAGTTATTACAACGATCTGTACATTTTATACTCTAAACTAACTAACCGCTATTAACAACCTTTAACCATCATTACATAAGTTACACATTGAACCCTTATACTTTTAATATTTACATTTGTGACACAAAACTACTAATATATTCTACACTCATGTTTTCTTAGGAAAAAAACAGAGTGGGTATCGTGTGTTTGTGTATCGAAAACCATAGAGAGTTAGCTACATGTATCTAAGTTATTCCTAACACTAGATTTGAACATCAAAGTGTACAAAAGTTAAAACTCGGAGTATAGATAGACCGCAACATAATTTTGGTGCATAAATCAATCTGTATGATGTTTTTATCACCTTTGATAGACAATAATCATACGTGATGATTTTTTGTAATTGGTGACCGTATATTTAAGATATTAAAAAGTGACACACTTCACCAAATCAAACCAACTGCACTTGAAATTGACATGCACCATTATAAATTGCTTAATCCATCTTCAAATCTCTCCACCATTTGATTCTTAAATTATTTATCTTTTTTTTTTTCTTTTTAATTTATTTATAGAATTCAAGAATGTCTAAAGAACAAGTAAAAAGAAATATAGAGAAGAAACAAAAGCCTTCATCACATACCATTTTGTCTAAACACTTGAAAAAAGTTTACCCTTTTGAGCTTCCAAAAAGCAGCTCACTTCTCTCCTTCTCTTCACTTTCTTCTACACTTTCACGTAACTCGAGTGGGTCATTCACAGATTCTTCTTCTACGGTGGAACACGCAATCTCATCCGTGCTTGACCTCATTGCACATCAGGGCGAGCCTACAAAGGATGTCACACCAACGGCTAAAACTAGTGTGCCAATTTTGGTTGAAGTTCCGCTTCCACAACCATGTTTGGTTCCCGACGCATGTGAGGATAGTGTCAAAAGATGCAACTGGATTACTAAAACTAGTGGTAAGTTTGTAATGTAAGCATTTTCAAGTAAAAGAGATGCTTGTTGCTTCCCAAATAGATGTTGCTAAATTTAGATATTTTATGCTAGTAAGTTGTGTTACTATAGGTGGAAATAGAGTAAATTTTCGACTATATTAATTAACACAAAAGTAAGAGATGTTTTTTAGTATTAAAACATCCACGTATACACATTTTATCTCCAATGACACTTCAACCAACAACTTATCGATTGATCAGTTACCTCGATACGTTTGGGCCAAACTAAAGGCCTTTTCGGATCAGAAGATCTATTTGTGACTATCTTTGCTCTGTCAACATGGCATTAAACGCCAAATCATAGTATTATCAATATAATTAGGATGTGATCATGTGGACTCTCGACCTTATTATGCGTTTGGTCATTTAATAATATTTCACTGCGTCCTAACTGTATAATGTTGGATCTAAATGAGAATGTACATTGTGTCAGATAAACTTTATGTTCAATTCCATGATGAGTGTTGGGGAGTTCCAGTGTACGACGACAAGTAAGTAATCCCCTGTTTTCTCCTTTATAAGATCACGTTTAACTCGTTCAATGAAATATTTGAATTGTTTTCATGAGACTGAGAACTTAATAGTTTTATCTAGTAGTTTCAACGCATCATTTGACGTAACTTGACTACATAACTTGTAAACACAGCCTATTGTTCGAGTTACTTTCACTATCTGGGATGCTAATGGATTATAACTGGACCGAAATTCTAAGACGAAAGGAACTTTTCAGGTGACTAACTAATCATCACTAATCATAATTAACTCTCTATCAAGTAACATAAATTGAAGAATGGAGAATGAACTAGTTGAACTTCCACTAATTGATGATTAGGGAAGCTTTTGGTGGGTTTGAACCAAACTTTGTCGCGAAAATGGGAGAGAAAGAAATTTTGGAAATAGCATCAAACAAAGAAATCATGCTGGCTGAAAGTCGAGTTAGATCAATTGTTGACAATGCCAGATGCATCTTAAAGGTATGATCATCTTAAAAGAAACGTTCGTAAATCTCTATTACTACATTACTTAGAATATTCTTATAAACGTTCATAATAATGGTTAATAGATTGCAAAACAGTATGGATCATTCAGTGGATACATGTGGGGTTGTGTAAATTACAAACCAAGTATAAACAGATTCAAACATGCAAGAAATGTGCCATTAAGGACACCAAAAGCAGAAGCAATTAGCAAGGATTTGTTGAAGCATGGGTTCCGATTGGTGGGTCCAGTCATTGTTTATTCTTTCATGCAAGCTGCTGGAATGAGCATTGACCATCTTGTTGACTGCTTTAGGTTTAATGAATGTGTCAACCTTGCTGAGAGGCCATGGAGACATGTCTAATTATCATTATTTAAGTTTAATTATCTATTTATCCAATAATTATTTTACTTAACTTTATTTTTGATTACTGTAAAACGGGGTTTTTTTTATTTCCATTTGTGTATGTATTTATTAATTATATATTGGGTCATTTGTATAACAAGTTTTGATTATATATATGGTTTATTAAATTAAATTTAATTATGATGTGCATGTTATTAATTAATTGTGCAATTAATTACCATCGGCGATCCAGACGTTATGGGCTCAAATCTTGTGAGAGACAATGTACGTGTATATACTACGGTTGCGCATAATGTGGGATAGCCACATATGAGTGGGTTTGACCTTCTAAAAAAATACGGACAAGCTTGATAAGTTAGATATTTTGAAAGAGGTTTCTCAACCCTATTTTAGGGGATTATAAGGAATTCTAAGAGATTGAGCTTGTAATTTTAACAATCTCAATCTCTTACAAAATTTGAATCCTTGTTTGGCATAAAATGATCAGTAGGAATTCTTCAAAAAATAATCTCTTGAAAAAGAATCTCTTCAAACTAGATTATCTTGAGAATCTTCATCTCCTACTTGTTAAATTACTATAATACCCTTATTTTAATTATTAAAAACTTAAAGTAATAGAATGTCATGTCCTTTTGTCTCATTTTACATTCATAAGCTCAACCCAACTAGTTTGCCAAACACTTATTAAAAAATAAAAGCTCCAGCTTCAGCCCCAAAGCTCCATCTCCAGCTTCTAATTTCCAGCTTCCGCTAGTTTTGCAAAACACACCCTAAATAGTGTATATCAATTGGCTTGCAGCAAAAAATGTAATAATATCATGTTGCAAAAGAAATGTTGATAACTAGTAATATTAGTCGGTCTACATGTTTCACCTCAAAGACAATAATCATACTGACTTAACACTTGATAGGATACCAAACAAAACCAGATAAGCTATAAAGAAAACCCCCACATATTATAAAATTTAGGGGTGGTGATTTGTATACCGTAAAAATTTAATCATATATCACTAATATGCGTTACTGTACTGTACTGTATAACACTTTAAAGCATAATTAATGATGCACGATTAAATTATGATGGTATACAAATCACCGTCCATAATTTAGTAATTTCCTTGATCATAACGCTAATCTATTTCTCTTAGCACTGAAGGCAAATCCCACATGATGGGAAGTGGGAACTGCCCACCTTGTTGCTCTCGTTATAAAATAATCCTTTTCATAAATCTAAAATTAGCGAATTTGAAGTAATACTAATACTTAACCTTGTAAGTTACGTGAGGTGGTCATACTGAAGAAAGCAGTTTTTACTGTTTAATGTGAAGCTTGATACATGAACACTTCGATCAATTAGTTATCTTCGATAAGTATCAACTAGTGTAATACTCGGGTGTTGCCCAAGTTAAACGTAAGTCATATATGTATATGCTATTATTTTTATATACGACTGTAATCTCATATAATTAAACCTTTATGAAGTAGTGGTAAACGTTTAAATTCCGTCACTGTGTCTGTTGCAAGTGTTATAATTAGGCCTGTAAGCGAAGTGAACGTTCGGCGAACTATTCGCAAACCGTTCGGCGGGAAGTGCGTTTATGTTCGTTCGTTTCGTTATATGAACGAACATGAACAAATTTTTACGTTCGTTTAATTATATGAACGAACATGAACACAAGTCTCGTTCGTTCATTTACGTTCGTGAACGTTCGATAACATGTTCGTGAACGTTCGGTTAAATGTTCGTTTATTAACTAATAGTTTAATTAAATTAATACATATTTGTATATCTTATTTTGATTAAACTAAATTCTAAATATAATATTATTAAATATTTAAATATTTTCATTTAATAATATTAAACATCTAGATATTTTGACCTCACATTTCCCACTTGTATTTCCATACACTCCAAATACACTTCCACTAGTTCCAGATCTGCTGCTCTTACCTACGATCGGACTAAGCGAAGGAGTTTATTTTCATATTGTGATCGTTTTGTAATGTTGAATACGCATTGCAAAGTTTCAAGTTTATAATATATATGTGTAGATCAGTAGATGTGTATATATACGTTCGTTTATTTTTGTCAATGTTCGTTTAAGGTATTAACGAATAATTGCATTAAATTATGTGTTTATTCGTGTACGTTCGTTTGTGTTCGTGAACAAACAAATTTTCTTAATGAACGAACATGAACAACGAAATCCGTTCGCCTATCCGTTCGTGTTCGTTCATTTGTTCGTCAAAACCTTAATGAACGAACACGAACAGACTTCGTTCGTGTTCGTTCGGTTCGTTTACATGCCTAGTTATAATATATCCATCTGCATATATATATTTGCATGATATTTATCATCTTTCAAGTTAAAGTAAAGGTTGATGTTGCAATTTCAAAAATATGCAACAAAAACTAATCATAAAATCCTTGATAGTTAATTTTAGCACTCAAAAAATCCATCTCGGAGTGTTGCGGGGACGGAACTAGTAGGTCGGCCCGTCGGCGGGGTAGCACGTGCTATTGGTCAAAAAAATTCGAGTAGTGTAAAAATTTTAAAAAAATTATATATTTTAGTAGAAATGCAACTATTGAAATTCTTTTGTGCTACTAGTGAAATTCTTTAAATGCAACTTGTTCATTGAATAAGTACTAACTAAAGTACTAAACTATGTGTCTATTTATATTACAAAAAGAATAGCTCAATATATAGGCTAATTATATATCCTTTAATGACCCTATGTCCATATACTTAATTGGAAAAGGGCTCAGAGATGTATTGTCACGACATCTTCAACAAAAGGATCATGATATATTGCAAGCGGCTTTTTCGTTATAGGAACTAAACGATCATTACAAGAGTTTAGAAAAACGGGATTTACATTATATTTGAAGAACGTCTGTTCTTTCTATCAAAAATATGATCTTCATATGGTGAAAATGACAGATTTGTATGTTGTTCCAAGAAATCGAAAGACCAAAATCACTTATTATGTTTTATTTAATACTCCGTAGTACTTTTGGTTGAAATCGCACTTTTTGATGCCATATATTATGTTAAAATCGTACGCTCATAACTTATTGTGTTTTTTTTTAAAAATTTATAGAAATAATTTGGAGCTACCCCTAAAAATTCACCCTAGTACTGCCCCTGGAGTGTTGTACAAAGTTTTATTTTGGTATTAGTAATCGTAAGTTTGTGTACTCTGAGATAACTGATAGACCTGTCTCAGAATTGGTCAACTTGGATTGTAGCTTATCCTTAAGATAGTTCAGATGAATCAGTTTAACAAAAATTAGCTAAAAGGAAAACTTGGGGAAATATATCAAATGGGTTGAAACTTGAAAGTCAATGGATGTGTATTTTAACTTTTAAGTGCTTACAACCACCTGATAGCACTTCCTTATTTTGAAAGGTGAACTTACTATTGCCAACACAGTTCTCATAAATAATTTAAGCCATGAAATTAAAGGAGAAGACAGTTACAGAGTGATCATTTTTTAATTTGGTCAAAGAAATCACGCGGAGGTCGTGGGGAAGCAGTTGGCACAAGGATGGTTTTAACACTGCAAAAAAAAAGTAACCGAAACTCCTAATCAAAGACGGCCAGGATTAAAAGTCTTCTCGATTGGATAGTTCAGATTGAAAGTCAATGACGGCGATTACACGACCCGACGGCAATATACATATAGAGTTATGCAGAAATCCGATCCTTTGAAATATGCAGTAATATACGCAAACTATCGCTGTACATATGCACATTTTATCTTTGTTTGGAATTGTAGGCAATCTATCCCCAATGATGGGACATAATTTTTTTTTTTTTTTTTTTGAGAAATAAATATATATTAGATTAAAATTGGGCCAACACAATGATGGGTCATAATTACATCAAATTTTGGATCAATATTCAATACCAACCAAAAGTATGCACTAAGATCAATGTTTTGAAACCGGTCAACTCGGACCGGTCCGACCAGGAACCGGAGGCCTTCCGGCCGAGTAAAAACCGGTTTTGATCAAGGTTTGACCAGTCAACGAACCGGATGGTTCGGTCAAAACCGGGCGGTCTAACCGGAAACCGGACCGGTTGGACCGGGATTTTAATATTTAAAAAAAAAAAAACAGTAACATGGCTCGGTTTTGGGACGGTTCAGCCTGACCGGTCCGACCGGAACCCCTCCGGTCCGATTCGGTTTTCGGTTTTAAAAACATTTACTAAGATGTTGTGTAACAAATACAAAGGTCCCTCATCTCTTGATCTTTGTTTATATAATACAGGATTTTAACATGGAGTTAAATAACCATTTCTTTAGACCCATCTTTTAATATTAAGATCACAAATTTGTTACCTATAGACAATACCATTCAATGTATTGCACAAAAACAGAAGGCAATATAATAAGAGTGTATAATAGATGTTAGGTTTCATATAATTAATAACATGCACATTAAAAACCAACCAAATGCATGTGCATTGAAACCAATAAATCTGTTAAAAGTTCCCTCACCACCCAACACGTATTTCCTTTTCTATACAATTATATCATGACATCAATGCACCAAATAGGCAAATATCAAAAGATCTCAACTTTATCAACCCATTTGGATTATGTAAAGTACTATCTGTTACACACAAAAGTATTAGTCATTTTCCCTCCAACTGGTAAACAAAGCAGATAACCACATTCCGAAACAGGAGTATTTGTGCACGCAAGTTGAGCAATGCTTTCTGCATTTCGTAGTACAACTGTACAAGACAGTCGTAGACAAACATCATTTGTTATTCAACAACAAGACAGCGGCTCGTATAGCATATAATCCAAATCCATATGTATAATGCAAAGCTACTGCCTACTTGTACATCATGAAATAAAGGAGGTTCCGAAGAACAACATCGCCATTTTGCTTCTAACATGATCCAAACAAAACTAAACATATCAAAGTCTCAGAAGACAACATCAGATGATATATTTACAATAGTTTTTTCATTTTTTCCCTTTTAAAACTGTTTTAAATTTTAATACTACAGCTGACTTATAAAGCAAGTCTTTTAAGGAAATAAAATATAAAAAAGTTTGTAAGTCCTAAGCCAGATCTAATCACTCAGTTTGCTCCTCAACAATATTTACAAAACATACTCTAACCATTCCCCTTTATTCATACTCAAAGTCGAACTCATTACTTATACTCTATCTAGTAATACCTGCTGCAAACTCTTTCAAAACTGGCAAGAAGTTCCCAGCCTCTGTAGTTGCCTCTGTCCTACATTAGCAGATTTGCGATTTGCAAATGCGGAGTACACCAGCTCTTGAAACTTCTCTAGAAAAACACCCCATTCTTCTTCATTCATATCCGCCAACTTCACGAAACTAGCACTCACGGGAAGCTGCTCGTTTGCACTCCTATGCCCGGACGACGAATTCACTGCTGCATACCCATAACCCTTCTTCACAGGCTTTGTCTTCAGACTCTTTAAATTATGACTCGTAAATGAGTTGTTTTTCAGCAACATAGACTGGTTTGGTACAAAAGGCATCTTTCTTGATGCATGAAGTACAACATTTTCTTCTTCTTCTTCCTCTTCAATAGTTTCATAGAGTTTAGAAAAAGGATTTCGGGCAAATCCAATTTCATCAGTTTGGTTATGACTGAAGTCGAATGCAGAATCATCACAATCAATTTCAAATTGGAATGCATCTTCCTCTCCTTCGGTTTTAGGGGATAATAGTGACACCTCTTCTACCCTTTCAGCTACTAGCCTCCTTGCATCCATACATAACACCTCGAGCTCACTAGGTTCCTCTTCACCTCGACGAAACTCTCGACTCATCATCTCGCCTATTTCTGCAAGTGTCAGCCCATAAGCAGCAGCTTCCTTGAGAAAAATTGTGCAAAGAATCAACACGCGGAGACATGCCTCCCTGATCATTGGAAGTTCGGTTTTCAACATCTCCGCATCACGATATGGATTAAGTTCTTCAATGTACTTGAGTTCTTCCTCTGTGAATGGTATTGAAGCTTGTGGCCAATGGATCCATTCAAAATATGGATCCTCTAAACTTTCAGGCAAGCAAAGACCGTGATCGATGGGTATAAGTTCAACTTGACCGAACCTCTCAACGCCATCATCTTTAACCTTTCTAACAAGCAAATTCCCTGCATGCCTGTCAGTGTTAAAAATTCTTATATCTAATATACCAATACGATGAACATCAGAAACCGGAAAGCTTGATGTTCCATGATCGCTTGCATCAAAATCATGAGGTATAAACTGTTGGAAAGAAGCAAGTTTGCTAAACTGTTTCTTCATCTTTTGAGGCTTGTTGCTGTTATTATTCCCACTTACACCATCATTAACATTAAACATCGAATGAGTAATTTTAACGAGTGCAGTAGGAGGTACATTAGCAAAATGACCATAGTCAAGAAGGTAAGCAGCAACCTCTCTATAACCAGTTTCTCCAACCCGAACAGATCGCTTTAACCCTGGCTGACCTAAAGCTCGACCCACAAACCCTTTCGGGTTATTAGGTGCAAACGGTTCCTCATCAGTTGGTTTCACAATCGCAACACACTCGCTCCTACTATTCCTAAAGTAATAAGCACCACCAAGTCCACTCTGAACTGGAATCGGGTCAACCCCAATCTTCATCGCTTTCACAATCTCCTTAACAATCTGTTTTGTTATCTTAAAACTACTCGACTGCCCCAAAATCTCAATCGGCCCGCTCCAATCTCTCTGCTGCATATCCCTACCTGTTGGTGAAAGACAAGGAGATGAACAACTTCTATGAATGACATTTCGGGTCAAAAGAAGAGGTGAATCATTACGAATAGCACTAAGATCATTCTTCAACACCATATCTCCAAAAGTCAGAGAACTCTCTTCAACAGGAACATTTAGTGCAATCTGTAACCTTCTTTTAACCGTGTGGGCATTATCACTTCGATCTAACTCCATTCCTAACACACAACCCGTTTCAGTTTGAACAAAAACACGTCTCCTAGCTGACGGTTTCACCCCTTCCTTCCCATCATGTCCATAAAACTCCCTCCCTAAAGGACTGCTAAAAACCCCTACAGCCATTTGTGTTTGAACTGGGCTGCTGTCCAATTTTCGCGACATTCACAAAGAAAGGGGTTTAACAATTAACAGATTCTCTCACAACCAAATGTGAATCAATCAATCAAACTTAAACGCCCCTCAAAATCTGATAAACAAACTACAGTCCGAAAACAATCATCAAACACAAAACATACTTCAAGTCACACTACCCACAGATCATGTGGCTAGCAAACAGAAACACTAGATGATTCACCAAAATCAGCTCTTTTTGCCTGATCTGTGCAAAACAAATTCACAATAAATCAGCTAACTTACTCAAATTTCATAAAAGATGACAATATGCTACTAATTACAAATGCATATATCCATATCCATATATCTAATTAGAGAAAACCTAATGCTTTATTTTATTCACAAATTAATTTAACTTAATTTAATAATTACAAAATACAAAGCTAATCTTAATATAATTATAAACATCCATAATATAATAATCAGCTCACTATAGCAACTTACTTACTCTGTTTATGATCAAAAGCAACCAAGTTTACAAACATTAATATCATAAAATGTAACATTTAGTACAATCAAACAAATCCTTGATATCAAATCAAAACTTTAGCTCATTCACATGTTAAACACCCTAATAATTAAAGATAATAATAAATAAATAAATAAATAAATAACAACTTACCAGATCCTTGAATCTCTGATGAATTTACACAATGCAACAGAGAACGAAGAAGAAAACGAATCAAAGTACACGAAATTTCAATCACAAATTCATTTAATTTGTTATTATTTTTTGTTCTTCGTCTCGTGTTCTTGTTTTAATGGCGCTTTCTCTCTCTAAAAAACCTCAGTTTCTCTCTCTAAAACTCTATATCTCTCTGTCTGCAACTGGGAGGTATGTATTTGTGTATTTATGTTTTTCATGTTTAACCCCAATGTAAAAATGTAAATGTATGATTTATGTTTATTTTTTAACTGCAGTTAATTAGCAGAAAACAAAACGCGTGTAATATATGGTTAGATAACTAACCCGGGTTATAATGAGGACTTATGGTTTACGAAGGGTCTGGAAGATGGTCAAATAGCCGTTGATTTTAAAAACGAAGATGTGATCTGGACCGTTGGTGTAGAATGGTGACGTGGAAGCATGTGATTGACCAGTGACGTGTCCGAGGCATGGGATTTGGTTGTGCTCTCTTTTTCTGAAGTCTGCAATTTTGTGCACTCCATGAATTTGGCTAACAACCAAAATAAATGATTAATAAATTATTTAACGACCAAAATAACTGAGACCGTAACAAAAAAAATTGTACGTTTTAATTTAATTGTTAATTTTATTTTTCACTTTTGAAATTAGGTATATATTTAATTAACTAAAATTAATTTATTGCCGGTAACATAATACAGTTTTAAATGCTTCAAATAGATTAATGGCGCGTTTAATTATGAAAAACTCTCTCACTTTTTCAGAAAATTTATCTAAGAAAATTAAAAAATATGTTTGAATCCAAGTTTTCTAAAATAATTTCTAAGAAAATGAACATTCTCATTTTCCTTTTTATAAGTAAAAAGTTGAAAAATACTTTTTATGGTTCTCTAAAGTTTCCATCTTTATTTTCTCTTGGAAAAGGAAAACTCCACCCTCACATTTGAATGCATTTTTCTAATTTTCGTTGCTTTTCTAGAATAGTAAAACACTCTTCACTCTTTTAGAAAAACAGAACGCACCATAACATTTGAATACATTTTCTAAATTTTCATTATTTTTCTAAATAAGTAAAACACTTTTCACTCACTTGAAAAACAAAAAATAAAAAATGAAAAAAAGGTCCGTAACTAAACGCACCTTAGTGTAAACCTTTAAAGATATCATTTTATTGAAAAATTAAAGTGTAATTACTATGTATTATATCTCTAAAACTGCGTGTATTCGTCTGTGAATAATAAATTTGAGATTGTGAGAGTACTAGAGTATTATTTTGCTAAATAAAAAAAAAACATGTGTATGGAAATTATTAAGCAATAAAATAAAATAAATTAATAAATAAATAACAAAATAATACTTCTAGTACTCTCACAATCTCAAATTCAAGGAGGAGTAAAGATGAATCAATGGTCAAATGGAGATTTCCGGTTTCCACAATGTCAAATGCGCATCCGAGTAACTTATAATAGTGATTTAATTTAATTTAATATATTGTAGTTGAAAATGACATTAGTATTGTTTGTTTATATTTAATCTAATTTAATTTAATAATAGAAATGGCCACAACTATGCCCCATTATTCATGCCGGCCACAAAGGGCCCAACCTCACTTGTATGTTTACTTAAAAGTATACAACAAATTAATTTATAATGACAATTGTAATACTAAAATATTTGTAATGTAGATGTCGATATTTGAATATTTGATGTGTACATTTTCCATACCCGTTCTATTTCGAGCTCATCCCTAGTGCACACTATTCAGGTAATAAGTTTCGTTGCGAGTATATTTGTTATGACATTTAGTAACTTGTTAGCTTAATCGTTATTATTTTCAACCTATAAAAATGATGTACTCATAAACAACATACTTATAATCGGCCTTTTCCCCTGACAAATTCGAAAACCACATCACCTTATTTTGCCAAGTTGCACGTAACCAATTGATTCCAAGCGTGAATTACAAAGCCATTTTTCATTCTAAACAATCCAACTTTATTATTATTATTATTATAATAATAACATGAAACAACCACGTATGCAAATTCAACAAGGAGTAAAGATGAATCAATGGTCAAAGGATGTGTCCATGTGTACCATGTGAACGTTTACTTTGTGGCCGGTAGTTTATACGGAATATAGTTAGTAACTTATTATTACTAGTCCCTCCACCTCAAAATTATAAGTCTATTTCCTTTATATGAACGTTCCAAATTAATTGTTCACTTTTAAAAATAGATAGGAAAGTTTGATCGTGATTACCATATTACATTTATTTGAAATTATTGTTACAAACTTTTATAAAAACATTAATTAATTGGTTAAGGGTAAAACTGTCATTCGATAAAAAATAAGAAAGAGACAGCAGTAATGATTATGTTTTTATTAAACTGCGTATGTTTTTGTTGGGTGATAATTATTTTGGGACAGAAGGAGTATCAAGCAATTTGCCATTTTGGCAAATTTAATTTGGTGTTTAGATAAGAGGGTCAGCTGCATTTTATAGAGGAGGGGAAGGAGAAGTAGATGATCCCAATGTTGAGTTTGTTGATTAACTGTCCGGATTTGCAACACTGCCTATTACGTGCATACTATATTTAACTAAAATTGCAATGTTGTTAAGATACAACAAATTTGAACCGTTTGATCATATAAATCAATGAGTGAGATCGCATGTTAATCCTTCCCCTTATATTGCAGATGCCCTATAGAACTTTACCCGATTCTTATAAAAGCAATGAAATTTTTTTTGTATCTTTAAAGGATTTTTTTATTTTTTTTTGAAGGACTAACTACACATTTTTTATTATTACTTACCAACATGTATTCTGTTTTCATGACGATTTTAAACACTTTTTTTAGTCAATTTAATATTCATACTAGTTTACCTATTTGAAGATAATAGTAATTGTAAACCTTTTGTAGTATCTTTACCATAAGTGGTAGATTACTCTTTCATTAGATAATTACAAACTTAATAGACATTAATCACTTGTCACAATTAGAACTAGTTTTAATTAAATTTAAAGGATCCATTAACTTACCTATTTCCTTTTTATTGTTTACTAGCTTAAGACCCGCAAAATTTGCGGGTTGACTCATGATATGTCTTATATGAATGTGTTATACAGATCTAATACTTGTTTGGTGTTCAGCATATCGGTTTGTATTGGTTTACTTTTAAATGAAATTTGTATTAAGGATTTGAACTGTGATAGATTTTGAATTGATGAGCCCAAATATATTAATTAATTAAAAGAGATAATATTGTTTATGATGCCAGTCTGTTATTTGTATTGATATTTAATAATACTCCCTCCGTCCCAAATCTATTGTCCCCTTGTTGACTTTGGAGTCTTTATCTTCCAATTTTGACCTTCAATATTTTTGTTTGTGTTATATAATAATTGATGCAAATTATACCAATGAAAATACATTCAAAATCCAATCAATTCATATATTTTGCATCAAATATTATATAACACAAATAAAAATATTAAATGTCAAAGTTGAAGAAAAAGACTCCAAAGTCAACAAGAGGACAATAGATTTGGGACGGAGGGAGTACTATTTTATTTAAAATTGTACGGATATTGTTTTTTCAAATAAGCAAATTTACCGGCTCAGTAGGTAAATACTATTTTGTACTTAATAAATAACTATCTTTGCAGTGCATTAGTGGTTTTCGTCCATCTAAGTTACTTTTTTAATTCAAATCAGCAATCAATAATGCTTTACTTTGTCTTTTTAACTTTGACGAAAGATGACAAAATATGACAACTCAGATGCAGGCTATTGACCCAAATGACGTTAAGACGACCTTAGAAGATTAAATGGTAAATTATTTTAGAGATGTAAATCGAGATATCGAGAAATTGGTGGCAAAAGAGTAAATTAATTAATCAATTATTGATGATATTGTGCATGATACCACTTCCATTTTTGTACTTTGCGAAAATGTTTATCTGGGTTACTAAACTTAAAAAAATGTTCAATTGGGTTATTGATACTTGTTGATTGTGTCATCCCACATGTTTTGCTTAATTTTAGTTAAAAGTTTAGTGACCTAAATGAATATTTTTAAGTTTAGTAGAACAGTGTCATCTTGGCTATAACAACTATGTCGAAAGTTTTGTAACCTAATTGAACATTTTTACAAGTACAGTAACCTAATTGAACATTTTTAAAGTTTAGTAATCTAGGTGAACATTTTCGTAAACTATAGTGACCTACTTGTGTATTAACCCTTGTATTTGTATCGTTCTTAAATAATAATACTACATATTATGTACCAAAATTTTGCATTAGTTAATTAATAAGTTAAATTGTTAGTTTTAAGATTTCAAATCTTGTAATTCGGTATCGTTTTTTTTTTTTTTTTTCGTGTTTCAAATTTGTCTTGTATATTCAATAACTAATAATTTTTTTGTTTCGCCACAGTTACAAACATGAGGATAATCGAAACCCACTAATAAATATGAACAACCGATGGGTAATACTAATTGGGTACCGAACGGGTATTGGGTCGGGTATCACGAATATTTGAAACCGGTATATGTACTGATATACAAAAACCCGCCAAAGACCCGTTGGCATCCATAAGCCAAAAATTGTAAATCAGAAATTGATAAAATAATTCAAAAAAAGCGGTAGTATGGATACAAATACACTAAAATCCGTCGAAACCCGACCTGTTGACACTCATGATCCAAGAGTTCTTAATTATAAATTAATAAAAGGATTCAAAATAGTAGGTCGTATACGAATTGAAATCACTAGGCGATGGAATAAAGTTATGAAGTTTTTGAAATTGAAAATAACTTATTGTATTTTTTAGAAAAGATAAAATAAATAATATTGTAGGAAGAGTTTGAACTATGAAATACGATGGTTTGGATATAGATACACTAAAATCCGCTGCCATTCATAATTCAAGAATCGTAAGTTAGAAATTGATAAAAGTGGTAAAAAAAACGGCCGTATACGAATATAAATCACTGGGAGATGGAATGAAGTCATGAATTTTTATAATTGAAAATAACTTATTGGGCCTTATGTCGGAAAAAATAAAATAAAGAAGATTGTACGGAGAGTTTAAGTTATTGAAAAAAAGATAGTAGATATTACATTAAAAATTCCATAAAATATTTGAGGGATTATTTACAATTAAATAAAAAAGATGATTTATATTGTAAATATTGAAGGGTGTATATTGTAAATATATAAGGGTAAATTAGTCTTTTATTCACAATAAAATAAGATTAATGATGTCACTAAATAAATTAAGGGTTGGATCTTGATTCTTAATCTCCATCTAATGGTCATTATTCTTTCAAGATTTTTCTTTGATAGTAGATATTACATTAAAAATTCCATAAAATATTTGAGGGATTATTTACAATTAAATAAAAAAGATGATTTATATTGTAAATATTGAAGGGTGTATATTGTAAATATATAAGGGTAAATTAGTCTTTTATTCACATAAAAATAAGATTAATGATGTCACTAAATAAATTAAGGGTTGGATCTTGATTCTTAATCTCCATCTAATGGTCATTATTCTTTCAAGATTTTTCTTTTAATATATAAGATAGATTAAAGTTGATTTTTTTTGGTAAAGTTTATTTATTTATGTGTCACATGTATTGAAATTAGAATATGATTGGATTCAATTTTCGCTGATCACACACATTGTAAAGTTGAAGTTAAATGACTTAAATCCCAACCAGATAACAAATCACTTATAGTAGCACCTAAGCATATACGTAACCTATGTGATAAAGTAACTTAAACTTTATTGTTTGTTTGGAAAATTTGATTAGTTTTTGATATTTGAATCTATTTATAATATGTCAAGGCTTTAAATTAGGAATAATAGTTTGAGTTAGTTTAGCATTAGGATACAATTTGATTGGTCTATATATAAAGATAGTTAATTTTAGTAACTTGTACCTTCGAATTTGATTTGTATTTTTTTTACCTTCGAATTGATTAAAATTTGGTTTGAAAATTGAAATTTGATAGTTTCCGCTTCGTATTTGTCTTTGGTTTGTTCTTTGAATTCGTTTGATACACTACAACCTATATGAATAATAAATATTTAATTTGTATCAATTTAATTGTCCACTACAAATATACATACAGTTTTAAGATAGTACAATAATTATACTATTGACCATTAAGATCTAATTATTTTACATTTAAATAGTTTTCAACAATTTCAAATTGAAAGTAGAAAATCATTTTAGGAAAAAAATAAACTAAAACTAATAATCTTTGAAAATTAGAACTAAAAAGTTATAAAGAAAATAACATGGCACACGTGATGAAGAGTTGCCCAAACCCGTGAGTAGAGCCTTCCGATATTCCCTCTCGTCGTTCAGTCTTATCTTGCCACGTTTCATTCAAAAAGTGGGCCTCTTTTGACTATTACAAGACAAGATTGCCCTCACGACTTAAAATTTTTTTTTTTAAAAAATGTCAAATTGTATCTTAACAATTCATACATAAAAGCATAGCGGTCAAGGACTTTAGGGGCCTACGGCAAACATAAAATTTGATGGCTTATCATTTAATATAATTGACTATTTTTCAAAAAGACACTTCATTTTTACCCTATGATAAAATTCGTCGACTTCAATAAATTGTTAGACTCCTCCCAACCCAAAAACTAACGGACTGAAACTATTAGCACCACGTCACTTTTTTCAGAAAACTGACTGACCTCTCCGATTCCTGATCCATCACTTCATTTTTCTGGGACCCACTGACCAATTATTTAATCAATTAAAACACAATTATTTAAATTAAACACATTTCATTAAAAATAAAAAATTACAACAATTCCTAAAAAAAAATAAAAAGTACAATAAACTTAAAAATAAAAAACTACAATCCTAAAAAATAAAAAGTACGATAATCCGAAAAATTAAAAAGTACGATAATTTAAAAAATACTAGAATTATAATGTAATCTAATCGGAGCTCGACTCGTCAGTCTCGTTCGTGTAGTTTTTGAATTGTAAATAATTGGTGAGAATTATTGTGTGAAAGTTGGTAGAATTGAGTGAATATTTGTGTATGAAAATGGTGTAAAT
The DNA here is from genome assembly GCA_949592205.1 of Helichrysum umbraculigerum. NCBI lineage: Eukaryota > Viridiplantae > Streptophyta > Magnoliopsida > Asterales > Asteraceae > Helichrysum > Helichrysum umbraculigerum. The sequence continues at coordinate 53,490,716 of CATIUR010000004.1, forward strand.
TGTTGTGTGAAAATGAGTATAATGTAGTGTGTATTTATAGGTGAAAGTGGGTAAAAGTGGAGAGTTTAAAAAAAAACAAAAATAAGTGTGAAAAATGGGCCGCTCCCTTTTAACGGTAATTTTTTATTTAGTTTTTTATTTTATACTTTTTTTTTTACTTCCAACGGCTACAACCAACAAAAAAAAACAAAGAAATTGGGCCCCACTCAAACGACGACACACTTCGGTTTACCGAAGCCCAAAACCGACGGAGGCAACCGACAAGGTGGTGCCATCCCTGTCAATTCGTAGGTTACTAACCGACGGGAAGTGACGAAGTGGGTTGGGAGGAGTCTTACTAACTTAGTATGTATCGTAGCAAAGAAAAAAAAAACTACTAAAACAAGTGTAATTTCAATTTGAAAAGAGATCAGTTATCAGTTATCAGCTAGTTGTAGACTCACGGGTTTACATTTTTTTCTCTTTATTTGTATCTAGGTTTTATCGAAATTTTTTGCTAGGGATATAGAATATAACAATTCTTTAATGTATGTAATCCATATTACCTATAAATATTATACTAATTTTAATTACATTTATATCATATATGTGGTGTTTTTTTTTTCTTAAATTTTACATGGTATATTAATGTCGAATTTTATGTGGCATTTAACGATCATATACTAGGTAAAACATTGGATTAAATAATTAGATTATTTCATCTTTCCCCGGTTGAGATTCTTGATGCGGTTGGTAATTTTCAGCTGAATTCAACTAGGAAAGATATCATTATGACGATCATTTATGCTATCTGGTGGGAACTTTGGAGATGTAGAAATGAGATGATTTTTCAATCTCATAAAAAAAAGACTATGGTGTTAACTGATTCCATTATTAACTGTTCTTTTCAGTTGTTCAGGTATAGATATAAGAAGAAGATCTTTTGCTAGGATGAGTGGATCAAAAATCCGTTACTTGCTGATTAAGTTTGGCATTGCCTGCATGGATTTCTCTCGATGGTATACATTAAGTCAAGTTGGTAATTGTTGCCATGATACAATGGCGTTTTTGGAGCTTTGGTTTTTTCTTTTTTGGATGTTAGTGGTGTTGTTCTATGTTTTTGATTTTGCTCCCCCGGGTCTTGTATGGGATTGCATCAAAAACGCCTCAGAGTGAAAACCGGTGGCTCGACCTCCGTAGGTGGGGATTTTTCTCATGTCTTGGTTTTCCTGTAATTGGCATGAGTTTTTTCATGCTTTTTGCGATCTTTGTAGTTAAAGCCCCGAGTAGTTTCTAGAGTTTTGGTTTTGTTGTAGCTCTGGATTGTTTGTATTTTGGTCTCTAGTATCTTGCTAGTTGGCCCTCTTTATTTAATTGAGATTTTTGCCGTTCAAAAAAAAAAAAAAACATTGTATTAAACTCATTATGCAATTCAAACTTATTCATCCACATGTTTCAATGATTAAGCTGATAATTAGAGCACTATGATAAATAATAATACGTAAAAAGATTGATTAGAGAAATTTATCGTACAACAAAAAGATTATGATAAATTACTTTAATAATAGAGACATGAAAAGTAGAACATCGAAACCTTTTAACCAAAATATTTAGAGCTAAGTGACAAAAAAAATGAGCCTAATGTTTTTGTCACTTAAATGAGCCTAATATTTAACGAATTACAAGGCCTTATAATAACGTGTTTTTTTCACATAAAGTGACTCTAATCTCTTAAAGTTTAAATTCTATGAGGCCTTGAGAGATCGAAAAAAACTTTGAAGATCGGTGTCGGTATCCAATATTAATACTTGACATGGAAAATTTTGGGGCCTTACAAATTCGGGATCTTAAAGCGCTAACTTCACCGGCCTTACCCTTGAGCCACCCCGCATAAAAATATAAAACTAACGTAAATGCGTAACACCTAACTATTTAGAAATCGAAAATAATGGCTGTAATTTTTTAATCAAAGTGTGGACATGTCTTCTTTACTACAAACGTCATGGAATATTATAGTACGTACGTAGATTTGTAAACAAAATTGGAAATTAACAAATGAGGAAGGAAACGCTCAATGTAGCGCGATTGAGTGCTTGACTAATGGTACTAGTTGTTTGTGTACATTTATCTGGGTCAAATAAAATTTGTAGGTTTAGATTTAGGCTTACAAGTTAGATCTATCTTTCATCCCTAAATGAATATGTAGGTACTTTTCCAACAAACCGGATGCAAGTCATACATTTCAAAACCCGGTTTATTCTACAAGCTAGAGTTTTGGGGTCAAGAACAGACGAGTTTGGTTAGGCCTTGCTTTCGAGTTTTTGAGTGAAAGAAGAGAAGAGAAAAAGATAAAAAATGATAGAAAAGAAAAGAGGTGTTCCCGAGTTGAAAAGAACTAGAAAGAAGAGAAATGAAATTTATACAGATTCGTGTTCCTGAATTGAAGATAAATGGAAGGAAGTCACATTTTATAATTTGTTTGATCTTCCATCCTTCCATTTTTTCCCACTTTTGGAGAGAAAGTTTGGAGAGAAAAGAAGCTCAAATCCTCCTCCCACTTCTTTTCTCTTATCTCCGTAAACAAAACTCTGGAACACAATGTGATTCGTATTTCTTTCGGCTTCTCTTCTCTTCTTCCAAAAAAACAACTCGGGAGCGGGCCCTTTAGCGAATTAAAATTATCTTTATTGTTTTGTAACGAAAATTTAATGATAGAGTATGCTTACATATGGGTCCATAACATGTTAACAAGCTAATTTATGCGTGAGTAACATGAGTATTTAAGGCTGTTGACCGAGTAGTTGTGAAATAAATAGTTATGAGGACCTTCATGATCGACATGATCAATTATCGAAAAGAATAAAGCATGCATTATGCGCCAATAATTGTAACAAGTGATTTTAAAGTGTTGTCTATATTTTTGATGGAAATCTTGGTTATCTAGCAATTAAGAAAATTCTTCTAAGTAAACAAATCCGTCAATTTTTCGGATTAAGTATCGCGGCAATCTCCAATAGAGGAAGCAACGTTGTCAAGCGCCGAATCACAGTATGCAACAAGATCATGACCAAATGTCAAAAGGCATGTATTAAGTCGTTGTTGAAGTGTTCGTGGAACGTTGCTTCTACATATTGGACAGGTAGAATGGTTTCTTAGCCATGATTCGATACACCGTGCATGAAACTGGATGCCGTGGTTGCAGTTAGGCAGTTTTCGGTGGCCATTATCAAAAGATACTTCACAAAGGCACACTATACAATCGAAACTTTCATTAGTAGACCTCAATGAGTACTTCACCATCGTTTGTTGCCGTTGATTGCGAGTTTGAAATGCTTAGTAATTATATTTGCAGGAAATATGAATATATATGATGATGTGAGTATGAATAAATAGGGTGATGGATTTATTTAAATTAATTATAGATGATACGGAGTACAAAATAAGGGTATGTATATTGAGTTAGTGGTACGTACAAGAAATTGTTTAGCTAATTAAATCCGTTGTTACTTGTAATAATCTGAATTTGCTAACATGTTTTTCGGTCAAAGTGTGACCGTTGACAACTACCGTTAATGTGACCTTTCATTACTAAAGGTTCAAATATTATTCTCCTAAAAAACCCACGGTCAAATGCATTATTGTTACGTCCCACATCAGTGTTACATCACCATCTTATCTAAATACATCAACCCCAAAAGAAAAGCTAAAGTAATTTCATATTTTAGTAACTTTTTTTTTCTCACTCGTAATTCCCTGATATCTCGAATCTCCAACTCTACACACTAAATTATCATTATCAATTTACCTTCATGGGTAATATCTCAGTGTAATATCTCAGTGAATAATAAACACGATGTACGATTATCGTCGAGTTACAAATTGAAATCGAATACTATACTCCACTACAATACACGAGTATTATACTAGTTTAATATGAAACGTTACAGCTACTATTATACACTTCCCATTAAATTTTCTTTCATTATCAAAACATAATAAAAAGTCGTGAGCCCAAAATAATAGTGGTTAGTTGGGCCCAAATCAATATTTAATAGTTGAGATTGTAACAGTACGCTGCACGCATGGGCCCATTTTTGTTTTCCTTTTGTCTTAAGCTTCAAAATGCTCACGTATATATCCAAATATATATTTTAATTATAATTAAATGATAATTATTACTCCCTCCGTCCCAATTTTATTGTCCCCAGACAAAATGACACGCAGTTTAAGAAAATATAACTATCTCTCTCTTACTTTTTGATAAAATGACAATTTTACCCTCTACTTTTTACCTATTTTTTTGTCTTATATATATACACTAGGGGTAAAAAAGAACTTTATTTCCTTAAACTTTCTATTTATGGAAGTGGACAATTAATTTGGTACATCCCAAAATGGAAATAATGGACAATAGATTAGGGACGGAGGGAGTATATAACACTCAAATTAATTAAATATGAAATTACAAGTTAAATTACATTCTTATCCCTCACAAGCTAATAAATCAGAAAAGCAAATTGAATATTAGTTCTCATCACATCAGCTTTGATGCTTTCTCATTGGCATAAATATTTCTAGTAGATGAACACCCATTGTTAACAATCAAAACTAATATCACTTTCAAATATATGCAAACAAACAATTAACAAATCGCAATCGTAATTGGGGATCCCTTTTTAGCTATGATTGGATAATGGATAACGGACTCAATATAATAATTTCAAATTAAACATCCAAATCCAAATAGGAGATAAAAGAAACTGAAAAGAAGAACCCCTAATTATAAAATAGGTTAATCCCATTCTAGATGCCCAGAGAGAACGAAGAGTCGATATGCTTTTCTGAGTTAGGTTGTTAGGGATAAGAAAGTAATTTAACTTGTAATTTCATACTTAATCTGAGTTTTCTATAATAAATATCATTTAATTATAATTAAAATGTATAATTGGATATAGATGAGTATGTTGAAAGTTTTAAAAGATGGTGTAATTTTTAAATTTGCAAAGATATTGACGTAATTATGATGTTTTCTAATGATATATATGAAATTATCCCTAAAATGAAATATTACAAAATACATGCGTTTTCTTAAATTTCATAAAAAGAAGTAAACTGTACACCCTGTGCATCACTTTTTTTTAGAAAGGCAATGACTCCCCTGTGCATCGCTTTTAAGTGTTTATTTTTCATTTTGAATGCTCCAAACAATCAACAATGTAACTTTTCAACCAGTAATAAAGAGTTTAAATCGGAATAAGATATTTATTATTTTTAGTTAATAGTGTAATTATTGAAGTTTTCTAAAAAAATATTTGCAATTTAGTGGTGTATATATAACGCGGGCGAAGAGAGTATACTATACAATAGTCCTAAGAGCTATGTTTAAGAATATATTTTATGCATAAACAGTGGTACATTAAGGTTAGTGGGGTGGTTATAAAGGAGTTATGGAGGTGGTTATCATCAATGTACAACAAATCAATACATCTCTGAATATCTTAAACATAGCCCTAAGGGCTATGTTTAGAAAAATCCTTATTATTATTGTTATTATTATTGTTATTATTATTATTATCCACTTATATCATATATGTATGTATGTATTTTTCTTAAGAAAAATTGATCAGGGAGCTACGAGTCTACGATGGGGTTAGGAGAGGCCCAATACAGAAGGTATTGTATAGTACAAAGGAATGGGCTTATTAATTATTAGAAAGCTGGGCGGGTTGAGGAGGGCCCAGTATCAACCAGTACCTTATTTAATGGACTATCTTTGAAATTTGAAGGTAGTCCATAAAACATTATGAACCTTCTCAAATAAAAGGCCTCTAAAAAAATGATAAATAAGTCAAATTTATTTGCAAGCATCAACGATTCTTAAATTAACAACACATTTTTCCAAATTAATCTGGATTAACTTTTAATCATCATATACATTCTTCATATGTTACACATTGTGTAGAGTGTTTTTTGTTGATAACCAACATGTTTCTAATTGTACATTATTTACTTACTTTTCGTCTTTATTTTCCTAAAATTTTTCTTCGTTGCGCATAATATTTTTATCAAATCTGAGAAATAATTTAACAAGTCAATCCACAATCATCATATATATTAAAAAAACCATATTCTTTGGATAAATTAGGCCCCCCGAAATTTAAAGTCGCCATTATCATCTCTAAAGACGTCCTTAATATGCATCTGTCGACCAATTTTATAAATTTTGTGTCTACAAGAATAAGCAATTACAAATACTTGAACAAATATAAATAGGTAAACAAATAAATATTTTCATTATGTGTGTGTAAACATGTTAAACCCCTCTAATTGTGCAAAATCGACATTGGTGAATACTTACAAACCACTTTCTTCCAAATTTACACAATTGAGAAGTAATATATTTAAATAATAAGGTGATATCATTAATTATTAATTAATTAAATAACAAGACTGGACCAAACATGTTTTTGTAACTTGTGAGAACACGTATCGAAATATTGGGGTTTGAGTTTTCCATTGACAGAATACTATAATACAAAAAAAGCTTATATTTCGTACCATAAGAATAGTTTTAGCTTTTCTTTTTAAGTGAGTCATATATAATTTAAGTTTCTAGATAATATATGAATTTATTTTGGTGATTAAATGATATTCCTTCCCATATCTTTTATTATTAACTAGTTTAATTAGGAACGCAAGTTACATTATAAATGTACATATGAAGCAAAATGTGAGATATAATTCAAATGATATGAGTTTATGTATAGCGAATGTGTTTATGGATTGCATTAGTAGATCAAAGAACTTGTGAACGAAAGATTGTTCAAATGTTCACCGTCTGAAATGGACGACATAACTTAATTATAAGTGAAACATGACTATCTTGTGAAATCATTTACTTTGATTTTTGTTTAAAGCATGTAAGATAAATTTTGCTAAATTCTTTATTAGAATTCCTATATTATTTTCATTCTTCGTAAATTTGTTAGGTTATGCTTCTTACAACAGTGAAAAATTGTTCGAACAACTACTCGAACAATGTAAGTTATATTCAAGAAATTAGTGAGGACTTTTGGAATATATTTTTCAACAACGATGTAAGTTATATTCATGAAAACCGCTAAAGCATGAGATTGTTATTATATTTTCAAGAACTTTAACATGCACTTATTTTTAACATAGATCCACGAACGTGATAGTGTAAGCGAAAAAATAAAAGTAAAAAACGTAATATTTTGATGTTAGAAGTTCATATCGAAATATCATTATACTTCTATTAGCAATCACGTGATGTGATCAACCTTGCTTGTATTATAATCATTATCAATAACAACGTTATCATCCTTTGCCTAACAGATTTCACCATTTTCGACTTTATAGTATAAAGAGTAGACTCGGTATCAAAACTAACTTAAGAAGATACCTACTTAAGAATATATAATTTATCTTCATCCAAAGCTAACTCAAAATTAAGCCTTCTAGTGATAATCCCTTACCCAAAGCTAAACACATCATCCTTTACTGTAAAGTGTCTGTGCATTGCATACTCTCGTGCAAGATGCCCATATCATAGTAAATCAAGAAGACCATGTTAGGCTAGGCACATAGAGTTACAAAGTTGGTAAATGGTGAGTATTACTCCTTAAAGGCAAGGCATACATAGTTGTAACTTGTAAGTTTGGCTCAATGATCCAAGAAGGGACACCCAAGAAGGAGGTGTCCTGGAAGCTAATTTCATGACAAATAACTGTGCAGACCGTAGAAAGAAAAAGAAAATAACTGATACCAATAGTGTAACACCCTCAAATTTGGGTTTGCGGAAGCTGTCGGGTCGGGTGTTACTAAATCAAATATCACAACATAAGATACATAATGAACGACTCTAAATGAGACGTTTGAAAATAATTATACATTTACCCAAAAGAAAGTTTACAACGTTATAAGTTTAACAACAATTTCCAAATACATGATTTGGAAAATATAAAAGTAAATGCAGAGTTGTCCCAAATGTTTGAAATCATGCGACTCGAGCTAGCATAATCTTGTAGTAATCCTAATCCTGATGGGCACCTGAGAACACATGCTAAAACAGGTCAGCTATAAAGCTGGTGAGTTCATAGGATTGTTAGTTGAAATCATAAAGTATAAATCTTGTATATTTTGGAAAAGTTATTCAGAATCCACGATTCTGATTTGTAGCAAATTGTAGTTGTAATTACCAATGTGTAATTCGAAAGTTTAGGTATCTAATACCTAAGCAATTGTAGTCCGTACCTAAGTACACAATAATTGAGGCATACCAAGCCTGAATACCTATCTGGTATGAGTAAGTGTATAACGGGAGGCAATACCTGCCTAAATTGTAACCAAATAACTGTATGACCACGTCATATGATAGTAATTAATTGTAGTCCCGCAGAACTATATCGATTATGTGAAATATGGTGCATACAGCAACCATCTGATGGTAGATCCGCAGATCTATGATTGTAATTGAGTGTCCGTTTACCCAGTTAGTATACGCTAACCCGGGCGTGTTGTATCGAGCTAACGGCCTCGCGTGGAAACTCCACCGACCCGTTCTTCTTGTGAACCCCGAGTATAACTCGCTGATCCATTGGTTGTATGTAAGTGCGGATCACGGCGCATAAGCCCGTGCCACATCGAGTGTATCGCTTTACCGCGATATCGTACTTGTGCCCACTGCAATACCGTGGCATCGTTTTGTGCCCACTTTACCGTGGCATCGTCATGATAGCTAGTCATGAGTGAAAATATGAGAGTGCCATTCTGGCGTTGTTTTTGCAATTAATGTTTAAGTCAGCAGTACCACGACTGCCCGACTGAGTATATCGTATAGTTGTATGTAGATATTCATCAGGTGACACCCCCACGGTTGGATTACATCCTGAGCCGGGGGACCATCCCTGGTTGGATTACATCCTGAGCCAGAGTCGTCACCGGTTGAGTTGTATTGATATGAGGAATCTGTACTAACGTATGATAATATTGTATACTCCTAGCCTAAAGCCTAGCAAGTATATATATCGAAGTCTTAGGAAAAATGTTTACTTAAGTCCAGTTCCCGTTCTAGTGATACTGAAGAATATCGACAGTTTTAGTTCCTAAAGAAAACTAAAACTAGTAATTGTATAGATGTTGTCTGGTGTAAGTAGAACTAACTAGTTCTAATGTATTCAACGATATTGTCCCGTGACAATATAGCCGAAAATTATGATAACTACATCAGTCATGTGTTGGTATTTGTTTTCCAATAGTCTAACAGGGTACGATTGCAACCTATCTAGGTCGAGTATTGATATTGTTCCAAAACAATGTTAAGGGTGTAATTCCTAAGTATTACACATTTCGTATTACATACAGTAATATAAGTAGTTGTGAATTATAAAAAGTTGATAACATAATTCGAAAACAGTTATAGCGCATGTGTTTCACCCCGAAAACAGTAAAACAATTGAAAGAGTGGGGCTATGAAACTCACCTGAGAAGCTAGCGTCCTAATGTAGCGAGTCGTGTCGACAACAATCTCCTAGTGTCCTAAACACGAGAGATTTCGTATGTTTGTAAGTGCGGTTCGTCATTGATGATTCGTAATAATAATTTACGTTATTATTGGGTTTGAGTTTTCGTATACTTTATAAAGTATATTTGTTTTGAATATAAGTCGTATCATATTTAAATTGACCTTTGAAAACGTTTCCCGACACTTAGAAAAATAGGGCTGTTTTCTGTTTTTAGCGACACTAGCATGCGTCACTTGATGGCTTGTAGCGACACTTAGGAAGTGTCGCATAAGATTGTGTATTCTGTTTGATATGCGCCACTAGGATAGTGTCGTGTATAATATCATGCGTCACTTAAGAAGTGACGGGTTCCGTATAACGGCGACACTTAGGAAGTGTCGTATAAAATAGTGTCGGTGTAGTATATGCGTCACTGTTGAAGTGACGGTATAAGGTTCGAGTGATGCCATTTGTTTCTACTGAAAGTTGTGGTTTCTACTGAAGATAGCGACACTTGAGAAGTGTCGCATGTTTCTGCTGATAGTTATATAATTGCGTCACTATAGAAGTGACGGTATAATTGATTTAGCGGCACTCAGGTAGTGTCGCTATAGGGGCGACTTTTTGACATAGCGACACTTAGGAAGTGTCGCTACACTGTTTTTGGGCTGTGGGCGACACTTCCGTCTGTTCGACGGGTTTTCACCCAAAACCACGGATCGAAGCCAAAAACCACAAAATCGACAACAACAAACTTATATAATGATGATATATGATGATTTAAGTGTTATAAACACGAAAATAAAGATGGATCGAAGGTTTTCTTACCAAATGAAATGTGGATCCGAATATGGTGAAAATGATGATGAAATCGGATGATGGTGATGATGAAGATGATGATGTTGCTGCTGATGATGACGATGGTGATGGTGGTGACGTGCGGCGGTGGTGATGATGGTCCGGTGGTGGTGGTGGTATAATCCGAGAGAGAGAGAGAGAGAGATGTGAAGGTGTGTTTGGTGATGAAAATGAAAAGAGAAAGAAAATGGGAAGAGGGGAGGCCGGCTCACCTTTTTGGTGGGTTGGTTTCCCCCAATTTGCGGTATAAAATACCCGTTTTTTCGTACCCGTTCGTAAAATAAATAATGTTTTTAATTTCGTAATATTTATTCGTATAATCAATAATGGTTTCGAGTTGGAACATTTTATAAAAATAAAATGTTCAAGTTTAAGTCGTACGAGTCGTTTTAGTTTTTATATATATCATTTTTAAATGATACGAAAGTATTTAAGTTTTATCCGGTTAAAATACGTTTTAAATAAAACGATTTATATTCTGAAATAGTTTAATACTTCCCGTGTAAATAACGTTTATTAAAAATAATAACACAATATTTAAAGTAATACGTTCTAAATACGATTGTTAAAGTTTAAATTGGACGCGAATTTTGACTTTTTGACCGGGTGTTACATTCTCCCCCTGTTAAGAAAATTTCGTCCCGAAATTTAAAGTGATGTCGTGGTCGCGTGGGGTTTGGGGAGCAATGTACGTAAGAGGCGTTTATCGCGTAGATAGTAGACATATCATGTCTAAAATGAGTTGGGGAGCAGTCAGTCCATGACTGTGTCGATGTCTATTGTCGTAGTCACATTCTGACTATATTGTTTGTTCTAGGTATGATTAATTTGTGGTTAGTAGTTAACCGTTTATGTCGTAGTCCATTCAGGACTAGATAATTGTCACATAGTAGCAGTTCTAGTGAATAGTCCTATCAGGACTAAGTAGTTGGTGAACGTTCAGTCGGTTAGTCTGCTGAAAGCAAACTTTTAAGTTTTTACTTGGGCCTAGGTCACTAGCCCTATGATGTAATCGATATTAAGTCGATAAAATGATATCGGGGATAATAAGTACACGTTCAGTGTAAACCAGAATTGAAGTGTTATGTTTTCGAGAAGAAATTGTACTTACATTATTGTTGGAAAGCTACATGGTTCACTCGGAACCGATTTGTTGAAGCTTACGCTTCCGTTTTGGGCAATCCTGCTTATAGTGTCCGGGTTCCTTACATTTAAAGCAAACCCTTCGTGAGTCGGGATTGACGGGAACTCTGCAATCCCAGATTTTGTGTCCAAACCGTTGGCATCTTTCGCAGGGCGGACCGCATGAACCAACATGTTGACGGTTGCAACCGTGGCAAAATGGTTTATTTCCCGCATAGCCTCGTTTCTCGTTGTGTTCGGGGGCGTAGGTCCTTAGGGGTTCGGGTTGAATTGTTGGGTTATGACTGGTACTGGAATCTCCGTTCCTTTTTCCATGGTTGTTTTCAGCTGCACGTGCTTCGCGTCGAACCACCTGTGCCATGAGTCTGTGGGCCATACGTTCGGCCTCTTGTATAGTAGCGGGTCTAGAGGCGGTGACCATTCCCTCGATTGGTGACGGAAGTCCACCGATGTACTTTTATATTCGTCGGTTCTCAGGGTTTACTATATTTGGGCAAAGGTGTGCTAGTTGATGGAAACGGTTGGTGTATGTTTCGATGTCATTGCCTTTTACAGTGAGGTACCAAAGTTCGTTCTCAAGTTTGTAAAGTACTTCGATGGGGCAATACTTGTTCTTCATGATTTGTTTCAGGTCTTCCCACGGAAGAGCGTGAGCAGTGTCGATTCCTATATTTCGGGCGTGAAAATTCCACCAGGTAGAGGCATCGTCCTGTAGGGTGGATGTGGCATACATGACTTTGCAGTTGTCGGGACAGTCGCTAACGCGGAATATAGATTCTATTCTCTCGTACCATTGGATTAATCCAACAGCTCCTTCAGTTCCGACGAAGTTTGGTGGTGCGCACTTCAGGAAATCCCTAAAGGTGTAGGGCCTTGTTTGGTTCTGAGTAGCTAGAGCTTCAGCCACTGCTTGATTAATGAGCTGGTCACGCTCAGCTTGAGTGAGAGTTTGTTGTCTAGGCAGCATGATTCTTAAACAAGAAGGAAACGACAAAGCGTGAGATCTTTATTCAAAGATTAAAGTTATTTCATTGACATAAATAGTTCAATTGAGTTCTTAATTGTGTAGCACGGGATCCTACGATCCTTGATGTCGAAGTTTTCGATATTGTAAGTAGTAGACATAATTCTGGCCTTTTGTATTGTTGTTACGGCAGAGTTATCTTTAGTTAAGTTGTCATGAATTTCACGTTTTTCGAGTGTTGTGACCAATTATGTTGTAGTTTCTAGGTGCGGTCGTGCCTTGACCGAGTTGTGTTTTCTGTGTAGTCAATCCAAGACTATGTTGTTGTGAGTAGTTCAGTGGACTAAATCATAGCACTAGAATATCGTACGGCCATTCATGCCTGTGTATATGACAACTACAGTGTCCTCGGTGGTGTTGAAGCAGGGTCCACCAACACAACCCATGTGTGCGGTGACATCATTGTTTATTTATTGATCAAAGCATTACATGCTTAATTGGTCGTATATACATATATGGAGTGCACACAACTTTACAAGTATACGTACATAATAAAAGTCAGGTGTGGCACCTCGTGCCCAGTTAAGTAAATGTATATGTATATATAAGTCGTACATTTAACTATAACGATTCCACATGTATAATTGAAGTAGCATCTCGTGCTATAATGCAGTGCTATCAGCACAGTAATTGAAATACTAATGTTTTTTAATTGTAATACCAAAGTACCATGAAACGCAGCACCACGTGCTGTAATGAAATGCCCGCGGCATTGAAAATTGTGGTACCCATGTACTATGAGTGTGGCATCAACATGCCATAATTGTAGTATCGACGTACTGTGAAGGTTGCACTAACGTGCTCAACTTGTGGTATCAACATACCTTGAAATCGTAGCACTACGTGCCATGTATTATTTGATTTGTAGCCCCAAGGCGAAAATGTGTTTGAAGTTCGAATTTCTCAGTTGTAGCACAAAGGCAAAAATGAAGGGGTCAAAGTACCGCATGATTGAATTTGTTGATCTACGTGATCAAGTTGTGATTCGAGATAATTTTGTTGTGGACTTAGTCAACACTAATCCAATTGTGATCCATATGGTCAAGATTTAAAAGTTGTCAGTTTGTTTTAAGTTTCGTGAACGTTTAGCATGTGTGGGTTTCCATCCCCATTGATAACGTTTGTACCTCCTTCCCGAGGCTCAGCGATAAATGTGATATTCTCCTATGCGTACATGAAGAGAAAGTGTCGAGTCGTGATAGTGAGGAAGACGGCGATATGCCTCTTCCCGAAAGTATGATGATACAGCGGAATTAATTGTATATATATACTCGATATATATATATATAGATATGTAATAATAGTACACGTGTAAGGCCTATTCATATATACCTACAGTACATATAATAGCCTAGGATGTCTAGCACATAACAAATCAGAGTCAACTACGCATTACTGTTTTAGTATAACCCCTTTCAGATATCGCATCATCTTTATTTAATTGTACATAGTTAGCTACGCTATGTTAAATTAAACTCGTATGATGAAATCCCTGAACCAGTCATACCTAATGAGGAATACTGCCAAACGGTCATAGTCTAGGCCCACTAAATGCAACCTAGTTCAGTATAACCTTAGGCTCTGATACCAATCTGTAACACCCTCAAATTTGGGTTTGCGGAAGCTGTCGGGTCGGGTGTTACTAAATCAAATATCACAGCATAAGATATATAATGAACGACTCTAAATGAGACGTTTGAAAATAATTATACATTTACCCAAAAGAAAGTTTACAACGTTATAAGTTTAACAACAATTTCCAAATACATGATTTGGAAAATATAAAAGTAAATGCAGAGTTGTCCCAAATGTTTGAAATCATGCGACTCGAGCTAGCATAATCTTGTAGTAATCCTAATCCTGCTGGGCACCTGAGAACACATGCTAAAACAGGTCAGCTATAAAGCTGGTGAGTTCATAGGATTGTTAGTTGAAATCATAAAGTATAAATCTTGTATATTTTGGAAAAGTTATTCAGAATCCACGATTCTGATTTGTAGCAAATTGTAGTTGTAATTACCAATGTGTAATTCGAAAGTTTAGGTATCTAATACCTAAGCAATTGTAGTCCGTACCTAAGTACACAATAATTGAGGCATACCAATCCTGAATACCTATCTGGTATGAGTAAGTGTATAACGGGAGGCAATACCTGCCTAAATTGTAACCAAATAACTGTATGACCACGTCATATGATAGTAATTAATTGTAGTCCCGCAGAACTATATCGATTATGTGAAATATGGTGCATACAACAACCATCTGATGGTAGATCCGCAGATCTATGATTGTAATTGAGTGTCCGTTTACCCAGTTAGTATACGCTAACCCGGGCGTGTTGTATCGAGCTAACGGCCTCGCGTGGAAACTCCACCGACCCGTTCTTCTTGTGAACCCCGAGTATAACTCGCTGATCCATTGGTTGTATGTAAGTGCGGATCACGGCGCATAAGCCCGTGCCACATCGAGTGTATCGCTTTACCGCGATATCGTACTTGTGCCCACTGCAATACCGTGGCATCGTTTTGTGCCCACTTTACCGTGGCATCGTCATGATAGCTAGTCATGAGTGAAAATATGAGAGTGCCATTATGGCGTTGTTTTTGCAATTAATGTTTAAGTCAGCAGTACCACGACTGCCCGACTGAGTATATCGTATAGTTGTATGTAGATATTCATCAGGTGACACCCCCACGGTTGGATTACATCCTGAGCCGGGGGACCATCCCTGGTTGGATTACATCCTGAGCCAGAGTCGTCACCGGTTGAGTTGTATTGATATGAGGAATCTGTACTAACGTATGATAATATTGTATACTCCTAGCCTAAAGCCTAGCAAGTATATATATATCGAAGTCTTAGGGAAAATGTTCACTTAAGTCCAGTTCCCGTTCTAGTGATACTGAAGAATATCGACAGTTTTAGTTCCTAAAGAAAACTAAAACTAGTAATTGTATAGATGTTGTCTGGTGTAAGTAGAACTAACTAGTTCTAATGTATTCAACGATATTGTCCCGTGACAATATAGCCGAAAATTATGATAACTACATCAGTCATGTGTTGGTATTTGTTTTCCAATAGTCTAACAGGGTACGATTGCAACCTATCTAGGTCGAGTATTGATATTGTTCCAAAACAATGTTAAGGGTGTAATTCCTAAGTATTACACATTTCGTATTACATACAGTAATATAAGTAGTTGTGAATTATAAAAAAGTTGATAACATAATTCGAAAACAGTTATAGCGCATGTGTTTCACCCCGAAAACAGTAAAACAATTGAAAGAGTGGGGCTATGAAACTCACCTGAGGAGCTAGCGTCCTAATGTAGCGAGTCGTGTCGACAACAATCTCCTAGTGTCCTAAACACGAGAGATTTCGTATGTTTGTAAGTGCGGTTCGTCATTGATGATTCGTAATAATAATTTACGTTATTATTGGGTTTGAGTTTTCGTATACTTTATAAAGTATATTTGTTTTGAATATAAGTCGTATCATATTTAAATTGACCTTTGAAAACGTTTCCCGACACTTAGAAAAATAGGGATGTTTTCTGTTTTTAGCGACACTAGCATGCGTCACTTGATGGCTTGTAGCGACACTTAGGAAGTGTCGCATAAGATTGTGTATTCTGTTTGGTATGCGCCACTAGGATAGTGTCTTGTATAATATCATGCGTCACTTAAGAAGTGACGGGTTCCGTATAACGGCGACACTTAGGAAGTGTCGTATAAAATAGTGTCTGTGTAGTATATGCGTCACTGTTGAAGTGACGGTATAAGGTTCGAGTGACGCCATTTGTTTCTACTGAAAGTTGTGGTTTCTACTGAAGATAGCGACACTTGAGAAGTGTCGCATGTTTCTGCTGATAGTTATATAATTGCGTCACTATAGAAGTGACGGTATAATTGATTTAGCGGCACTCAGGTAGTGTCGCTATAGGGGCGACTTTTTGACATAGCGACACTTAGGAAGTGTCGCTACACTGTTTTTGGGCTGTGGGCGACACTTCCGTCTGTTCGACGGGTTTTCACCCAAAACCACGGATCGAAGCCAAAAACCACAAAATCGACAACAACAAACTTATATAATGATGATATATGATGATTTAAGTGTTATAAACACGAAAATAAAGATGGATCGAAGGTTTTCTTACCAAATGAAATGTGGATCCGAAAATGGTGAAAATGATGATGAAATCGGATGATGGTGATGATGAAGATGATGATGTTGCTGCTGATGATGACGATGGTGATGGTGGTGACGTGCGGCGGTGGTGATGATGGTCCGGTGGTGGTGGTATAATCCGAGAGAGAGAGAGAGAGAGAGAGATGTGAGGGTGTGTTTGGTGATGAAAATGAAAAGAGAAAGAAAATGGGAAGAGGGGAGGCCGGCTCACCTTTTTGGTGGGTTGGTTTCCCCCAATTTGCGGTATAAAATACCCGTGTTTTCGTACCCATTCGTAAAATAAATAATGTTTTTAATTTCGTAATATTTATTCGTATAATCAATAATGGTTTCGAGTTGGAACATTTTATAAAAATAAAATGTTCAAGTTTAAGTCGTACGAGTCGTTTTAGTTTTTACATATATCATTTTTAAATGATACGAAAGTATTTAAGTTTTATCCGGTTAAAATACGTTTTAAATAAAACGATTTATATTCTGAAATAGTTTAATACTTCCCGTGTAAATAACGTTTATTAAAAATAATAACACAATATTTAAAGTAATACGTTCTAAATATGATTGTTAAAGTTTAAATTGGACGCGAATTTTGACTTTTTGACCGGGTGTTACAAATAGCACTATACAAGAGTACAAATTAATCACGTGATTCACATATAGTAATGGCTTATCAAAATTGAAATCTAAATCGTAAATTACGTAATGATTTATTTGCATTCAGAACGCGTCTTTATCATAAATTCAGAATTTAAGTTACAGAGCGATTGAACGAATCAAAAAGGGATATCAATTACACCCAAGAAGGAGAAGTCCCAGAAGTTTATTGTATGAAGGATAATCGTGCATACCATAGAAATAAGGCTTATTGAAATCAAAATTGAATCTAAACCGTAAATTACGTATTTATTTATTGTATTCAAAATGTGTCTTTATCATAAATTCGGAATTCAGATTACGGAGTGATTGAATGAATCAATAAGGGATATCAATTATACCCAATAAGTTGTATAGAAATTTCGATTACTCGGTGATGGAATGTAGCCATGAATTTCTAGGAATTGAAAAATTAACTTATTGGGGCTTTTATCAGGAAAAAAATAAAAAAGATTGAATGAAAAGTTTGAATTATGTAAGAAATAATGAAGTAGTTATTAAGTTAAAATTACCCTAAAATATTTAGAGGGGTGATCTACAAATAAGAAAAAAACAAAGGATTTATATTGTAAATATAGAAGGGTGTATATTGCAAATATATGCGGGTATATTAGTCTTTTAATCACATAAAAATGAGATTAAGTATGTTATTAAGTAGATTAAGGGATCTTTATTGTTGATTCCCATCTAATGACTATTATTCTTATATGATTTTTTTTTATAATTAATATAATGAAATTATACATATCAATATTAATTAATTGATTGGTAAAACTATGAGTGTAATTCAGAGGGGCGGATACATCTTGAGAGGAAAAAAGAGCACACAAAAACAACTTCATTTTAAGACAAATTTGTAGGGGTATAATGCAATATTGTTAATATTCAACATTTTTCATAAGCAATATCGTTATAATGCAGTGAATCTAAGACGCAAATTTAAAAATCAAGAGTTAAAGATTGTTTATCTTTCCTATCCTCACTAAGCCACCACCATCCATTCTGATCTTAAACCTAAAACTAAATGTAAAATATTAAGAGTACATTATATTATACTTATGTAATTAACCGTAACGTCTAAAACTACATTTTATCAAATCATTATATTTATGTAGAGTTAATCATTTCAATTTGATATGATAAGATAGCAATTTTTATATTTATTAAAATCATTATAAATAATTGGTTAATTAACTTGTAGAGTAAGGTTAAAATGAGTACAACAATTTTTGGTGAGAATAAGAGAACCAATAGGAATGAGCCACGTGTTACTTTACTTTCTCTTCTTCAAATTTTTAAAAATTAAATATCTCTCAAATGGTAAGTCGAAAAATCATAAAAATTGCACCATAAGCGTTTTATTCTCTTCGATTAGAGATGTGACAAGGTATACTTTTGACGAACTTTTTTTTTTCGATTTTTTTGTGGGTTTTGAAATCGAGTAACACATGTGTTAGAAGCTGGTAACATATGTGTTACTCGCTGCTAACACATGTGTTATACGCTGGTAACACATGTGTTACAGGCTAGTAACACATGTGTTACCAGCGTGTAACACATGTGTTAGCAGCGAGTAACACATGTATTAACAGTAACTAATACATGTGTTAATAGCTACTAATTAGGTAAAGCCCAAAAAAAAGTTCGTCGAAAGTATACCTTGTGAGATGGCAAATCGAAGAGAAAAAAATGCTGATTTATATGGTGCAATTTTTCTGATTTTTCGACTTACCGTTTCGGAGATATTTAAGTTTAAAAAACATGGGGGAAAGTGAGCTTTGTGACACATGACACGTTCTAGTTGGTTCCTCCATTCACATCAAAAAATCCATTCTCATTTGAACCTTACCCCTTGCTAACTTGTAATCATGAGTATATATATATTAAAACACAAAATAAAGATTCCCTTTTAAAGAGATTCTGAAATTCTGATTTTACAAACTTAATTGACTAAAAGTCAAACACATATTGTAAAAAGAAACATGTAATTTTTTCATATTTGTATTCAAAAAGGAACAAAGAGAATGTATTGTATATTGTATATATACATAAAATTAAAACCATAAGTAGGGTTCTTGTTCGTCACAAAACATAGGGCTTTGCTCCATCTTATGTCGGCCATTATAAGCTCTCAGACAAAAATATATATAATATAATACTAATAATAATTCCTATACGTACGTACGTGTTTAATTTACTAATATAACCATTGATAAAAGCCACGTGTACGTCATGGAGAATTAGTGACGGCTTTAGGATTCGACATGTTATGAATAGGGCGTCGTCTTTTCACGTTTGCATAATCCATAGTGAAGTACTCATGAGTCGGGTCGGATCCTTCAATCCATTCATGTCTTCTTGTTCCTTTTGCTGCATGCACCATCACTTCTATCTCCTGTGATTTACCTATATGCAAACAATGTCATATATATATGCCAACAAATTAAAACGCATGTTTAACTAATGTGTATTACTACATTCGGTAAAATCCTCATACAAGTAAAAATGTGTCTTTCGTTACATAAGTAAGTAAAATCATTTGTACAACTTTTAGATGATCAATGGCGTACGACTAATTACTTTGTGAAAAGAGATCAATTTTTCTTTTAATATGTACCTTTGTTTCTGTAAATGTAGCATTTCTCTAGTGTTTAATTCAGCGTACGTTTAATTATCTGGTTCGGACAGGTTTATCCAACCTGCAGCCATTCGATCATTTTATGTTTTTCGGTGTGGTACGTAATTAAAATATACCCAAGTACATTGCATATTTTTTCAAATTCTTATTGATCGAACACTCCTAATAATTGAACACCACGTTAGTATGAACTTCTACGATAGTAGGGTTTCTCCGAGTAACGGGCTATGATCAGTGGCGGATCTAGACATTCAAGTTAGGCTATACACTATCTAAACTACGTCGTGTATAACAAGAACAAAATTGGTTTCTCAGATTTCATATTCGGGCTTTTTTCCTTCGAATTTGGGTTATTCACGAAGTTATTTAAGTTTAATTTGCTTTAAAATTTACTAAATATGACGTTTAGTACTCGTGAGGGTATTTGGTTCACATTAAAGTTATTCGAGTCAAAAAGAATAAACAAATACTTATACTATATCTAGTATTCTTCATCAACAATAAATAAGAGCAAAACTCACAAAGCATATCATTACTGATGAAATTTAACACCTTATAATTCCATTAATATTAATCACTAGCCCAAAACATGATAGATATTAACATGTTTATAAGGTAAAATTCTAAGAAAAAGCACATTCACAATTTTACAAGATATATACAAGAATAATGGGAATAAGGTAACATTTAGTCCTTTAGTTCCCACCTTTTTGTTAATTATATGTGTGCTTATTAACTATCCGACTCGATGAGTCGAATATTGGGAACTTTGAGCTCGATTGACTTGAACTCGACTCGAATTTGAAGATATACAAAGAACTATGTTCGAGCTCAAGTTCGAATAACTTGTAAATGTTTGAGTTTGAGTTCAAATTCGATGCTCGTTTAATACTTTAATATTATTTTAACAAACTAATTATCAAGTTCAAGTTGTTCGTTACGAATATCAAGTCGATAAACTTGTTCAAAAGTTCGACCTCAAACTCGTACTAATGTACTATCTCATTTATACGTGTTGTTCTGGGTTACAATCATATTGGTTGCACTTAAATAGAGTTTCTAAACACAAAATCTTTATACAAATCCAGCTCGTTGGGCTCGATTAGCACGTTTGACTAGAATAAAATGAGCATTCAAGCGAACCAAGTCGAATATTATCCTTTTTAGCTCAGTTCGTAAAATTAACCGAATATTAATTTTCATTTGATGAATTGAATTTGACTTGAATTGCTGGAATCATTAACCCCACTATTTATATGTTTTAGATTTAAATCCATGTTTTATACATGTATTAATTATATTGTAACGCCTAAATTCAAGTAGATGTTTTAAACATTGATTCTTGACGTTGTCTCTGCTTTTTAAGGAGGTGAATTGAATTTCATGAACAAGGGTATCACCATAAATTTATTGGGTATGCACTCTTAAGGAAGTATATTAGAAAAGGCTTAAAATTAATTTTTTTTACATAACAATTAGGACTTAAGGGTATGCAAGTGCATACCCTTAAGTGTTAGTAAGTCCGCCACTGGCTATGATGAATTGACTAATCAATTACCTGAAGATTCTTTAATTTTCTCACTTTGAGACGACAAACCCTTAGCTTCATAACCTTCTACCTGATTAGTACAAAGAAAAATGGTTAAATGTATAAAAACATGGATTGTAAAATTTGAGGGGACTTCGACTAGTTAAATTAACACTGTTTGTAGGTAAGCTTGTGCTAAGTATTTCAAATCTACCTTTCTATAGCTCATTAACTTTCTTGGAAGTCCATGATGATCAAGATGGTAGTCATTAGCTGCACAAAATATAGATATTAATCGAACTACTACCTTGAAGAGAATGAACTAGATCGAGATCAAGATAGAGACGTAAACTTATACTCCGTACCTAATTCATGGGAAGGTTGGAGTTGACGAGCATGGATATAAGCAGCATTAATGGTCAGCAAAAGCGAGAGAGTAACACACAACATGGTAACTTTAACTACACTCATCTTCTTGACTTGCTCTACACGTAATTAACAGATCGATCAATACGTAGCTAGTACTGTACGTATATCTGTTCTATGGGTGTGTTTGGCAGAGGGAATGTGTTAAGAAAAAGTTTCCCTTTCCTAGCTTTATTCTCTTAGAAAGTTGTTCTAATAGAGTTATACAAGAATCTCATGTGTTCTATATATATACACATATTCAAAGAGTGAGAAAGGATACACAAAGCACAAAGTCGAGAGTTTCAAAATCCATATTTATGGAACTCTTTTTAGGGAAAGGAGGCTTCAATTAACAATGGAGGTATTTGTGCTATTTTGTCACCATATTTCTTGGTAGGGTTGCTGGCTATTTTTATATCAAATTTAAACACAGACATGCATATCCATAGCCCACCAAATTGTGAATGGTGTTCTAAAAGGTTTTATTAATTTATTAATTACTTAAATGGCCAACACTTTTCAAATTTGGCATTAACAAATGCTAACCACCTCATTGTGTTCCTTTTATTGCGTTTCATTTTTTGTTCATGTTTAATCATGTCTATGTGGTAACCATTTCTTTAATATTTTTGAATGGTTTCTTGTGGGGTTATTTGGGTACAAGTGAACTCTTGGACGAAAAACCAAATTCAGGCGATATAGAGACCAACGTTGATTAAGTATTCGATACCTTATGTATAACAAAACGGGATACTGTGACACCCGGTCAGAAAGGGCAAAAATTTCGCTCCTAATTTAAACCTCAATCACAAGTACTTGGTACGCATTAATACAAAAGTATTCAAGTATTATATATATATATATATATATATATATATATATATATATATATATATATATAGTTGGGGGATCTAAAAAGAAGATAAATTTTATGGAGAATGGGGAGAAGGAATCCTGACCAATCATTTCATTTTTCGGTCAAAGGGTATTTTAGTCCTTTGTAATTTGGTTATTTAATTTAATAGAATTTAAATTATATGCATTGAAGGTGGCGGTTTCATATATCACGAAGGTTGCTCCAACATTTTAGGAAAGTATCAAAAAAGATATTCACAATTCATATACAACACTCCATTGATCCACGTATTTTGTTTATAATTCATAGAAAATTATATTTCATCGGTGCATATT
Source organism: Helichrysum umbraculigerum (assembly GCA_949592205.1). Taxonomy (NCBI): domain Eukaryota; kingdom Viridiplantae; phylum Streptophyta; class Magnoliopsida; order Asterales; family Asteraceae; genus Helichrysum; species Helichrysum umbraculigerum. The sequence continues at coordinate 53,513,851 of CATIUR010000004.1, forward strand.
CAAATTCGTGGCGTAGTCTAATACTATCAAAAATCTATAAAACGATTGCTGCGATCGAATTCCTAATTTATATTGAACAAGTGCCTGTGTCGTTTTTTGGGAACAATTCGTAAGTTTTTTTTATTACTCTTTGATTTACGGTGAATCGGAATGGCGAACGGTGATCAAGTGATGGAACTTGTAGATAAGTATTCAACGGATGAATCCGATGATATTGTTAGCACAGCTGAAGCCAGTAAGTTTGTTCCATTATGTTTTGTAATTTTTGTACTACCGGTTACGTTGTGTTGTTGTTGAGATTTCGTTTCGTTTAATTATGTTTTTTTGCAAAATGCAAGTAGTTGTTGCACATTTTTGTTATGGATATTCATGTTTTGGTAGTTAACCATGTTCATCGATCAAAAATGACGTTGATTCAGTAACCATCAAGAGTGCTTCGTACAAATAAACACATCTATAGTATGGTAGCATATTTGTTGACACTTTCGTTTGATTCATTTATGTATTCTGAGCGGTTTAAACATTTTAAACAGGCAGTGGAACGTTGACGAACACAATATCAGTTGGTGTTATGCATGTCTCCCCGGAAGGCGTACCATATTGGGTGTCCGATGTTCCCGATGATACCGAACCAGCGATTGGAATGTCCTTTGCCAATATAGACGTGGCTTATGAGTTTTACAAACAATATGCAAGACAAGCTGGTTTTCCATAAAAAAAATCAGGCAACAATAGAAACAGTCTAGCGATTGATGAACCTTCGTCCTCTTCCGAGTAGGCGCTTTTTTAAAAAAAGAACTTTGTGTACACTTTTATTTGTTCCTTTTGTGGCATCTACTTTGTAAACCTTTGGTTGTGGTTTATAAACTTTATATAATGTACCTTTTTGTTGCACATACAGTTTAGCCTTGTTATTTCATGGTTTCGGTTACCTTACCATTTGATCTAGACTTTCAAAAATTTTAGGCGGACATTATCCCCCTTTGTTCCGTTACTTTATTTTTTTCGTTCATCTAGTATATCCATTGAATTAATTCGTTTAAATTATTCATTTTGTTATCACATTGATTGAATGATTCTTCATTTAAAAAATCATGATGCAACAAAACCTATACTATACGTAATCATGACCATACGATGACCAAATAGCCACAGCACATTGATTCAGTGATACAACATACTGATTCAGTTCTTTTCACAGTTTAGCTTAAGTGAAGTAACACATTGATTCAGTCATTTGGCATCTTTGATTCGGCTACGTCATTGAACCACACAATAAACCCCGTTTCGTTACAACTCAAATTACAAATAAATAAATTGCATCTTACAAAGTTTATGCTTCCAGAATACAAACAACCCAAGATTTTAGAAAATCAATTAAAATTTTCAGCAAGTTCCATTACATATGGGAGTTACCGATGTAATTGAATGATCCATATATTATAGAATAGCTGCGTGAGTTAGTTACAACACCAAATTCGCTAGCTTTGGCAACTATGCTACAGCATAATTACATTATCACGACGCAACATTAGCTGAACTAAGCTTAAGCATAACCATACCATGACCAAAAACACACAGCACATTGATTCAGTGACGCAACATACTGATTTAGTGATTTCACAGTTTTGCTTCAGCAAATTAACATATTGATTCGTTCATTTTGCATCTTTGATTCAGCTACTGCATTTAACCACATGATGTAGACATTTTCCGCTACAACTCCAAAAAACACAAAAATTAACAGCACTTTACCAATCTTAACCATAAATTTTATAAAATCAATTAAGAATTCCATCAAATTCCATTACATTTGGGTTTCTACCAAACACAGTATTCTTTAAAGATTAATCAGTGGTAAAAAATAATCAAACTATGCGCCACCTTGCATAGTTCTAACACAACATCAATCGCCAAAGACCGCCAGCCTTGTATCTCTTATACGTAGCCTAATCCCAACCGATGCCTTTCTTCCTTTTTGGCCTTTTTCCTCACACTTGGCGGTCACTTTTTGCCGGGCATCTCCCCTCTTACGCCTTTTACTTATCAACTCATTCGGAGCGGGTGGCATGAAATCGTCGTCTGAATCAGCATCATATAGTTGGGTCTTGCCTGAAATAGTATTAAAAAAACCATGAATTATGATAAGCCATACGTATGGACTAACCAAGTATCTAAGAAGTCCTGTGAATCTGCATTTATTATAGTAAGACACTAATAATAATTTGATCTTTCATTCATTTAAGGGATTATTGTCTATGAGGTCGTTGGTTCATAGCATCATAAGTTTGATTCATCAAACAATGTTCCTTGCTCCACACAAACATATAAGTGATTCAATTGCTTTACAAGTACCAGTCAAGCTAACCCTTTCATCAGACTACTCAATTTCTAATCGACAATCCAGATACACATACATAGTTGTTTATAAAAACTTTATAATCAAACCCACGGTGAATTACGAGTTAATAATCTATTGATCAAAAAATGCTAAACCGCTTTGTTAACGCATATATCAAACACAATCCTAAATAGACAGTCGATAATCATTATATAAATGATTCAGCATAACGATTTATCACTGGGAAAAAGTGATTAAAACACTTTATGCAACCAAAATAACTTTCCCAAATTCGATAAACTATACATTAGATTCACTACAAACATGTATCGCTAGCTTTTATGCTGTTTTGATTTAGTTTTATATACCCCTACAAAACCCCCAAATCACGCAATGTTTATAGAAAAAACTGAAATGTCGAATCATCCATTCACCAACAAAAACAATACAAACATCACAAAAGGGAAAAGTTTACCTTTCTTGCTCGTTTGTGCAATGTTTTTTCCCGTCACCATTTTTCCGACTAACACCCACAAGAATGAGAACCTATTTCTTCTCGAACTAAACCGTGATTCAGTTCTTTCGATTGCCGCCCCAATAAAACGTTAAACTCGTGATGCTTGTCTGCTTCGTCTCAATTTTGCACTCACAATTAGGGATTTCGATTTTCTGGGCCGCCGATCGCGTTGGAAGAAATTTGATTTTGATCGGTTATGGTTTCCATGCTAACCGACCCTTTCTTTTATTTTTAATTAAATGTGATTCATTTCCATTTTTATGTGTTTCTAAGTAATGGACGAATATGCCCCTCACACTTCAAATTTTCTAAGCAAACCCATTGACTGATCTCAGCCATTGAATCAATGATCTGATGGCTAAGAATGCTTCTCCACCTTCTCCATTTTAAAACTCTTCTCCCTTGATCCCAATCCTATATATATATATATATATATATATATATATATATATATATATATATATATATAACCCAAAAATGATTATTTAATAAGCACATATAAATCAATCTGAAAGAACTCGAAAGTACAAACGCAAACCTTGGTGACAAACTTTTATAAATAATGTATTATTGTTAAAAATAATAATTATTGACTCGGATAAAAGTTAAACATATTTCGTCCTATTCAAAAACGTGTTCTATTTGATTGAGACCACGCGGAATCAAGTTATATTTTATAACTCAGCTAAAGTATTTTTATAAAATATTCAACTTAAAAATGTTTCGAAAATACATTTATAAATTTCTTGAGATTAAATATAAAACGTATCGAACGCGAACTGAAACAATGCAAAACGTGCCCAAAAGTCAAAAATAATAAAAATAATATTTTTCTCATTCATGATAAAGTATTTGGAGAAATACCTCAAAATAAATTTACAAATATTAAATGTAAATTTGCGTATAATTGGACACGTGTACGAAATTAACGGGCTAAAAACTTAAACATATACTTCGAACTAAAAATATCGGGGGACACATACTATTATACCCGACCCAAAACCGTTGGGAAACTTAACTCGGTTGATAACTTATATACATATACACCCTCCGTCTCAAAAACACGCACACACAATCACACCAAACTCAAATTATTGGAGACTCCTGTTCCTCATCTTCAATCGGCAGTGAGCAAGAGCAGAGCAACAACCTAACAATTCCATTATTATTTTCAAACTAATAACACTAAACAATAAGGGTGTGTTTAGATGTAGAAAAACATAGGAGTTTTCCATAAAATTTTTCTAAGAAAAGTGAAAAAGTAGAAAATGCGTTCAAAATGGGGTTTTTCTAGAAAAGTTTTCATAGAAAATAGAAAACTCAGTTTTCCATGTTACAAGGGGAAGTTGGAAAACCACCACCCCCACTTTTCTAAAATTTTCCACTTTTTTCCTTTATAACACTACCTCCACTTTTCTAAAATTTTCCAAACTCTTCTAACCTTAACTAGTTTTACAAAATAGAAAATACAACTACATTTGAACACATTTTCTAAATTTTCTTCATTTTTCTAGAAAATGAAAACTCTTCTCATTTCTTAGAAAATTAGAGAAGGAAAATTGTGAAAAATTTTCCACAACTAAACGCACCCTAACATTTTTCATCATCATCCTTTGTTCTACTTCACTATTGTAACATCCTCGAAATGGACCTAGTTGTTTATATATTATTTCTTGATTTAAATATGTATTTAAACGTGTTTGGAAATAATATTGTTTGAAATAGTTGAAATAATTGGAATATGAGTCGAATATTCCAATGTGATAAGTAAATTATTAATTGTTGTAAATTAATATAGCTGACGGTGCAATAAAATGTTTGAACTCGCAAATGGTTTTCGGGTTCCGGACAATAGATTGAGATGGGGTATTAAATTATACCCGTATATTGAAGGCGGTTTAAGTTGGGCCGACTTATATATCACTTTCCATTTAAGGAAAGTTTCATATGAAACTTCAAAACTCACATAAACCTTATGAAATCCAAATCAGAAACTTGAAACCTACGAATTGGAGCTATGATTGATTCTAGTTTCACCATTATTATCTTTCAATTCAGTGTTCTTCAATTGAGAGGTAAGTTTGAATCGAATCAAATAGTTTATAAGTTTTGAATTGATTGATTTGGATTGAAAAACATGAATTTGATGTTAGAACTTCGTTATAACTGTTGCATATTGATTATGTGAAGTTATTAGGTGTTTAAAACAGTTAGAAATCGAGTTTGGGCGATTTGGGTATTAAAATCGCGAATTAGGGTTTGATCAGGGATGAAGATGAGCTGAAAAAGGCTCAAACGCGATCCCAGAACCCTAGCCAGGATCACGTTCGTTAGTTATAAAAGGAATCGGACGAGTTTTGTTCTTGGGAACGCGATCCCAAGAATTTGTTCGGATCGCGTTGCTTAGTTATAATTTGTCACAGAATTAAATTACAAAGAGGAACGCGATCCCACCATTGTTTTCTGGATCGCGTTTGTTATTTGAAAATGCATAAGTGTTTAGAAGGTGATGTTTTTAGCGACACTTGAAATTGACAAATTTTCATTAACTCGGATTGGGTTGAAATTTACATGGTGACTCGAAAACGGCCCAATGATCAAAGCTCTATTCTAAGAGTCTAGATGATTTTTGGCCTTTCGGGGTCGTTTAGGGGTCGAAAATGGCATTTTACTGTTTTTGGACCTTAATTCGGGACTTTTTGATTATGTTCCGAATTGAACTTTTGTTGCTGTGATCTTAGGGATCACTTGATACATGTAATTATGTTATGATTGTGTAACGATGTTAATTACATAAGTATTATAAGTTGATACAAGTTACTAACTCATTGTTTATTGATTGTATTCTCAGATGTGTAGAAGGCTCAGTAATATTAGACTTCTGAGCTTGCAGCTGAGGTGTCGGTGAGTGGATCTGTAACCTCAGTGTGATTTAGTTGTAATGATTTGATTTACAACCAGTAATTTATAGTATTACTTTGATATGATACATCTGTAGAGATATCTTGCCATGATAGTTTAATTAGTTGCTTACTTGGCTGATTGTGCTAGTATGTAAGATTTTGAGGTCAACTTGATTTGATGGTTGGACTTGTTGTTATTGTAGACGACAGGAGATCTCGGAAACTTGAAATGTTGGTTTAGAGATCTAGGTCGTGTGTGATTGACAACAAGTTATCGGTAATTCTGTATGGGCCAATACAGATGATTGATAAGAGTTCCTTGAGTACCAAACCGGTATTAGGGTGTCTCAGGGACCACCGATCCTCATGATGTTGCGTGTATGACATTGATTGGATGTTGAGTGATTGATTGATTTTCTGTTTATTGTTAATTGATGTAAACAGATTGTTATGCTAGGTTGGACTGTTGCTTATAGTTTCATTCACTTAGCTTTATGCTAACCCCACCACAGTTCTTCCTGCAGGTTAAAATAGATGGGACTTATTGGGCAGGGCAGGAAGTGTTTGACTGGATGGAATGTTTGACAGGCTGCTACTCTGATGTTATTTTGATAATTATAGAAATGTTTTTAATAACACCCAGTGTGTTGAAATGTCTTATACTTTGAATTGAAAAAGTTTATCGACATTTTGAGTACATTGATAGTATGTTTTAAATATACGCTTCCGAGTCGCAAATATTATATTAAATGTTTATAATTAACGAGGGGTGTTTTAAGTTGGTATCAGAGCAATAGTTTGGGTGAATTGGACATGACAGAATGTTCAATCCTAAACTTTGATTGAGTTGAGTCAAACATTCCAGTGGGTGCGGGTTTAGTTGATTAGTGAATGTGTGAGGAAGTGATGGGTTGAATATGTACTAACTCTTAACAAGTTGTGAAGTTGTTGTTTTGATTGCAGAGATGAATTCTTGGCTTAAGATTTGTCAGGTAATCTTCGATAAGCCTATGTTAATTTACATTAACTTGAATTGTTTACTCTGTTATGTTGAGTAAGCTTTGTTGTAAAGTTAATTGAGTCAGACTGATATGATTTCCCAGTTTTGAGTCAACTAATGATTGTTATAGGATGACATGAGGATAGAGGTATTGAATGGGATACTCATTGTGGTGATTATTTCTGATTGAATTGAAAATGCAGAAATGTGATTAAATAAGTAGATAGAGAGTTGATTAAGGTTTTAGCAAGATTTATGTTAGAACCTAAGGAGTGTCTTTATTGGTGAGACGAAGATAATTGATAGCATTATGTTAATGGATTGATCACAAGGTGTGATCTAAATCCTTGTTAAGGAATGTTGTGTCATTTGATTGGAGGATGACTGCTATTTGAGAAAATATGTGTTTATGTGGCTATATGATACGTTTTGATTATAGCTAAACAGTTGATCTAAACCAAGATGAATAGGTTTATGAGAAAAGTAGAAAATAATAAGGTGAAATTGATTTGGGAAGTGATAGATCTTTCTAATCAATTGTAAATTAATAAATGAAATGTTTTATAGTAACATGATTGAGTAGGTTTGTTGTGACAGTGATGCTTGATGGTATAGCATATGTCAAAATGATGATAATTAATTAAGATGTGTCCTGAATTTGGAGGTAAATAGGGACATTGATTAGTGTTAAGTATTGAAACAATGATGATGAGTTATCATGTGTTTGAGGTTTCAGATAAGTGATATACTGAGTAATTCAGTGTTGAATATTAGAACATTGTGTGTATGTGAAATGGCTTGCATATGTAAGGTAAAATATGTAAGTAGTAAGCTGATTTTGAGTATGTATCAGCTGTTAGAAACTATTAAATAGATGTTGATTGATTTGAAATCATAAAGTATTAAATATTTATGAGATAAGAGTAGATCACATTGATAATTATAATGTAGAGTAGCCTGAGAATGGATTGTGAAGAACATAATCTTGCAACGCCTGATCACCGTTGTTATATTATGTTGTGTCACATGAACTTGTTGAGGCTACTTGGTATAAAAGAAATGTAGTGTGATTTTGGAAAGTTGAACATGAAAGTGTGCTAAAAACGTTTAAATATTGTTTTGATAAGGAAACGATCAGTGATGGGACTGTGACATGTAGACTTTGAGGATGTAAGTGTAAATAATATTTGTCATTGATAAAGGTTTTGATGATAAACCTAGTTGACTAATTTGATGTTGTTGAAAATATAGTTGTGACTGATTGTGTCAAATTGTCCATAGGTGGAATTGTATAGTGTTTAAATGAATCACTATTTGGTATCTGGATTGTATGAAGCCAAAGTTGATATTGTCTTGCTTGAGGAATTCCTAGCATTATTGAATGTAATAATGTGAAGTTTATGTTTGAAAGTAAACATAAAATATGAAATGACTTGTATAGAGCCAAGACTGATGTAGGTTGTTTCTGTCCTTGTGAAGGATTGATAAGATTATTGAAAGTAATAATTTAAATAATATGTTTGAAAGTAAACATATAATATAAAATGGTTTGTTGGGAGTTAACTTGATGGTATGTTAACTTTGAAGGTCAAACCATGAATAGAGAATTGTGTATAAAATTAATTGCTTGTGATTGGTTTGAGTTTGGGTCAAACTTGAGAAAAGCAGTTAGAGAGTTTTATTGATTTGTTGATTGAAATCAAAGTTGACATATAGTCAACTGTGTGTGTTGAAATAGTCTAACCTAGATTGAAATGTTATGATTGTGTGGAATGTGATTGAATTCCTTGATTAGTCAAAACATGTTGAAATGGGTCATTTAAGATCCAAAGGAGATAGATGAATTGTTTAAGTTTGTGAAACTTGATTATTACTTAAAGCTAGTATTAAGTAATCGAAATATTGTTAATTGTAATTGAGTATTCAATTAAGTAATATTGGATATTTGAGCTGAATATATGTTAAGGAATTATACAGATGTGAAGTCACGTTATGATATGACAGTTATAATTTGTTGAAAGGTGCAAATTAAGTTACATTGATTAGAATTGTGATAAGAAATTTCTTACCAGTGTATGAGGCTTGTGATGATAGCTTTGATTGGGTAAGAATGTAAGATAAGAAATAATTGAAAGTTATTATTAATAGTGGCATAAGTTGATTGGATACCTTATGGTGAGTTACTTAAGTATTGAAAGAATTGAATGGATTCTTTAGTTAATTGTTGATTGTATACAAATGAAGTAAGTGATAAAGTAGTAAATTGGAATTAGATCCAAATAAGAAATGATATGAAAGGATATCTGGAAGTTGAATTGTTTAAGTTATATACAAGTTGGTAAGTATATAAGTGAAACATAGAGTTGTTGATTGATAATTGTTCCATGTCCTGTGGTATGGATATATGATGATTGGTAATAATGTGAAGGCTTGATAAAAACTTTAACAGTCTGAATGGCCTAGGATATGGAATTAAATGGAATTGAGGTGTAAGTGTCCATTTTAGAGAGTTGCCTGAAATTGTGTATGTATGTGTGGTATACATGAAAATAAATGGCAGGATGAATTTTAATAGAATGAATTAAAATATGCCATAAGTTGTGTAAAGTTAGTTAATTGTGATTAACTTGATGTAGATTTTGTTAGAAGTGTGTTGAAAAGTAGCACATTGTGATATTATGATGCTTGACCTGTAGTATCATAATATTGATTAATGTTAACTTAGCTGCTAGATTGATGGAATTTAGTACTAAGTGATTGGGTGATTAAAGTCATATAAATTCTAAAAGCTTGTGATTAGTAGCTTAAGATTGTAAAGTAATTAATTGGTTGCTATGATAAGATTATGGATGTCTTACCAGTTTAAGTAATATATGAATTCTAACTTGATGGTTAGTTAGATTTTGAAAATAAATAGTAAGTATTGATAAGTGTACTGAAATATATAATCATTAGTGCTGTGATTATTGAGTGGACAACTGTTGTTGTTGACAATTGATAGGTTGTAATAAAAGGAGTTACAAGCAGAAATAAGTTAATGTAGAGGTTGATTGAATGTAGGTAATATTTGATTTTAGTACTTTTGTTGATTAAGCAAAGTACCTGTTGATTGTGGTTTTACCTACTGAGTTTGACCTCTGCTTTGCTTATTAAGGTGATATGAATCTGAATTACTTTTAAGTAAATTGAAATGATATGTGAATATGATTGGGTATTCAAAAGAGTATAGGTATGAAACTTTTGGATGAAAAGTTGACCTAGATTTGAATTTCAGATCTTTGATGGTAGAGATTTAAGATTATGATTTGTATATTAGGCTGATTGTTAGTTGTGAACTGAAATTAACTTTCAGTGTTGTTAAGTGTGTTGTGGTTCTATAACCACTGTTATTGTTATTGTTTCTGTTTTATTATTAACAGTGATGAACACTGAGAATAGGTTAAAGATTTTAGCATGTTGCTAATTTCTGGTTGCATAGACCTATTAAGTGATGTTAGGTTTCACTTGTTGAAGTAAGTGTTTGTCTATAAGATATATCTAATTGATGATATTGATTAGATGCACTGTATGTGTGCGTAGGAAAAGACAGAAGCATGTACATTTAGATATGTGCATGTGGAAAGAATTCAAAAATTCTAAGTATAGTTGTAAGTTGCTATTGAGGATTAATGTATGATAAGATATATGTGATTATATCACATTAGTCAGACTGATAGATGTTAGATTTCGGGGACGAAATCTCTTTAAGGGGGGGAGAGTTGTAACATCCTCGAAATGGACCTAGTTGTTTATATATTATTTCTTGATTTAAATATGTATTTAAACGTGTTTGGAAATAATATTGTTTGAAATAGTTGAAATAATTGGAATAGGAGTCGAATATTCCAATGTGATAAGTAAATTATTAATTGTTGTAAATTAATATAGCTGACGGTGCAATAAAATGTTTGAACTCGCAAATGGTTTTCGGGTTCCGGACAATAGATTGAGATGGGGTATTAAATTATACCCGTATATTGAAGGCGGTTTAAGTTGGGCCGACTTATATATCACTTTCCATTTAAGGAAAGTTTCATATGAAACTTCAAAACTCACATAAACCTTATGAAATCCAAATCAGAAACTTGAAACCTACGAATTGGAGCTATGATTGATTCCAGTTTCACCATTATTATCTTTCAATTCAGTGTTCTTCAATTGAGAGGTAAGTTTGAATCGAATCAAATAGTTTATAAGTTTTGAATTGATTGATTTGGATTGAAAAACATGAATTTGATGTTAGAACTTCGTTATAACTGTTGCATATTGATTATGTGAAGTTATTAGGTGTTTAAAACAGTTAGAAATCGAGTTTGGGCGATTTGGGTATTAAAATCGCGAATTAGGGTTTGATCAGGGATGAAGATGAGCTGAAAAAGGCTCAAACGCGATCCTAGAACCCTAGCCAGGATCGCGTTCGTTAGTTATAAAAGGAATCGGACGAGTTTTGTTCTTGGGAACGCGATCCCAAGAATTTGTTCGGATCGCGTTGCTTAGTTATAATTTGTCACAGAATTAAATTACAAAGAGGAACGCGATCCCACCATTGTTTTCTGGATCGCGTTTGTTATTTGAAAATGCATAAGTGTTTAGAAGGTGGTGTTTTTAGCGACACTTGAAATTGACAAATTTTCATTAACTCGGATTGGGTTGAAATTTACATGGTGACTCGAAAACGGCCCAATGATCAAAGCTCTATTCTAAGAGTCTAGATGATTTTTGGCCTTTCGGGGTCGTTTAGGGGTCGAAAATGGCATTTTACTGTTTTTGGACCTTAATTCGGGACTTTTTGATTATGTTCCGAATTGAACTTTTGTTGCTGTGATCTTAGGGATCACTTGATACATGTAATTATGTTATGATTGTGTAACGATGTTAATTACATAAGTATTATAAGTTGATACAAGTTACTAACTCATTGTTTATTGATTGTATTCTCAGATGTGTAGAAGGCTCAGTAATATTAGACTTCTGAGCTTGCAGCTGAGGTGTCGGTGAGTGGATCTGTAACCTCAGTGTGATTTAGTTGTAATGATTTGATTTACAACCAGTAATTTATAGTATTACTTTGATATGATACATCTGTAGAGATATCTTGCCATGATAGTTTAATTAGTTGCTTACTTGGCTGATTGTGCTAGTATGTAAGATTTTGAGGTCAACTTGATTTGATGGTTGGACTTGTTGTTATTGTAGACGACAGGAGATCTCGGAAACTTGAAATGTTGGTTTAGAGATCTAGGTCGTGTGTGATTGACAACAAGTTATCGGTAATTCTGTATGGGCCAATACAGATGATTGATAAGAGTTCCTTGAGTACCAAACCGGTATTAGGGTGTCTCAGGGACCACCGATCCTCATGATGTTGCGTGTATGACATTGATTGGATGTTGAGTGATTGATTGATTTTCTGTTTATTGTTAATTGATGTAAACAGATTGTTATGCTAGGTTGGACTGTTGCTTATAGTTTCATTCACTTAGCTTTATGCTAACCCCACCACAGTTCTTCCTGCAGGTTAAAATAGATGGGACTTATTGGGCAGGGCAGGAAGTGTTTGACTGGATGGAATGTTTGACATGCTGCTACTCTGATGTTATTTTGATAATTATAGAAATGTTTTTAATAACACCCAGTGTGTTGAAATGTCTTATACTTTGAATTGAAAAAGTTTATCGACATTTTGAGTACATTGATAGTATGTTTTAAATATACGCTTCCGAGTCGCAAATATTATATTAAATGTTTATAATTAACGAGGGGTGTTTTAACTATCATCTTCATCATCGTCTGAGCATCATCATCATCACAGCACTATATTCATCATTTTTTTTCATATTCATTGTAAGGAAACAACCTCTTTTTGTACTCATTTTTCGTTATTATAACTAAGTATAAATGTTTGTGAAAGATTTAAAATGAAAAACAAGCTAAATCAAAGTAAAAGGAAATATTGGTGATGATGATCAGGAACCAAAATTATACTCTGTACATAAATTGGCATGTATACAAGTGAAATAAATAGGTAAAAATTTCTTGAATGAAGTTATATTTTTTTTTATCTATAACATTAGTAAAAGAGACAGCTCGAATCATAACAAAAACTTGTTTTACTTATTGGGTTGAAAAACTGGATAAATCATAAACACAGAGCAAGAACACGGACTGAGAAAAGTGAACCGATCGGGTGGAAAATCCCAACCGATCGGCTGGGGAACCTGAGCCGTACGGCTCAATAAACATATCCGAACGGCTATGTAAGGGAGTTAGCCGTATGATCAAGTTTACATGTATCAAATGATTTCCATTTTGGTTACCTTCCATTTTTAGCAAGGTTAATAATAAATTATTAATTAACTAACATTAATATTTTTATTACCATTAATTTTATATATATATATATATATATATATATATATATATTCGGATAAATATATATCCACGACGGGACAAACGAGTACAACCAAATTTTTGTAAATAATACTACTAAGAGTACACGACAACTTTTGGGACCATTAATATTTATAAACTGGATGAATGACTACGAGTTAAGCGTATTGTTTGGGACATTATTTCATATATATATAACGACTAACTTTATTTAATTATATATATACACATACATATTTACGAACAATGATAAATGTTATATATATATAAATATATATAACTTGTGTCGATGAACGAATATTTTTCGAACGAATGGAACTGCGTTTTACAAATGAACAACGTGTTCAACTCATTAAGTTTATATAAATATATATATGCAACGAACTTGGAACGCGTTATATATATATATATATATATATATATATATATATATATATATATATATATATATGTATATATGTATATATGTATTATATATATGTAAGTATATATGTATATGTAGATATACATACACATAAATAACGACACAACTCGAAATACAAATGTTTTGACTCTAGAGACACTAATAATTCTCAAAGTATCATCACCAACGAATCGTACACATTTCAACTCAAACGATCTTTCGAAACAAATGAACTATTAACATAGTTTGATGCTAAGTCAATCACTTATATTACCGTCTCTTGCATTTAGGACGTTAGAGACTATACTTGGGCTTAAGCTTTGCTAGCACTCACATACCGAGCCCACGAGGTGAGTCTCACAGCCCCATTTTACCGTTTTTACTTTGGGGGAGATGCATTACTTGTTTTACTTGAATACCTGTACAAACTCATTGTTTTAACAACTTACCGACTTACACTTATTGTGATTATCGACTTATACTTACTGTCTTACCGACTTATAAACTCACTATTTTACCGACTTATAAGCATACTACTTGACCGACTTATACTTACTAGTTTACCAACTTACAAACTTATTGTTTTACAGACTGACTGACTTTATAGACATACTACCTTACATGCTTTACCAACTTACAGACTTACAGACTTACTGATATACTGAAGTGCTTGAGTTACGTTTTAATCCAATGAAGTCCTCTGAATCATAGTTGTTAATTATAGGATAAGCGCGAGTTTTAGTATATGGATCCATATGGGACTAACAATCCCCGCCCGGGGTAGCACGCACTACCACGAACCGTTCTCGTATAAACGGGCGTTTCTTACTCGTTCATATGAGTGTTTTTGGATTAGCACTCACGGGGGAAAATTACCTGGTACTTGGTTGTACCTTACAGACTTGTTAAGCTTCGACTATGATGGCTCATGGCAAAATATATCTACCCTATTGCATTCGTGCAATCATTACTCACCGACTTATTGTATTCGTGCAATTAATGCTTACCGACTTATTACATTCGTTAAATCATCATTTACTGTCTTATTGTATTCGAGCAATAAATTACTTACTGGATTGTGTTCAAAGTTCTATTACTATTACTACAAACCTGTGAGATTCACCAACTTTTTGGTTGACCTTTTTAGTGATGCATTCTCAGGTACACAGCAACAGTAGGGTGCCAAGTAGGATTGCCTACTAGCTCGAGTCGCATGCAATATATATATGTAGATTTACTTGTATTATCTTTTGTATATTGGTTTTGTATTTAGAATCTTCAGGATCATTTGCGAACTCGCTATTAATGTAAACTTATGACCTAAACTATGTAACTACTTTTGTAAAATGTATAAACGTCTCATGTAGAGTCGTTTGCTTGTATCTTTGAGCTTTGATTACTTAATTAGTCGCACCCAAATGATCGCTTCCGCAAATCATGAAATCGGGGGTGCGACAAATATGATAGTTGGTTAATTTCCCCACTCAATTATATAAGTCGAGTTCATAGGATGTTATTTTGGTTGTCAAAAAGAAGGCCGATATACTAGGGTGAAGACATTTTGTTCGTAAGGGTGTCTTTTGGAGCTTATTTGACAGGCTGCTTAGCTTATTGCATTGGCATTAGCATAAAACTAAAAGCTCCTTAACGTGCTTGGGCTTTATTAGGCAACTAACTTATACACCTTTTTGAAGGGTGAATAAGCTAAAATACCCGAAGCCTAGTTTTCTTAACAGCTGACTCCATTCTTGAAAAGCTTAACCAAACGCCCCTTTAGTTTCCCCTTAGAAGTCATAGACTCATAGTCAAACATTTGTTTGAAATATCTACTTTATTCATCTTTGGTATACATTGTGAACCTGTGTTTTCTCGATATATATTTATGTAAGATTGAAGGTGGTAAAATCAATCTTATGTACTAGAACATTAATTTGCTCTGTAACAGTCTCATGTTCTGCTCTCGAATCAAAACTTTATAATTGACAAACTAATGTGATTGTGAGACATATGCACTCGTTGAACACTATTGGGAGAATAGCGGTGTGAACATTTGAATTAGTCGACATGTTGTATTGCATATCTCCACTTTACATATCCACAATTAGTAATGAAACCATGAGTTGTAGATCGTTCACCAAAAACTGATAAATTTGAAATATAAAAAGTCTAAGGCGCATCCAAAAACACAATTGTGGACATAAATAGAAAAGAAACATTTGATATTCAAATGTAAATGAAGCTGAAAACCCGAGTAAAACACATCACAATCTCATATCAATCATACAAAATGGCAAAAATTACCTAAAAACACAGTGACATATTATGTGTGCAATTTAATGACTCTGTCACTGAAAACAACTTAGAATCTACAGCAGATAAGGCCCTGTCTCCATCCTTTCTGTTTTTGTAATCGTCTCCTCTCTGCTTTTCCCATTCGTACTGGGCTGCTAATAAATTCTCTCTCTAATCTACACAACAAAGACACATTGTTAAGTACAATTAGAACAGTGTCCAGTCACAGCTCCAGATGAAAATGATGTAGCTAAAGATGGCTTTTTTTTACCCATTTACTTATAAATGATTCACTTATGTTTTTTTCTCTAAAATAAAAAAAATGGGTCAAATGAGTTGTATGAATCAAATGGTTGAAGATCACCTTGGAGTGTATTTTAATGCAATAAAACTCAGTAAACTATTAAAAAGATACATTACCATTGGAATAATATGATCGCACATTTTTATTTAAAAAAAGTTTGAATGTTTTCGACCACTAAGATCTGTAATAGTTTTGAAAAGTTACCCAACCCGCCCATTGTGCCACCACTAAGATCTGTAATAGTTCACGAACAAGTATGCATGTCATTACGTGGGAAAAGCAAAGGATCTAGTACTAGTTGCACTGCTGTCTGACCGATTAGAGATACCACCGGCAAATGGCATAGGCCTGGAGCAGGAGATAAGTTCTGTAATGACACCAGCCATGGAGAAACTTGACTCTCCTTTAGAGTATCTCCTTTCATGATTTGCCATTGCGGCTGCCACTTTTGCAGACACCATATCTTGATGGTTGCGAGGACTTTCAGTCTCTAGAGAAAGTTGATAAACAGATTCAGGATTCAGGACTCCACATGGATCATTACGAGTTGATGGTTTCCTGGTGTCAAAATGAAAAGCTACACTTCCCTCCATCCTGCTGTCCAGTAATATATTCTTCATTTGGGCATTTCTATCTAGTTTTTCAACTTGAAATTCTACAATATTCCTTTCGGAGAATTCTTCTTCAGAATCCTGCAATTCAAATGGTTATTATAAATTTATGACATTTAGCCAAGATGTGTGGGTTGGGTAATGGGTCAAAACCAGGCTTTAGTGAAATTGAACTCTATAATATGGGTCATCATGGATTGGGTCAGATTGACCCACACATTTTTCTTGATTGCAGACAAACGGGTAAACCGACGACGTTTTCCCTATCCAAGTTACTTGGGAGGGCGAGCCTTTTTTTAGACTCAGGTGTACTAACCGGGGTATTCCTGTGACTGTTTCCAACCCTTTCCCTGGCCACCCCCAAGATGTTTAACTAGGGAGGTTCGAACCTAAGACCTTTTGTGAGGACATTTGAGACACCTTACCACAAGGCCACCTTGATGATGGTTATAAGTAGTTATAAAACTATTTTTTCTTTTATAGATTTAAAAGCTATAGCAATAATAATCCATATTTATCTGATCTAGGAGGTTGTACAAATTAAACATTGGCTTTCAATCCATTCAACCTGTTACCTGACTAAGCTAAGATTTTTACTTAGACCCGTTTACTCTGTTTAGATCAAACACAACACAATTTAACCCATTCACATGTAAATGGGCAGAAATTGCCACCTCTAACAATAACTAATCATAAAGAAGTACGCACCTCTAGAGACAGTTGATTGACATCTACATAATTGTTAAAGGACTCGGGGAATTGCAGGGACCAATCTTCTTCTTGCAAGGAGAACATGGAATTAGACGCTAATCTCTCTGTAGAGACATCATCTTGTAAATTAGTACTTGAATTCAACTCATCTTCAGAAGTAGTGCCTGATGAGCTATCAGGACCATAATTACTCGTTGAATTTAGGATGGATGATTTTATCTCAACATCCATGTATGAATTTGAAGGTCTCAACCACTCATGCTTGAGAAACTCGGATTCAAGACTTGCTTCAATCATGTCATCATCATCATCTCCTTTCACAGGAATGTTATTGCGCAAATACTCATGGTTATTACTATTATTATCCTTACCAATCGTAATAGTTTCATCATCTGGTGGTCCCTTATCAATGCCAATATCCTTAACGTTAAAATCACGTTCTTTGTAACATACTATTAACTCTGGCAGTTCACAATTAACTGAATGCTTATCAATGTAAAATCCAGTGGTCTTCTCAAACAAATGAGATGGAACTTTACATGACTTCCTGAACGTTTCCTCATTACGGGTATTGGTAAATTCGCCACTGAATATTGAAGTTTCAAGTTCTGGATTGTTCCAAAAGTTGACTTTGTCGTCGTCATTAGATAAAAATGGATTTGTACACTTAGAGCTCCTATTCATGCTTGCCTCTAGTTCATCGGGGTTAAAACCACTGTTGAATTCAAATCAAACCTTATTTTAACTGTGCTTACACACATACAACAATACTATATGGAAACAAAACAGATGTAATTTTATAGATTAAAATAAAAGTACCAGAGTTCGTCATTGGTACCCGCTGGAAGGGTTTGGAGAATTCGCAAAAGCTGTGAGGCAGACATGTTGTTCCAGCCTTAAAACCAAAGATGACACCTACAAAGACAATTGAGAGAAGTTTTAATATAATGTCCATACGATAAATTTGTTAACTTCGTCTTGTTAGCATACAATGCGTTATATGTAAACATAACTGCATTACCTAAAACACTCCTTAGCTGTGTCTGTTCTGTTTTTACTCAAAAAGAAAGACGAATCGAAATAGAAACCAAAAACAAAAAAAGGAGTGGCAGTAACGTAGTATTATTGGTTCTGTAAGGTGATGAATTATTATATGTATATAGAATTAAAAAAATTAAAAAAATAAAAAACAGGCCAAAACATTCAAGTCTACCAACTTATAAAAAGTCAGACTCTCTGAAACATAAATATAATCTACGTGCATTTATTTTATATTCAAAATGTATGTAACATACATACATATAATATATATGATATGAAGAGCTCTACCACTAAGTATGATTATAAATAAACTAATGGTAAACGAAGAGTCTAATAAAAAAACATATTTAAAAATAATATCATCTCCTCTGTTCCATAAAATAGAGACTAAAACATATAATGGCTCACCTGAGAACTTGTTGACAAATAATCTGTCGTGTTGATTGCGGCGCCCAATTTAGTTAATCATAATGGTGATCGAGAAGAGTGGCGAAATGCTATAGTATTTAGATGTGACGGACAATAAGCGTTGAAAGTAATGTTGTTATGAGAATGAAAAGAAAAAAGGTAGCCAGAAAGCGAGAGAGATTATAAAAGAAAGAAGAAGAAACAGAACACAGAAGAGAGAAAATGCAAGCAATGACTCTAATTTGGTTTGGAGACATGGGGGGAACTATTTTTATTTTATTATAATTCTGCACTTTGACATATGATGCAATAGAAGAAATAAGCATGAGAATATTTTATTGTTTCCAGCAATACAAAGCCTTATTTAATTTATTCAAACAGAGCAGATCGAAGGTAGCAGGAGGTTCATGTCAACCAAAGTACAAATGATCATTAGACTCGTGAAATGGACAAAATGGTGAGCCCATCTCTTACTTTCATTTTATAGAGAATTATTTTCAAACGTTTCAAAAACAAAGAAGTGTTGCTTTGACTAAACACTTGTCAAAACTATTGAAACCGGGTGTGGCAAACCCGGTTTCTAACATCTCTCAACTTGAACTTGAACCCCCGATTTTGAAAGGTGGAGAGAGAAACTGGGTCCGCCAAACCCGGTTTCTAATATTGCTTTGATTATTTTCAAATGCAAAGCCGGTGCAGTAAACAAGGCAGTTTGAAAATGGATAAAATTAATCTCAAATGTCAAATCTCAAAGATACATGTGATACGTACAAGTCTTGCAGAAAAGATACTATACATGTCGTACTTTTCAAATCTAGCCTGCACAGATATACAAAAGCAATGATAACTAGTACTCCGTAATAGAAAGCAGAATACTTGAAAAATAAATGCAATACCTAAGAATGAACTCAGATTTAACTTTTAAGACTCAACTCTACATTCAAAGAAAATCAACGGAATATGAGAAATCGGGTTTGGGACACCCGTCCATCATGTCTATTTTAAAAATCCCTATAGCTTTGCCACGTTTATTTTAAAAACGCACATGAACAATTTTAAGTATATGTTAAGTGACTATACATTTTAATAATCAATTATTATCTATATCTAATTAAGTCGATTATATTGGTTATAATAGAATTGACACTTATTTTGGAGGAAAAAAAAAAAAAAGAACAAAGAATAGAACCGTGGACCCTTTCTATCAGAATGGAGGGAAAATCACCATAATGATCTTTTATCTTACACCCTTTTTACCAAAAGACATTTTCTCTCTCCTATATTACTAAAACACTTATCTTAGCAGTGAAATAAAAGTCGATGATACAAATAATTTCGAGTGTGTTAACTATTTACTTCTTAATTAAATAAAGGTCCAATTAAATGTTGACAACTCAACACAAAAAACAACCATCGAAAGTCTCCGACGAGTATTTGTATAATAGTGGACCCCATTCGATTGTTTGAATAAACTCTATCTTCGGGAACCATCAAAACCGATTTAACCGTCTCTGGCAAGTGCATTGGGACCTAATTTCTATGGTGAGGCGGCATCCTCCAAACCATAAACTTTATTCAAACCATCGAATGATGTCTACCATTATATCAATACTCGTTGGGGACTTTCGATTGTTGCTTTCTATGCTGAGTTGTCACCATTTAATTTTAGTTTGATGAAAAGAGTTAACACCATCGAAATTATTTGCACTATTGATTTTTATTTCTGTGGTCAGAATAGTGCTTTGGTAATATACGAGAGAGAGAAGGATCATTTTGGGAAAAAAAAAGTTGTGTGCGGTTATGTGATTTTCGCTCGAATGGAGGGTGTAAATTTGAGATTAACTAACCAATTAAAACCTGCCATATGTGATTTTGATATTGAGACGTAAACGGAACGGAAAAAAGGTTTGAGTTGGAGACATACGTGACTTTATCTTTTGTTTGAAGATACTATATGTCTATATTACTTACTTACTTAGTAGAAGATTGGGCCCAAACTCTTATGATTTGAATTATATTGTACTAGGCCTTCTGAAGTTGGGCTTTTCATGTGTATCTAACAAATGAGACTATGAGAGTAGTAAAGTTATCCAAAATATAGAAGCCATATAGAGATAGTGATGTAATAACATATACAAATTTCGTGTTTGAAGTAACAAAATTATGAAAAATGGAACGAGGTTTTGGACACATTTGATCATATTACATTCGTCGTAAAGCAACACTTCTACAACTTAATTCCATTTATATAATTTATAAAAAACAAAACGCATTCCGAAGTTACCGAATTATGTGAATCACTTCAATATGCCACATAAAAAAGGAACTCTTTGAGTTTTTGTCGGATTATGTTTTTTTTTTTAAATATAGTGTTGACAAACAACTTTACTATTTTTGTTTGTCCAAAAAAGATTGTTTACTTAAAACTATTAAAAATCATTAAACTTTCCAATTTACACTCATTTATTACTTTCCATCATTTATTTCATTAAAATTTTCGGTCAAACTTGACTTGAATATAGGGGCAAAATTGACATTTATGCAATATATCTTAAATTCAATAAAATTTGATAGGGGCGATGTAAATGAGATGGATGGAGTATTTAAGTTTGATCATATTTCTTAATAAACTATTAGGGTAGGGTTCAAATGAGAATAAGAATTTGTTTGAGAAGGAGAAAACCAATGATATCAAGCCATGTGTACAAAGAGAATGTTCCACATGTACAAAACCCATTTACCCCCAACATCAATTATCTCACAAACGACAAATCCAAAAATTATGAAAATTGCACCATTAAATTCAGCGTTTTCTTCTCTTCGATTTGCCGTCCCTCAAGGCATACTTTTGACGAATTTTTTTTTTTTTTCATTTTTTTGGTGGGTTTCACATTTGATAACACATGTGTTACAGTGTTGCGTTTAGGGTTTATGGTTTGGGGTTTAGGGGTTAGGGTTAAGGGTTTGAGGTTTGGGGTTTCTCCCCGAAACCTCAAACCCTAAACCCTAAACCCTAACCCCTAAACCCCAAACCCTAAACCCTAATCGCTTTACAAAACTTTAAACCCTAAATCATACTAAACCCTAAACCTTAAACCCTACTAAACCCTAAACCCTAATAAACCCTAAACCCTACTAAACTCTAACCCTAACCCTAACCTTAACCACAAATTAAATGTATAACCAATCACTAACACATGTGTTACTAATTTGTAAAACCCACCAAAAAATGGAAGAAAAAAAAAGTTGTCGAAAGTATACCTTGAGCGACGCTAAATCGAAGAGGAGAAAACGCTGAATTTTATGGTGCAATTTTCATGATTTTTCGACTTACCGTTTGTGAGATATTGAATTTAAAAAATGTGGAGGAGAGAGAATAAAGTGACACATGGCATAAATCTATTGGTTCCCTCATTCTCACTCAAAATTGGTGTACTCATTTGAACTTACTCTAAACTATTAATCCGGATTTTGAGACTGTAGATGTTTTGGAAAAAGATTAAATGAGAAATCTGAGATGTATAAATGGAGATGACTAAGAGGGGTAAACATCTATCTAGTATAAATATTTGTGTAAATCTTTTCGAAGTGTCACATTTATGGTAGTTTATATATACACTAGGAAGATTAGAAGGCCGTGTTACGCACGGCCCAGGAACATTAACAACGATTATTCGATAAGATAATTTAATATAACGTAAAACATAGATTTAAGAGTTATGGATTTGTCAGGTTATATATGTAACACCCCCAAATTTATAGTTTGGCGGAAGCATACTTTGGGTGTTACTAATGAAACGCCCCAATTTCAACAGTTTTTTTTTTTTTATATATAAAACTCACATATTACAATTTATGAAATCATAATGCTTAGAAATATCATTCCATCACATTTGGTTCCATGTGAATGCTAAAAGTAAATGTTTATGAAATCAACTCAATTCAATGATGACACACTACATCAAAATCATAATCCTTTGGGCGATTTATACAATGGTAATTCAAAACGACAATTCAATAGAATGAGAAACTTGTCTAATAACATTACAAGTTTCTATCCACGCTACCTTCTTGAATCATTTCATCCAATTGGTTCAACAAAACCAAACACCTACAACATAAAACCACTGATACGAGTAAGCATATAGCTTAGTGAGTATACAAGCAATCAAATAAATAATTCACCAAAAGCACCAATAAGATACAATTATCAAATAACCTTTTATTTCTTTTAAATAAATCGTATTGAGCCACAGTAGAGATTTCAACATTTTTCGTACGGATCCATGATCCAATAGATACAAATAAGCATGGCACCAATCATATATGGATACCAAGCTTTATAGATACCAAGTAGTGCCAAGCACTTATTTCGTGATACTCATTTATTTCGTAATAAGAAATCTCTACAATACTCAATCCACATAATTCACATAATCCACACAATCCACATAATTCACATAATCCACATAATGCTATACTATTTCCAAATACCTCAACAACTAACAACAAATCATAACAATAATCAACAACAATATTACTTAAGATACATAATATGATATCACCTAGATACAATCATAAAAACAACTATAAGAATCAAATAATATTCCAAATGATTGTATGGGCCTCTTGCTCGTAAGCAATCCGGAGCATACAATCATTATTCATTTAATCCTCGTATCACTCACCTTTGCCTTTTAGGGTACATGTATGATTTCACACTCGAATAGCAAAGCCACCATTCTTGATCACTTAACATACAACCTATCAATACCATAACACATAATCATCAAAATCAACTAATACAATCATCAATCCATCACCTCTTTTGGATTGATTATTTCTAATTCATGATCTCTCCTTTCATAATCTTCATCATTTCACTATTTCATTACTTGTATAATCATATACATAACTTGATTACTTGTATTCCATTTTGATTATTACTTTAATTCACTTAATCATAATCATTCTCATAACTATAATGAATCCAATTACTTAATTCTTTGATTCAACACTTTAATATTCCTTAATCATATTATAATAACATTCTAACAACACTTTTAACTATCAACAAAGGTAAATTAATACTAATTCATTATCATTTACACAATACTCATTTTAAATCACTAGATACACAATTCAAATCATTCACTTTTAGGTTGAATTAGTGTTACCAATACTCTTTATAATACTAATTAACATCTATTTAAACATATACAACCCTAATTTCGGATTAAAATCACTAATTCTTCAAAACCCACCAAACCTCAAGAACACTATCTTTGATTCTTCATCTTTAATTCATTTTAATGATACCCAAAATCATTAGTAAGCTTATCTATCATCAATTCAATGTATTTCATACTTTATTTCGTATTAAAATCGTTAATCTCATAAACCCCCATGAAAATTCATAAAATTCAAGATTCTAGGTTAAAAAAAAAATCAAGAACAAAGATTACCTTATGTTACGGAGAATCAATCCATGCTGAAAACATGATTTCAAGGTTCAATTTGATGTTTTTGAATCGAATTTAGTTAAAGGTTAGGGTTTGTACGTATTTCCTTCTTCGTGAAGCTCCTGGAGTATGTTTTTGAATTGATAAAAATGATACGTACATATCCATATTAATAATAAAAATAAGACTTATTTCGTGCCCCGTACTTATCATTGTCTGGAACTTTAAAACCGACATACAATTATTACTATTTTATTTCACCTAAAGTAAATATAATTTAAAACACTTACTATTACTTTATTTACAATATTACTTTTGGATTTTGGGATGTTACAAGTATAACGCCCCTCATTTAATACAACAATATAATATTAAAACTGGCGGAAGCGACTACTTGAAATACATATTCTATTAAAACCTGCTAGAAATTTTCGCAACCCTTTGTACAATATGTTTAACTACTAAACAACCATAATTAACATGTTTACAAACCCGGGGCATTATATACTATAAAACATTATTTATTACAAACTGGATCAGAGTTGCAAGTTTCAAACATTCCCAGCATCAAAACATCCTTCCTGACTACCCACATAATATACATCACCTGCAGGAAGTAAATTGAGGGATTAGCACGAAGCTAAGTGAATGAATAATCAACTACAATTCAATTTAGCTAGCAATCTGTTCACAATCAATAATGCAACAAATATCGTCAAGAGGAACGGTGGTTCCTAGAGACCCTGTTCCGGGTGGCCCCATCAGAACACTTAAATCAACTGTAGGCCAAAACAGTGATTAACCGCTAACTAAATGCTAATCTCCATCAACACATGTACGCAACCCTGTGTTGACCAACATTAGCAATCAAGTCCAACTGACAATCTAGTTGACCTCTGGATTATACATTTCAATTCAATGTTCATCAAACAACCAATCAAATGGCATATCGTTTCAAGGTTAGCATACTATCGATAGTAATCCTATAATTACTGATTGAAATCAAACTGACACAACCAAATCAAACTGTGAGTCTCAAATCCACTCACCTGATTTTCTCGTTTCACTTACTCAGCTGTCTTATCTCGCTGAGCTCTTTGTTTATCTGAGAATCAACAATCAGGTAGAAGTTAGAAATCAAGATCGTAACACTTGAATCACGTCAATTTAAATCATTAGGAACTTAACTCAATTAACATTACAAATATCATAAGTTCCTAAATACAACAGCTATCATGTATTATTATGCTAATAAGTACAATTTACATTGCAAACAACAAGTTAGAACAAGTCTTAAAAGTTAAACAAAACATTTGCTGAAACACACCCCAAGCCGCCGGCTTGGGTAAGGAAGCCGCCGGCTTCCGGTCCCCACCCGCCGGGTCCCACCTTACAACCGCCGGGTAATTTAATTTTGGTGGTAACAGAACTTAATTGCGTTTTAAAGCTTTTAGAGGCCGCCGGTTAACCATTCAACCAGCCGGCTATGGCTGTCAAGCCGCCGGCTTGGGTAGTTCACCCGCCGGTTTCCTTTCTACACAACGAAGCCGCCGGCTTCATGGTACCAGCCGCCGGCTTCAACCGACGTACAGGGGAAACCCTGGGCAGCCATGGCAGATTCTGCAAAAACTTAAAACCAAACCAACCAACCACAACCACGATTTCAGCAACATATATTCACTCATATAGCATCATTTAAACATGTTATAACATATCATAACATCAAAATCATCAAACACATGTATTCACTCAAACCATAAACTAATTAACTCAAAACTTACCAAATTAAGGAAGTTTAACTAGATGATGATGATAATTATTCTAGCAATTGATCACAGCTTCAAAATCACTTAGTTTCAATCTTGGTTTGAAAAAGGGTTTTGAAGGATTTTTAGTGTTAGGGTTTATAGTTCTAAAAATGGAAAGTGAAGATCTTTCCTATTTGGGAAAGTATTTAAGTCGGTCACTTTTAACCCCGACCCGTATCCGCTTAAAACTAGTCCCCTTTCAATCTATTGCCCGGAACCTAAAAATCATCTGCGAGAAACTTATTTTATTTCACCG